>OW240914.1:167500051-167672551 GCA_933207985.1 Pelobates cultripes | reverse complement strand
AGTTATTTACTGGTGCTTTTTAAACACAGCTGGCAATTTTTCCATAGTTATTATGGACTGGATATACACTATTGCTGAAGCAGAGGGATTGAAATACAGAATATGTACTTAGCAGGTGACAACGTGAAATCTACCCCTTTTAGTAATAACTTCAAGTGCTAAGACTGTGAATTCACTTCTGTTAGAAGTGGGTAAGTGGAATCAAGGAACTAAAAATTAATTGACTGGTGGTAGGGAGTTTTTTCATTTAAAGGGAAACTATAGTGCCAGGAAAACAAACTCGTGTTCCTTGCACTACAGCTTCCCCATCCGTCAAGGCCCCATATTTGGTGCAGAAGAGGTTGAAAATCCCTTCTGTCACTTACCTGGGTCCAGCGCTGATGTCCCTCGGTGCTAGATTGGGTCAGTTTTCACTCCTCCCCCACCGACATCAGCTGTCAGGGAAGACTTAAAGTGCATGTGTGGCAATGGCCACGTTCGCTTTAGGATTTCCCCAATGGAAAGCATTATTCACTGCTTTCCTATGGGGATTCTGGTGACTCTGGAAGTCCTCATGCATAGCGTGAGGACGTCCAACCTCATTTAGGTGACCAAAAGTTGCCTGACCACCTGGAAGTCCCTCTAGTGGCTGTCTGGCAGACAGCCACTAGAGGAGGAGTTAATCCTAGCAGGTAATTATTGCAGTTTATTAAAACCTATAATAAACTGGGTGATGGGACACTGCACCCAGACCACTTCAATGAGCTGAAGTGCTCTTGGTGCCTATAATGTCCCTTTAAGAAAAAGAACAGTGAGATATAGCTACCATCATATTCATCCGGCACAGATTAAGAGGACACAAGTTGAATTTACCAGCATATGCATTAGCAGAAATGCTAGAGGTTCATTTAACTTCAACAATTAAATCAATGTGGACTGCAACTGCAATTACTTATTGTTTTTCAATTATTGACATACTTCTTGACATACATGGAAGTCTTAAGAACTGGGGTTATGCTCATTAAGTCAGAAGTAGTTGAGTTCTTTGCGTTCATGAAGAACATTGCAATAGGTTTAAAAATATAATATAAACATTAACTGTAATAAAAGTTATTGTTGTGCTCCAAGGATATAAACCTAGAACTGTTTTATGATTTTTTAACTACTTACAATGGGAAGAATCAGCCCAATGCTGGCACCACAACCACTATAGTGAGTGTGGTTATTATACTTGAAGTGTCCATTTAATTTAGTGCATTAAATAGTGTGAAAACAATAAAACAATTGAAAACAATAAAAAGCTGACTGAGGAAGCTCTTCTGAGAGAGAAACGCGTATTGGCTATTTATTTAAGGACTTTTTTTAGTATCACTTATAGAATTTTATATGGTCATTGTAAACATTTAAATACATTTTTATTTTTAATTTTACTCTATCCAAGAAATGTTATTCAAGTCATTTTTGGAGCCTCTAGGAATCTTCACAGGGGTAGTGCCATCCACACCAAAATTGGCACAGTACCTGCACAACTCAGAGCCGGGACCACTAGGCTCAGAACAAGGTGAGTACCCTATTCATTGTTTACATTTCTACCTTTATATGGTCATTGTAAACATTTAAATACATTTTTATTTTTAATTTTACTCTATCCAAGAAATGTTATTCAAGTCATTTTTGGAGCCTCTAGGAATCTTCACAGGGGTAGTGCCATCCACACCAAAATTGGCACAGTACCTGCACAACTCAGAGCCGGGACCACTAGGCTCAGAACAAGGTGAGCACCCTATTCATTGTTTACATTTCTACCTTCAATTTTAACAGACTACACACTGGTTTGTTTTTCTTATGTTATATTCATGAGAACCATTCCACAACGAAGTGGAGGTGTGGTGCTGCCATAAAAGCACATCAGCTTGATTACGGAGCCAGTATTCACACACAGGCTCCTTTAAATGTGAGTGTCCTGATTACAATATTACATACTGGGTTCTAGTCTAAGTACCATCTGCACTACTTTGTACCTTTAGTTTTTTGCTCTTTTACATGTACTTCACATCAAACTTTTAACCAAATAACGTGTGGTAAGTTTGTTCCACATATATAAAATTTGTTTAGCGCTCCACTTATAGGTGTAGGTTTTTCACTTACATCGGTTTATAATTAGTGTGAAAACAATGCCTAATTATATACTTTAAACCTAGAACTGTAAAAAATATAGATATACAAAATAAAAATATTTTTGTTTTAATGAAATCAAGAATTTTTAAAAACAAAAATGTAATAAACTTGCATATTATTATAGGAATAGGGAGTTATTTATTAAAAATTCAAATGAAAATTATTATAGTAATAAAATAATAGAATATGACTGCATCTTGGGAAAACAAATGTAAACAGAAAAGGTCTCTACTGGCTGGTTTCCATATACTTAAAGCTTTTGACAAACCTGATCTTCACAATCCACTTACATTTAGTATAGTGCCTTTAAAATTATTTATGGTGGAGAGTTCTGGAAGAGTGTTATTAAGATGTCCTAAAATCCCCAAGAGAGCAATCCATCATCGATCAATATATAGAGTGAATAATGGACATTCATAATAGGCTTCAATGACAGAGAGAAATTGAATGGCAGGCAAACTGAGGTTAGAGACTTGATGTACTGATGCTGGCTGTTGTATGCCTACCCTGTCAATCACACAGCACAGTGGAGGAACTTCATGAATATCAAGCAGTACACACATTTTATTACCAAACTACTAGGTAAATAAAAATAACTCCCACGGTCAAATTTTCTGTCACTTGTAAATATATTAAATATAATTTTTAATCTCTCATTCTCGAAAAAAAAAATGTATAACACGCTCAAAAATGAAGCTGTGTGATTGAAGAAATAGGCACTTCAAATCTTGTTGTTATTACGATGAAAGCTGGCAATATTTAGTTTTTTATCCTATGATAACACTGATCAGAAAAAACATACATCAACAAATGCCTACAAACTAATAAACAGGATCCCCCAAGCATCCAGAATATTCAAAATGATTTATATAGAGGGTTATCTTACCAGCTTTACTAGATATTAATCTTATATGGATAAAAAGAGTAAAACATATATTAAAACTCCCAAAGCTCCCATAAATTGCAATAGGAAAGAAATATATACATGCATAGTTAAGATACATTTTCTTTATTATTACTATCAGTGTAGTGTTTCAATGTAAAGCTCAAAATAATATATATATATATATATATATATATATACACACACACACACACACGCAAAAAATGGGGTCCAGTTACAATATATGATCATACATTGCAGAAGCCTGCTACAATGCAATGATATAGATATAAATCAAGGAGAGGAGCACTCAGGGATATTCTTTAAAAAAAAAAAAAAAAAAATTCACTGCTTAATTCAATTCATATGCAGGAGATCATCTGAAGAAAATCCCTGAGTGTATGTACTGATTGATGTGTATGATCATGTACTGTAACTGTATCCCCTTGGTTTTTGCCTGGGATGGGTGTTTTTCTAAGAAAATCATTAAATTGTGTGAGCTTTGAGGTTGATGTATGCATGTTTAGATGAGTGCAGCCCTCTTGGTTTCATATACATTTCCAACGACTTAGGTCTTTCAAATTGTGCAAAACGTCAATCCCAAAATATGAAGTTTTACATTACAATCAACGTTTCGGCCTCACCTGGGCCTTTCTCAAGATCTTTGCCGTTCATACTGAACATTGCATTTTTCTTTTATAACTATCACATTTTATGTTTTCTTGAAAAAAGATTATTGTATGTAAATATAACATGCTCAGTTCGCTGCTGTATGACAGTTTTACAGTTTTATTTTATTAAGTCAGGCTACATTTGCCTATTTGATAAAATTACCACTTATTTAAAATGTTAGTGTAAAAAGAAACTCCATTACAAAATCAATGAATCAATAAATATATGATCTACTGAATTTGTAATTATGCATCTTGACTACTGTCTGTAACCCTCATGGCAGATGCATCTAATTGCTTCCCAATTTATAGCTAACATAAATTACACTTTCTATAGACATTGCTGTTGAGATGCGCAGAGTACACTGAAACTATTTATCAACATCACATTTTATTTAGAGTTTGCTGAGAAATAAATGTTTAGAGGAAATGATACACATCCAATCTGTGTTTCAATAAGAAAACCCTGATGTCTTTTTTTAATGATGTAATTTATTTTCTTTAAAAAAACTCGTGAATTTTTAGACATTCCTTCCTGTTTATAAATCCATAAATGCTGGCAGTAGGTAAAAAAAGACTTGTTTTTTTTTTGTTTGTTTAAAAAAAAAAAGAAAAGAAAAGAAAAAAAAGTAGTTTGCTGTGATCATTTCAAAACATTAATTCTGGCGTGGCTTTTTCCTATGGGGGAAATATATACCCCGGGATTTAATATTTAATAAAAAAAAAACTCAATTAAATTAAATTCTCTAAAGAACTGGTGGATTTGTAAATTAAAGTTAATTTTTTTCATGCTGAATGGGCATATTTTCCAGATGACTTTGCCATTCTAATAGGAACACTGATCAGGGTGTATCAGCCTACTCAATAGGGTCTTTCCAGTTTCAGTGGGGTCCATTGTAAATGTTGCATCTTATTTAATACAGCAGTGCTGATATGCATGTTAATGCAAACAATATTGTTTTTCTAAAGCGTTTAGTCTCAGGGATGCACTTATTTTGAAATAACGTTTCCTGCTTAAATTATTTTTAATTAAATACATAGATATATTATTTATTTTAATCTGGGACTGTTTCCAATAACTATATTCTTACAGAACACAGCTCAAAGCCTTTCTCGGGTAAAGCAGAAAGTCTTTCAGGGGAGAAGGATTTTCCAAAAACCCCTTTAGTTATACATAAATAAATGACATGTTCACTCAAACCTTTCACTTTTTGCTAGAACCGGAGAACCACAATACAATAAAGAATTGAAAAGAGAAATAAAATAATATCTTGTGCACTTTAAATTAACATTTACTTATCTGGGAAAATATATTAAATGTGCATCTCTTTTAAGTGATCTAAGTAATATGATATTTCTCTTTGTTAATGTTTATAGTTTCTACAGCAGAAAACTTGTTGAATTACTTCAGATAATGAAATTGTTTAATTTAGTTTGAAAGGGATACCCATTATATGACCTTGGCAAAAAAATATGTAATTCTAAAATGATATTTCAAGAAAAAAAATACATTAACATTTTGATGGGAATTCTATCTGATAAACATTAACAAGACACTGTTCATATTACTTTTAATAATAATTACTGTAAGGATTATGCAATAAAGTGTGAACTCTTCAGAAATTAAAGTCAATTTAAAATCTTAAGCCAAACGAGCCAGTCTCCTGAATTTGTTGCATCAATAAAGCCAACATAAAGGCAATGTAATCCACTTCTGAAGAGGAAGCTCTATTTTTGTGATTATCTACTAAGTAGTGTACTATAGAAAAGGTATTTTTGTGTACCACATTGACTAAACAAGAGTGTTTAATGTGTATACACTTAATAACAAACAAGCACTTTATTGAGAGGTTATTTAATATATTTTGGTTGATGAATAACATTCTATATCTTACCTTTATGTTTGTTTTATACATTGTGAAAACTTTGTTGGCAGTGGTGTATACTTTGGTGTGGGTTGGTTTGTTACTCGAAACTAATATAAATTGTTAATTAATTTATTTTTAATAGCATAACTAAATTAGACTGATCATTTTGACTTAAAAAAACAAACAAAACAACATTCTGATGTGGCAATGAGCAGTAAACCGGTATTTCACATATAAGTAATTTTAATAACTAGTTTTAAAATATAAAAAATGCTTTAAAAAGCTACTTAACAGAATAGACTGAAATGGCAATTATCTTTACAAGCACACAGGCTGTCTTGCATAACACTTAGTAGGAGGTGCTGCAGGCGTTAGATTGAAGCCTTCGGGCAGAGTTCTCTACTCTCTTTGTATCATTGTATCAAATTATTTCACTCAATCTGTAAATCCACCTATATTATTTTTATTTAATTAGTAAAGTGCCGTGAATAACAGCAATATATTAGAACTAAATAAATAATAAATAATGTGCATAAACACACAATTAACACCTTATATTTCCCGATGTCTGTAAATCTAAAACAAAATTTCCAAAAATACACCAAGGAAGAGAAGAGTCTGTAATCAGTCTAAATGGCTACAACAGTATATGCTTAAAAATGATAATTATATATATATATATATATATATAATTATGTTCTAAAGATCTATAAAATATATCATAATGCTAATTGTTAATAGCCTTCTATTTAATGTGTAATTATATAAAAAAATACATTTGTTATCGATATATGTGTAAATCTATAAAACAGAATAAATTTTTCTGTATAAAATGCAATACTTGGTAAGACATTTCATTTATTTATACCAGACAGGCTGTTGCTCTCCCATCTACTAATTATCCATGTCTCTCTCCAGGGAACGTATTGTCATAACACAGAAAAAGCCACCGGGTCAGCCACATCTCTTGTTACCCAATCACAGACCTGTCAAACTTAGGTGTTAGCTGCAACCCCTCAACCTTCTCATTTCAAGACTGCAGAGACCAGCTGGTGTGGTATCACTGTGTCATGATCAGAACTGACATGCTTTCATTCTGAAAAGGTTTCAAATCCACAGAGGAGGAGAAACTGAGATTTTGTGCTGAGATATGCAATAGAGATTTTCATTTCACCGACATATTAAGCAATTGAGGTATACACAGGTTGCACTGAATTATTTCAATAATTATATTTCAAATTTTTTTATTAAATCACAGCTGATCTTATACATTAATAATTTTCAAAACAATATGAATTTGTACCATTGTCTTGCATTAAAAAAAAAATGACCCAAGTTTAAAGGGAAAGTCTAACCACCAAAATAATTTTATCTTATTTTGGGGCAAAGATGCAATTTCTGCAGCTGAAAACAGTCATTTAAACAGACATTATAGGCTTGCAACACAATTTGACTCAATAATTGAATCTATTTGATGTCCAGCATACTAATGATAGGTCCTATATGCATCCAATGCTTCTCTATGAGAAGAACTGGTTTAGTGCAAACTGTATTCCTAACACTATAGTGTCCCTCTGCCACAGGGGGAGAGCTAAACGCATGCACAGCGAGTGTTGCGCGCATTGGGCTTCCCCATAGGAAACCCCTGAATAAATGCTTTCCTACAGGGGTATTTCAAAATGTTGGACGTCCCAATGCAAAGCAATATTGGTAACAGGCATAGCCTTTTCAATCCATTTTTTGGCACACGTGGCATATGTTTGGTATTTAAGGCATTAAGTAAAAATATTTTACATGGATAACCCCTAGGTAGGTTATTCTTCTGAAAAGGATAAATGATATATTATTATTTTATTCCTATAGGACATGAAATAATATATATATGCAGACTAAGCCCTGCTTCTGTACACCTCTATTATTGAATCCTCTTTTAAGATGTTTACTATCTGTTAAAATTTTCTGAATGATTAAAAAAGTCCATCTACAGGTAAACAACTTATTTATATTGTTTCTCATTCTGACAACTCTCTGGGCTTCCAATTATGGTGTGGCATAATGCTATGGGATACTATGAAAGTGGATTCAGAGGCCATATCATGGTACTTTGTGGACAACATTTGTCTAGATGCTCTTAGGCCTTCTATGCATGGCTCCTTTATATTTTATATAGCAGAAACCATTCTATGGTAAAAGCAGGGCCAGCGCATCCTATAGGCCGCACCGACCAGGGGGGCGCACCGGCCAAGGGAGCGCAAGATTTGAGTGACATCGCAGGAGGGAAGCCACTATACGCAGGAAGCACTACATCCAGCAACACACTACAGACCTGTCACACACTACACTGTACCCCCCTACAACCTGCCCCACACTGCACTTTCCCCCTCTACAACCTGCCACACACTGCACTGATAAAAATCTACAATTCCAGTACTGTCCCACCATCAATGAAACAGAGTCCTCTACCCTTCCTCCCCCCCCCCCGCCCCCAACAGGCACACTACAGAGGACCCCCATACACCCTGGCACTTTACTGCTAGAAATCCACCCACTCTACTGCACTTTTTCCGGCAGTGGAACAGTTTCCTCAACACACCACAATATTCAGCAACGTGAGAGATATCTCCCACCCCAACTGCACTCATCTATGGGCTGACTCTACAACCATTTTGCCAGCTTCAGGACAGATAACCCCTCACACTCACTACACCCAGCACAGGGACTGAACTACTCCCCTCAGCCATTATTCCCAACCCTGTGGCAAAACTCTTACCAACTATACCCAGACTTATGCCCCCCCCCACTATATACAGCATTGGGACATATCTCTCCTAAGCATGCAGGGCACGATGAATGACTTTAGCAAGAAATAAGGTACATACCCCAAGCATATTTAGAGGGTGGCAGATCATTCCTATAATTCTGAGTAGAGAAGGTGTATCTCTATTCATAGGGTGGGCACATATGATTCACTTTGAGGGAGGAAATATCTTTCAGGATAACAGGACTGATTTAATATCACACACAAACACACATTGCCTCTCTTACTCACACATAGAAACACAATGCATCTCTTACACACACTCAATGCACCCCTTACAAACACACACACTGTAATACATTACATTTCATACATACATAGAAACACACACCTTGCATCACTTACACATACAAACACAGATTCACACAATGCATCCCTTACACACACACCCAGAAACACACAATGCATTCCTTACACACAAAAACACACTGCATCCCCTATACACACACACACACACACTGCATCCCTTACACAAACTGGCATCCTATACACTACATTCCATAAGAAAACACACACATTACATCCTTTACAATAACACATAACAGATCCCCTACACACATACACTCCATCTCTGTGAGTGAATTCATGGGTGGGCCTTGAAGGTATAGGGCTTAGGGATGGGCATTGTAGGCATACTCATGGTCAGGCCCTGTAAGTGGCCCAAAAAAATGGAGCTAGTTCCTGATAATTAATTTTTGTGAGCACTGCATCCAGAGAGGGTGTTTTAACACCAGACCAGTGGAGACAAACTGCAGCCTGAGCCCATCATCATCATCTTGTCCTCATCTGGTGGTAAGTAGGTAATCTAGTATATTATTAGTGGCACTAATCTCTAATTTACCTCACATTAAAGGGACACTACAGACACCAGAATGACTACAGCTTAATGTAGTGGTTCTGGTGTCTATAGCCTGTCCCAGCAGGCTTTTTAATGTAAACACATACTATGTGCAGCACTGGCATTGGCTCATATGGCAGATCATATGGGTGGGGCATTGTGATGTTACATGTTGGGCAGAGCATATGGGGCGTCAAATTTTTGTTTACCTAGTGCACCAAAAATCGTTGTGTCAGCCCTGCCAGGCACTGTCTTATCTTCCAAGAAATGTAGATGAAAAATGTAGTTTTAGTGTTATAAATAAATGTGTTTTTCAAATGTAAAAAGTATAGATTTATTCTACTTATATAGGGTTAGTTGTATAAATTGGGGGGCGGCAAATTTTTGTTTGCCTAGGGTGGCAAAAATCCTTGCACCAGCCCTGGTTAAGAGGCAATATATACCCTCTCTTTATTGGTCCTGTTGGATTTATATGCCTTGGACTAAAGATCCTGTGTATATCTACCAAGTGTCCTCTTTTTCTGGAGCTCCATATAGTTAGTGCGTCTGGGGGTATACCATTGCACTACAGCTATAAAACCCACAGTAACGTGTCTTCAAACTACAATAATTGTGTTTAAAAATCAGTATATATAATTAAGTTTCAGGCGTTTTTGTCCACATGAAATGTTGGGTGGTATGTTTTGGTTGGTATTTCAAATGACCACCGTGCCTATAACTAAAGGAATTATGTCCACATCTGCCTTTGGCATGCTGATTGTTTTGACTAATGTTAATATGTTCAGATTCACGTCACAAGGAATTACTGCCTAGACATTTCTAAAGATAAAGACTCTAAGTATTGCTCCAGTGTTCTATCCTCTCTATCCTCTTAATAATTCTGCAATCCTCATCTTTGCAATACACTTATTTCTCCCTCCCTTCTTGGCTTGGAGATTCCCCATTAGTGATGGTGCCGTGTTAGCCAAGAAATTAGAACATTTTTACCCATACTTACAGAATTTTCTTTTCTTGGACATTTACGTCATAGCATCAATGTCCCGCCCTTCAGTGGAGGCTTTATAATAGACCAAGGCGTCTACAGAAGGAGAATTTATTAAGATTTGTTAATTGATACTTCCTGTCCTGACTGTAGAGTGGGGATGTAACCCATTAGTGATGCTGCCATGGTAATTTCTTGGAAAAGTGAATTTCGGTAAGTATGGGTAAGAATTTTCCTATAAACAACTGTCTCTACTTAATCATATTGTGGCAAGTGTCATGATCAGTGTTATTCTGCAAAGTATTTGGAATTCAAAATAAATTCAAAGTGAAATAAAATTTTAAGTGAACATAGCTAAATGGATAATATAGCTGATTTTGAGATTAGTTGGGTCTATTTTGGCCTAAAATGTTAAATTAATTTTGTATTCATTCCCAACAATTCACACCTAACTGAGGTAGGCATATAGACAGATTCACTTGGGGTTTTATAGACCTTATATGTCTTCTGCTACATAGCAGCTATTATGTCTTTGTTATTAATGTTACAGGGGATTATTTTTTAATTCTGACCCTCACATGGGGTTAAGGATTTTAGAATGAAGCACTCAAATTAGAAGATTTAAATATAAATGCACTTCTGTCTCCTAACCACTTGTGAATCAGAAGTTAATATAAGTGATTTATGATTCAGAACAATGCACAGAATATTTACATATATAATCTGTGTACCCTTAATATTGAAAAATTGCCTGGCCAAAAGAAATAAATGATACTAGAGCACACAATAGTATTATTTTATCATTTAGTTAAATATAGTAATTATAAATGGATATATCAAGATTTAGTATTTTAATCTCTGCGCTACTAAAATGTACCCTGTCTTTTTTACTGCAAGTCTAGTCTACACCTATGTAAATTTTCTTCTGTGGATCAGATCTCCATGGTTACAGGGCAAAGAAATTTAATAATATCTCAAAGAACAATAAGGATATTTCACAAGGGTCTAAAATCAATGTGAAAGCATGTGGTGGGGACAGGAAGAGTCATTTATTATCACCAACTATGTAATAATCATGAACTTGTAGAAATGCTGCTTATAATATCGAAGGCATGGTATTCCAGTCAGAATCACCATTAGAAGAGAATCTGGTTTACTTTATATAAACACAAAACACAAAATTATTTATTAGGTTGCTATTTTTTTTTTTTTTGTGAACTCCTAAAAATAGTCCTTACTTTTTAGTTTTGTGTAACAGACAGTCTACACTTTTGCAGCTATCCTGCTTATAGCACATTTTTATCTTTCCTCAAATATCACAGTATATATAACTACAGTATCTCACAAAAGTGAGTACATGCCTCACTTTTTTGTAAATATTTTATTATATCTTTTCATGTGACAGGGATTTTCACCAACCATTATGAATGAGTTAAGTCCAACCGGCTCTAAGCTCCGCTAACTCTGTTCCTGCTTCCATTATACTGTATTTGGTTCTGCATGCTGTGTATCTTTATCTTGATACAAATTCACAAAAATTTTGTTTTTGTCTGCATCTATTTTTAGTTATCTCTGCTATCCTATGTTGTGGCATGGCTGAGATAAAAACAGGCCAGACATAATGTTCAATGTTCCAGAGCAGCCTTCCAGCTTTCAATGGCAAGCTAGTGGGGCTGCTGGAATGTTTACATTTTCTTCAGTTCCCTGTGATTGGCTGCAACATGTGGAGGTTACAAAGGCCTGTGATGCTTCCCTCATAGATCTCTGATAATAATGTACTTCTGGTGTGTTGTGTAAAGCCTTGTGATACCACTGTAATTCACTCCTGTGGTATGTGCATGAAATTGGTTAGATATAAAAAGGTGTTTTTAATCATCTTTTAGATACTTTAAAAATAAATATGTCTACCTGCAACATGAATCCTTCGATTCTTATTTAACTAAAACACCTATGGTGCTCACTCCTCAACTATGCATTATTTGCTGAGCATTATGGGAGCTGTAGTTTATATGGCAGTGCATGACTTGAAACCTTATTTTTTAAGCTACAAATGTATACTTTAACATCCAACACATGCTTCTAACCAGCCACGTATCAATACTGTAGATATATATATATATATATATATATATATATATATATATATATATATATATATATATATATATATATATATATATATATATATATATATATATAGATATATAGATATATATATATATATATATATATATATATACACACACACACACAAATAAATGGCTTGGCACTCACCCTTTCTACTCATATAAACATAAAAGATTGTTGCCCTGGTGCAATCTCACATTGGAGATATATACAGCACAATAAGAGATGCACTCTGCGGTCTTCAATTAATAAATTGTTATTTAATCCATATAGGCATTTACATGTAATTTGATCAACGTTTTGACCCGTTAGGTTCTTTCTCAAGATCTTGGGAAAGACTTGAACGGGTCAAAATGTCGATCAAATTACATGTAAATACCTATATGGATTAAATAACAATTTATTCATTAAAGACCGCAGAGTGCATCTCTTATTGTGGAGTGTGTGTATATATATATATATATATATATATCCACTGAACAAAATTATAAACACTTTTGTTTTGTCCCCATTTTTCATGATCTGAACTCAAACATCTAAGACTTTTTCTATGTACACAAAAGGCCAATTTCTCTTTTAAATATTGTTCACATATCTGCCGAAATCTATGTTAGTGAGCACATCTCCTTTGCCGAGATAATCCATTCACCTCTCAGGTGTGGCATATTAAGATGCTGATTAGACAGCGTGATTATTGCAAAGGTGTGCCTTAGGCTGACCACAATAAAAGGCCACTAAAATGTGCAGTTTTATCTCACAGCACAATGTCAAAGATATTGCACGTTTTGAGGGAGCGTGCAATTGACATGCTGACTGCAGGAATGTCCACCAGAGCTGTTGCCCGTAAATTAAATGTAAATGTTTCAGAGAGCTTTACAGTACATCCAACTGGTCTCACAACTGCAGACCACATATTACCACACCAGCCCAGGACCTCCACACAGGGACGTATTAGCCGCGAGGCAAACAAGGCATTTGCCTTGGGCGGCAAAAAACGCCGCCCCCCAAATGCCCAGGGCAGATGCCTTGTTAGCCTTGCGGCTAACTGACATCCCGGGCGGCCGGCGAGGGAGCACTTCCCATGAGCTGACTGCTCAGCTCCCGGTTCCCAGCCTCACTCTGCAGCCGACGCGCGAGGGAGCTGAGCAGTCAGCTCATGGGAAGTGCTCCCTCGCCGGCCACCCGCCAGCCCGCCCGCCTGCCAGCGCCGCCCGCCCTGCAGCCACTGGACCACCAGGGAGAGATACCCCCCCCCAGCACTCCCAAAGGTAAGGAGGTTGGGGGGGGATTTAAATGCCTAGGGCAGCACAAAACCAGGATACACCACTGCCTCCACATCCAGCATTTTCATCTCCAAGACTGTCTGAGACCAGCCACCCAGATAGCTGCTACAACAATCTGTTTGCATAACCAAAGAATTTCTGCACAAACTGTCAGAAACCGTCTCAGGGCAGCTCACCTGCATGCTCATCGTCCTCATCAGGGTCTCGACCTGGCTACAGTTCGTGACCCTGATGCTCACATTTGATACCGTCTGGCACTTTGGAGAGGTGTTCTCTTCATGGATGAATAACTGTTTTCACTGTTGAGGGCAGATGGCAGCACAGCGTGTATGGCGTTGTGTGGGTGAGTGTTTGCTGATGTCAACGTTGTGGATCGAGTGGCCCATGGTGGCTGTGGGATTATGGTATGGGCAGGCGTATGTTATGGACAACGAACACAGGTGCATTTTAATGATGGCATTTTGAATGCACAGAGATACCGTGACGAGATCCTAAGGTCCATTGTTGTGCCATTCATCCACGACCATCCATCACCTCAGGTTGCAGCATGATAATGCATGGCCTCATTTTGCAAGGATCTGTACACAATTGCTGGAAGCTGAAAACATCTCAGTTCTTGCATGGCCAGCATACTCACCGGACATGTCACCCATTGAGGATTTTTGGGATGCTCTGGATTGGCGTATAAGACAGTGTGTTCCAGGTTCTGCCAATATCCAGCAACTTCGCACAGCTATTGAAGAGGAGTGGACAAACATTTTACAGGCCACAATCAACAACCTGATCAACTGCGAAGGAGATGTGTTGCACTGCATGAGGCAAATGGTGATCACACCAGATACTGATTGGTTTTCGGACCTCCTCAGACGCATCCATATTGTAAAACTACACATTTTAGAGTGGCCTTTTATTGTGGCCAGCCTAAGGCACACTTGTGCAATAATCATGCTGTATAATTAGCATCTTGATATGTCACACCTGTGAGGTGGATGGATTATCTCGGCAAAGGAGAAGTGCTCATTAACAAAGATTTAGACAGATTTGTGAACAATATTTGAGAGCAATAGGCCTTTTGTGTACAAAGAAAAAGTCTTAGATCTTTGAGTTCAGCTCATGAAAAATGGGGGCAAAAACAAAAGTGTTACATTTATAATTTTGTTCAGTGTATATATATATATATATATATATATATATATATATATATTCAATTTAATTTTAGAGTTGTAATATTATTAAATACATATATGCATTGTCTAGCAGACTTTGCTTTTCTATTCCACTAGTATTTAGGCATTTATTTATATTTTATATTTATATTTATATATATTTATGCTCTCTGAACACTCTGCAAATGTATATGACATAACAAACATTTATCATCAACATTACCCAGAAAGTCATACAACGTTTCAGTTGCATCTGTAAAATAAGGAGGAGGAAGTTGTTAATGTTGTTAGCTCATATAATTCATCCCAGTATGGCGTCAGTGCAACTCCAATTATATCTGCCAGTAAGACAGCATAGTGCAATACTTATTTCCCAGTAATGGGCTGTAAATGAAATAAAGCTCTCTACTTGGAGACCATGTACAAAATATGTTTGGAAAAGCAAGCAGATTTAGGTTATAAAATAAACAGGGACTTGTGTTGCTGTCAAATCTCTTTTGTTGAATTTGGAACAAAATACATCTTGAAATTTTAAGGATTGAAATCATTTATTTTTCAATTACCCTCCTAATTTGCTGGTATATAAAAAGACAAAAATGCTCATGATGTTTTTGAAATTGTATCTCAATTGACGCTTTGCAAGAGTGTGTTTTTATCTGCAACAGAAATCAGAAAAAAGGATCTATACAATAATTATTATGCCATAATTATCATTAATTTTATTATAACAAAAAATATCCTCACGGCGTGGTTCCCAAAATATTTATAAATATTTTTGTCCAAAACATGTGTATGGAAAAGTGGATTCTACTGCACTAAAAAGCAGTTAAACCTTTGAAGGGACACTATAGACACCACACCACTTCAGGTCATTGAAGTGGTCTGGGTGCAGTGCCCCTTAACCCTTAACCCTGCAATGTAAAACACTGCAGTTTCAGAGAAACTGCAATTTTTACATTAAAGGTGTAAGACTGCTTCTAGTGGCTGTTTACCAGACAACCACTAGAAGTGCTTTGCATGAGGACATCCATCATGTTGAAATCCCTCATAGGAAAGCATTACATCAATGCTTTCATGTGGGGAAGGTGAAATGCGTCCACCCCTCGCCTTGCATGCGCATTAGGTTTCCTTGGAGGAAGAGAATCAGGAAAGTGTTCAAAAGGATTTTTTTAATCCTTTACTTAGTGAGAGAAGTGGAGGACTGGACAATTATTTCAGAGTATAGGGACACTATGGTGTTAGCAATATATGTTTTATAAGAGACACACAGAGAAACTTCTCCGCTCCGCAGGCAAGAAAAAACAAAAACGCCATGGTGCACGAGGCAGACCAAGATGGCGCCAAAGAGAATGCAGAGAGCCCCCAGGGGCCGCCAAGCCCAGACTCCCCACTCACACAAGCGGTAATGCAAAATATGCTAGATGACATGTCCGCGAAAATGCTTAAAACTCTGCTAGCTTCCATGCACAAACTCCAGAAAGACCTACACGAGCTGGGTACCAGAGCATCAGCCATAGAAGACAAAATGGCTGAACATACAGAGGCGCACAACAGCCTGGCCTCAAAAGTAGAAGAACTGTTATCCCACATGGATAGCTACGGCACCAAGCTTGCAGATATTGAAGACAGGGCCCGGCAGAACAACTTACACATCAGAGGTGTGCCAGAATCAGCACAGGAGACATACAGTCATACGTTACAGGCCTCCTACACACCATGGCGCCGGACCTGCTACGAGACTTACTGCTGTGGGACAGGGTGCATAGGACAGTGAGGCCTAGCTTTCTGCCGCCAAATACCCCCAGAGATATTTTACTCAGAATGCACTACTATCACACAAAAGAAGCAGTTCTGAAGGGGAGCAGAGCCAACAAAGACTGGCCCGTGAAATACAAAAACATCTCTATTTTTTTTTAAAGAAATGGTGAACCTTTCAAGATATTATGTCAAGATATGTCAAGTTGCTGATCCAAAGAGAGGGAAAGACAAAAGTGATAAGCTCCACAGAAGAAGGAGAACGAATCCTCAGAGACTGGGGCCTCAAGCAACACACCTCACCGGGAACAATGACAGAGCAGCGGTGCATAGCACCGGACTGGAAGAAAGCGAGAAGGCGAAAATAAAAGACAAAACAAAAAACTGGGATCGAACATTGGACTTTCAAAACTAAGGGTACCCCAGACTCTACACCTATACAGCATGCATACGCTACTCCGGGGTTAGCATGTGATGCTAGGTCACCAGAGACACCATATATTTTACAGATTCGTATATTGGAACCCCAGTAATCTTGTTCAAATTTTATCTATGATGAAGGCCTGTTGTCCCTCTTCCCATCGTTTTGGGAAAACATGGAGAGAGAGTTAAAACAACTTGAACGGAGGGAAGGGCCAAAAGGAAAGGTAGATGTGGGGGGCATAGATACAGGAGGTTGAGGGCATAGATAGGACCCTGCATAAAGAGTAAAAGATCATGTAATTGACCGTAAACCCAAGCCATGGGCATAAAACTCCCAACTGACACACTAACAACATTAAAAGCTGCTTTCCCTCTAAACTGGAGATCAGACTATATTGTGTTCTTGGGGCTCAAGATTACCAAAAACCTGGCAAACCTAGAGAAACAAAACTGTGACACATTGCTTACTAGCCTGAACGAGACTTAAAGTCCTGGGAGAACAAATAATTAACATGGGTAGGACAAATGGCAGCGGTAAAGATGACCCTAATCCCAAACGCCAGTATTTATTGCAGACTCTTCAGATACACTTGCCCAAACTCTATTTAGATAACCTCCAAAAACTGCTCATCAGGTTTATATGGAATAACCAGAAGATACGAGTAGCCATGACAGTCCTAAACAAACCTGTTAACGAGGGAAGATTAAGCCTTCTCAACATTAAAATTTACTATCAAGCAGCACTGCTGTCCACCATGGTCACAGCACACACAACAGAGGCACCGCCACAATGGGTCAAAATAGAATCATATTGGGAAAGTCTAAAGGGCCTTAAGTACTTATTCTGGATACCTGCAACCAAACGACCCACGATATAAAACACTCTACACACCACCGGAGTACTACTTGGGTGGGGAATGTGGGGAAGAGTGGACATTGAACACCCCAATATACAGCCTTCACATTAACAACTCTTCATTTGATTTTAGATACTGGCTGGAAGGAGGGTGCACACAAATAAGGAACCTCATGACAGGAACACAATTTCTACCATTTCCAGAATTACAGGCCAATTTCAATCTCCATGCCAAAGCAGTGTTTTCCTATCTCCAACAAAAAGCCATGTTGCAATCTAAGATAACACACACCATGACTCCGACCATATGGTATTTTGCAAAAGCGTGCGCTTCTCAGACCACACCAATAAACCTATTCTCTCTCACGTACAACATATTAAACAAGGAAACAACACAATCCGACAACCCACATAGAGTTGCCTGGCACACAGACATAGGCAAAGAATTTGACGATGCCCAGTGGACCAGAGCTTATCTGGCCCACAAAGGCAAAACAAGCTGTGCCTCACACTTGGAACAGGTTAGAAAGCTACAATGGTAGTAATAGGTGGTACATGATACCGGATCGGCTGGTTCACATCTACCCAAGTACATCTAGCACACGCTGGAGATGCCTCAGGGAAAGAGGGACAATGTATCACACCTGGTGGACGTGCACCAATATACAACCCTATTCGAACATGGTCAGGAAAATAATGACACAAGTTTGTGGGCGGACAGTATCACCAACACCTGAAATGTGCATCTTGTTCATGGGCTTAGACAGATACTCCAGGCCAGAAGCAAGCCTTCTCTTCCACATCTTGGTAGCAGCTAACCTCCTAATAGCCAGGGCTTGGAAGACTACCAAGATCTCATTGTTGGCTGACATAAAATCTCAAATATCAACCAACCTAGACTACGAGCACATGGCACACACAGAGCTCCACCCTAGGAAACACATGCTAGAGGCCAGAATGAGATGGAACCACTATATCTCTAGCAATTAAAACAAAGGGGTGAGGGGGGAGGAATAAAAATAAATAATTTAAAAAAAATTAAAAAGGGGAGGGGGCATGGAGACAGCCACAAAACAGCATTAGGCTCGGGGGGAGGGAGCGCTCAGGAGTGATAGAGACCACCACTAAGCATCTAGAGCTATCGTGAATCAGCTAGCCGACCCAGAAAACAAGATCACAATGTTTGCAATGAACCCACGATGTATATAGTTAAGGTATGATTTTCCGTACCATCGTTTTATATGTATCTATTGTATTTCCATTCCTATTACTTCTAACATAGGACAACAACAGAACAACACAACATAAACAGAAAACCAGAGACACCAAACACACAGGCGGGGATGCTAGGAAGGGATGGAGTGGATGACACGACTCACCTAAGAGACAAAATAACACGGCGAAGACAGCGAGAGGAGTCAAAACACAGCCTGACATGAATGGAGTTGACTGGTGTAAAACTCAAGGGGAACACCCAGTCAAATAATCCTAACATACATAATAACTACGACAAACACCGCTGTTGTGGGATGTAATGATGTGATGAGACCCCTATGTGACCCACCTTTCCATTTCTGTATCCCCTAAAGAGCTTTTGTTTTATGATGTCTCAATAAAAATTGTCAAATTGAAAAAAATAAAACTTTATCAAATGACATCCCAGGCTGGTAAGTAGACTCTGGGAGCTGAAAAATATTCAGGTTTTGTTAAACTGATTGAAAACAGCAGACAGAAAAAGTAGAGTACTTGCACCCTAGCCAATACAATAAGCTATATTAGTTATGGAAAAAGTAGGAACAATATAATTGGTGATACTAATGTATCAAATGCACAGCCAATTCTCCAACAATGTGGATTAGTGCCACATGCAGTCTTGTCTAAAATCATTTTGATGTTGGTTGTGTTCCAGGGTATTCCATATACCACTATTTTGAATTGTCACATGTGTGTTAGAACACATTTTGGATGACTACGGCAATGCAGCTAATGACAATTAGGGCAGAGTAACAACGTTCCACCACAGAAGTCATCTGAGTACACCTCACAAGAGAAGATTTACAGAAATTGGAAGATGGTTATACTTTATGATAATTATGATTGATAAATATATATATACCATTAAAAGAGTATATATATATATATATATATATATATATATATATATATATATATGTATATATACTCTTTTAATGGTTTAGAAATAATCAAAATCTTAGTTTATTTCTTAAGATAATTCACAGTTTTTAATTAAGGAAATAAGGAAATATTTTATTCATCCTTGTGACAAACATTTCATTTTCATTATCAATTAAAAGTGGATTGTCTTATAACAAGAGTGCTCTTCAAATTTAAACAAATAACTGCAATTAATATCAGGAACAGAAGAACTAATAATTAAAATAAATTCATCAAAATCTAAATATCATATTAATATATTTGATGAATATAAATTCATCAAAAACATCAAAATATCATGATTTACATACTAGAATAGAGATAACTGACAGACAGACATACAGACAGATAGTTAACTTACTGAAGCTATAAGGCTATCCTTCATCCCTCTAATGTCAAAAAAAGAATCTTTACGTCCTCATTTCGCCATACAAGTATTTGTACACAAGCACAAGCTAAGCACATTATGCCATTCCCGCCTTTCCCTCTGGCGTCTCTTCCTGGTATGGGAGGGGAGCATGTCTATTACTGCTTACCTGTATAACTGCCACCAAAGTAGAAACCTTAAAAGTGAATTTCATTTGTTAACTTTATTTTGCATATTTTATATGCTTTATCTATGCAATGAATTAAAAATGGGGGTCACTTCAACATGAACTGCACATCTAGTTTATTACATACATATTTTTTTCTGCCTTCTGAACTGAAAATTATTAAGACTTACAAATAATTAATGTGTGATCTTTTAGCACGTGCCTGCATGAATTCTCTAGACTATACCTGACAACCTCGATTCAATTCTAATTCATATGAAAGCTTTCAAACTGCTTTGTTCCATTCTATTGTTCTCTAGTGATCATATATATGTGGCATGTATTGTCCTTTAACCATGATAAATTGCATATTTAAAACAATAATAAAACCATAATAGTTAATAATAATACTCATAATAATAATATATCATAACAACAATCAAATATCAGTCACTGCACAATTGGCTGCGAAAGCAACAACAAAAATATTTGACGCATTTAACCCCTTAAGGACGGAGCCAAATGTACACGTTGTGAACGAAACAAAATGTAAACAAAACCTGGCATTTGTGCTACATGTCTGTCCAACCGTAATTCAACTCTTTCATAGTAAATGCACCCACCCTTATTATATATCATTTTATTCAGGGGAAACAGGGCTTTCATTTAATATCAAATATTTAGCTATGAAACATAATTTAATATGAAAAAAATGGGAGAAAATAAGAAATTTTGTTATTTTTTTAGTTCTACATGACATTTTAACTGTCAATGTCATAATACTGTTTGCTTTTACTGCAATAAAATACACATATTTGTATTCAGCAAAGTCTCACGTGTAAAACAGTACCCCCTATGTACAGGTTTTATGGTGTTTTGGGAAGTTACAGGGTCAAATATAGCACGTTACATTTGAAATTGAAATTCGCCAGATTGGTTACGTTGCCTTTGGGACTTTATAGTAGCCCAGGAATTAAATTTACACCCATAATGGCATACCATTTGCAATAGTAGACAACCCAAGGTATTGCAAATGGGGTAAGTCTTTTTTAGTAGCCATTTGGTCACAAACACTGGCCAAAGTTAGCGTTAGTATTTGTTTGTGTGTGAAAAATGCAAAAAACGCCAATTTTGGACAGTGTTTGTGACTAAGTGGCTACTAAAAAAGACTGGACATACCCTGTTTGCAATACCTTGGGTTGTCTACTATTGCAAATGGTATGCCATCATAGGGGTAATTTTCATTCTTGGGCTACCATAGGGTCTCAAAGGCAACGTAACCAATCTGACGAATTTTAATGTGAAAAAATGAAATGCAAGCCTTATATTTGACGCTGTAACTTTTGAAAACACCATAAAACCTGTACATGAGGGGTACTGTTGTACTCGGGAGACTTCGCTGAACACAAATATTTGTGTTTCAAAACAGTAAAAAGTATCACAGCAATAATGTCGTCCATGTAACTGCTGTTTGTGCATGAAAAATGCAAAAAACTTCAATTTTACTGGTGATATCATCGTTGTAATACATTTTACTGTTTTGAAACACTAATATTTGTGTTCAGCGAAGTCTCCCGAGTAGAACAGTACCCCCCATGTACAGGTTTTATGGTGTCTTGGAAAGTTATAGGGTTAAATATAGTGCTAGCAAATTAAATTCCCTTTACTTTCAGCATGGGTTGTCAGGAAGGTCTCGCTAATTGTAATTAATTAAGATACCTAATTATTTAAAAATATTACATAAATATATATATAGAATTAATATATGTATATATATACATACGTATGTGAATCTATATGTGTATATATATATATATATATAATTTTTTTAAATATTTTTATTTTTATATATAGTGATATATACGTATATATTTATGTATGTAGATATATATATTATTTCGTTCTACGTGTATTTTGATATAAATATACATATATATTAATATCACAATACAGTTACAACGAAATAACATCTATATATTTTTAAATTTTTTGTAATTTTTTTTTTATTTTATTTTTTAACATATTTAAAAAATTTTTATATTATATATAAATATATATATAACAATAATTATATATATTTAATCAGTATCAGTCTACATGTAATTTGATATTAATATATATAAATAATTATATATATATTAATAGTAAAATACACCTAGACAGTGTATGTGTGTGTATGTATATGTGTATATATATATATATATATATATATATATATATATATATATATATATATATATATATATATATATATGATCTAAGTATATATATATTTTTTTACACTTTACTTTTTAATTAATTTATTTTAATTTTATTTTCAGCCAGCAGGGGGACCACCTGTCATTACAGGCAGCCCCCCTGCTGGCAATGCAGGAGGCAGCTACCCCCGGCCATGTGATTGTGGGGTCCTCGCAAGGACCTCACTCTCACATGGCCGGGGGGCACCGGAGGAGGAGGATCTACCACGGGGGCTTTCCTGGGAGTCCCCCCCACAGCGATCGCCGGTGTAAGTAAAGAAAGACCGGAGGGCATCCAATTACGCCCGGCAGCGTTTAGAGCCGCCTATAATAGGGCGTAATTGTATGCCCTCCGGTCTTAAGGGGTTAATGTATTTATAAAATAGCAGCAATAGTGATTTATTTTATTTATTTAGTGGAGTGGTTTTTACTATTCATAAAAGGCATATATAGATATAATGGCACTCACTCTTGCTGATACACTGAAGGTCCTATGCCCTGGTGCTATCCCACGCTGAAGTATATAGTATATAAGTAGAAAGGGTGCACTCTCCGGTCTTTTTGAGTATTTCAAAATTATTTATTTCGTTACAATATGTAACGAAATAAATAATTTTGAAATACTCAAAAAGAACGGAGAGTGCACCCTTTCTACTTATATACTATATATATATATATATATATATATATATATATATATATATATATATATATATATATATATATTATAATTTTTTTACTATTTAGTAGCTGTTTTTTTAAAGGGACACTATAGGCACCCAGTAAGTAAATAATGTTTTTTTGAGGGGAGGAGGCACGAGGGAGCTATAGTGCCAGGAATATAGCTTTGCTTTCCTGGCACTTATAGTATCCCTTTAAGTATTAATTTGATGGTGGACATTTGCATAACACGATCATTAGGACATTTATAATCATAATATCAAAGTCTGTTTACTATTTATAAAAGGCAAAACTGATTATTTTAACTATGTTTGTGATTCCATTTGGCTGCCATTCAGTTGTCATAATGCTGGATACTAGGTAATCCGATCCCCACGCCCAAACTCCACTAGCTTAGTAGAGATATTTTTGTTCTTGTTGCATATAAATTTGGCTGCTGATAATGTTTAGCTGCACTTCAATTGAGCTTTTTTGAAATAAATCTTACTGCAGTAAAAAGATTCATCTGAACATAGCAGAGATCCATTCAACTCAATTTAGTTATCATTTAGTTAATAGCGAATACATTAAACCCTAGAGGAATTTTATCAAATGTATGATAGAGAATAGAACCATATAAATGTAGCCAAGTTAACGTTAGCAAATTCATTCTTTTAATAATTATAGCCTATAGATACATTTGCAATAGCTGAAGAATATATTGTATGTTCTACCTCTTACAATTAACTGGAAGATTCATACCTCCCAACAGTCCCTGATTAGGCAGGACCATCCCAAATGTAGGACACCAGGGAAATATCCCCACAAAATGCACTGCAGGCACATGATTACATGAACAAAGTAATCTCAGGGAATTTAGGGATCTTCAAAAGTGCTCTGCATACAGGCACCACTGAGTCAGTGGCCTGGTGCAAGCAAATCAAAAAAGGTGTGGGTGGCCAGGGTGGTCATCAGGGAGGAACAGCCAGTATCACTCTTTTTGTCTCTCTTACTATCTTTCTCCTACCCCACAAACAAACACACACATTAGAGATCTAATATTTAAACTTTTTTTGCACATTCTGTTTAATTTAGAATTTATTGCTCTCATAATAGCCTTTTAGACACTGCAGTAGGCTTCTGTGTGTGATTAAGGTTTAAAGGGACACTATATTCACCAGAACAACTACAGCTGATTGAATTGCGCTGGCTCTGCCCCTGATCTGCCTCTTTGTCAGTCTCAGCCAATCCTATGGGGAAGCATTATGATTGGATCAGGCCACCACTTCTGCTGATGTCAACAGGCAGTGGGCAGGTCAAAAGGAAACAGGGACAAAGCCTCAGGCTTGAATAGAAGTAAGATTTTACTATTTTTAGAGAAGCATGAGGAGGACAGGGGGGCTAGATGGTGGTTTTAACCCTATAGGTTCAGGAATACATGTTTGTGTTGCTGACCCTATAGTGCTCCTTTAATTAATAGAACAGAAAAAAGCTTAAGTAGTTTTGATGTCTATAGTATCCCTTTAAAGACAGAGTAGCTTAACTGAAAACAAAGCTGATTTTGAGAAATTTTCCAGGTTGACTATTTTGAATTTAAATTTGAAATTATTTTTTTATTTTAAATGTAAATTCAAAATAATAGTCCGTTATTAATAGTTTAAAACTAAATATAGGTAGCTGTTAATTAAATATGTAATATATTCATTATAATATTAAAAGAAAGCTTCAATTTTAAATGATGGTGCTTTAAATGCGACCAAGAGGAACAATGGATTTTCCTTAGCTATAAAATTAGGAATCGGTGCTTACCAGATAATTAAATTAGCTTCCAGCTAACATGAAGAGGAATACTAGTTTAGCTAATGTATAAAGATGTCACATATAAGATTTATGGAACTGAAAATTAAAAAGTGCATTGTCTAAACCAATTAACCTCTAATGATGAACTTGACAGTGAATTTACTGGAGAAAAATCCCTGAAATAAACTTTTCACTATTTTTTCAGTGAGTATCACAATCAGAAACATTATTAAATTGAATAGTAATAAGAGTGTGTAGGGTGGGGGGTTATTCTGAACGTTTAATGATCAACCATGTAATTTGTATGTCTAAACCTATATCAGTAGAATAAATCTATACTTTTTACATTTGAAAAACACATTTATTTATAACACTACAACTGCATTTTAATCTACATTTCTTGGAAGATAAGACAGTGCCAGGCAGGGCTGGTGCAAGAATTTGTGCACCCTAGACAAACAAACATTTACCCCGCCACCCCCATATGCTCTACCCACCATTTGACATCACAATGCCCCACCCATATGATCTGCCAAATGAGCCAATGTTGCACACAGTGTCTTTTCTCTGTAAAGGCAGTGTGTTTACATTAAAAAGCCTGCAGGGACAGGCTATAGACAGCAGAACCACTACATTAAGCTGTAGTGGTTCTGGTGTCTGTAGTGTCCCTTTAATATGAGGTAAATTAGAGATTAGTGCCACTAATAATATACTGGATTGTCTACATATATATATATTTCCAGGTCCCAGCAGCAGGGGCGTACCTAGAGCATTTGGCACCCGGGGCGGATCCTGTGCTTGGCACCCCCACCACCCCCCTCCCAAAAAAAACCTGTAAAAAATGTTAAAGGTTTTATTTCTTTTATTTTTACAATTTGTAAACTTTGCAAAACCGCTGTCAGCCCCTCCTACAAAACCCTTGTCCTGCCCTGCCCCTCCTACAAAACCTCTGTCCTGCCCCTTCTACAAATCCTGTACTGCCCCATCTACAAAACCCCCGCAACCCCCTTCCACAAATCCCCTGCTTATCCCCCCTTATAAAGACTCCTGTCCCAATACAAAACCCCCACCCCCTTCTACAAAATCCCTGCAGCCCCACACACACATTTACAGGCAGACAGTCACACACTCAGTTACAGACAGACAGTCACACACTCAGTTACAGGCAGACAGTCACACACAGTCACAGGCAGACAGTCACACATACACATTTCCTCCGTGCGGCCAGTTTATCAGCTGTTTGCTTGAGTGAGCTGTACTGGCCGCACGGCACCCTAACTACCATGGGACACTGTGCGGCCACAGCTCACACAGCCCCTCCAGCCAGGGCCGGTACAAGGATTTTTGCCGCCCAAGGCAAAAGTAAAGTTTGCCGCCCCCCATGTGACATCACAATGCCCCAGCCATATGATTTGCCATGTTAACTAACGCCAGTGCTGCAGTGCCGCCGTGTTTACATTAAAAGGCCTGCAGGGACAGGCTATAGACACCAGAACCACTACATTAAGCTGAAGTGGTTCTGGGGACTATAGTGTTTCTTTAATGTGAGGTAAATTAGAGCTTAGTGCCACGAATAATATACTAGATTGCCTACTTACAACCAGATGAGGATGATGATGGGCTCTAGCTGCAGTCTGGCTCCACTGGTCTGGTGCAGAACAGGCTCTCTGGAGGCGGTTTGTAACTGTGGTCACAAAAATCAATGTTCTGGGAGAACGGGAAGCAGCTCCATTTTTTGGGGGTCCTTTACACAGCTCAAGGTCTGGGTCCCAGGGTCCACCTTCATGTTCCACCAATGAGTTTGTTCACAGGGGGTGGAGTGTGTAGGGGATGTCCTGATATGTGTGTAAGGAATGCATTGTGTGAAATTGTGTTTGTATGTGTAAGGGCTGCAAGGTGTGTTTCTGTGTATGTATGGGATGCATTGAATGTGTGTAAGGGGTGCAATGAGTGTGTGTAATGAATGCATTGTGTGTTTCTGTGTGTGTAAGGGATGCATTGTGTGTAACGGTTGCATTGCTTGTGTATGTGTGTTTTTCTGTGTGCAAGGGGTGCATTGTGTGTATGTGATGAATGTCAATCTCTCCTCCGCTCCAATTTCTCTTTCTCACCCCCCCTTATTTCTCTTTCTCACCCCCCCTTATTTCTCTCACCCCCCCTTATTTCTCTGAGTGTGCACTTCCTGTTAGTCCGGCCGGGTACAGGAGACAGCTGCTCTCTGTACCCGTCGGACCATGCTGCAGTGAGGGAGCTGACAGGAGTGTCAGCCCCTCTCCTCAGGCTGCGCCCGGGCGGTGCGGTCCGCCCTCATGGACGCACCGCCCGGGCAAAGCTGCAGCCGCCTGAGGCTCTCTACAGAGCGCTCGGGCGGCTGCAGCATGGGGGGGGGGGCGGCGGGGCTGGTCATGGCACCCCCCACCCTTTGTGGTCAGAACTTAAATAGTATATGAAAATAGAGGAAAGGGAGAAAGTTGGTAGTGGTGTCCCAAAATCAACGTACGGGTAGGCATGTAATAAAGAGGGCCCACCAGAGGTAATGTAATAATAATAGTAAGATAGTAGATGGAGTGGTGGGTGGGGTCACTCGAACAGGAAATGACATAGGTAAGCAGGGGGAAAAGTTTATATAGGGAAAACTCCTCCCACAAATTCAGGCCTATAGCCTTTTATTGTGGTCAGAACTTAAATAGTTTATGAAAATGGAGGAAAGTGAGAAAGTTGGTAGTGGTGTGCCGAAACCAACATACGGATAGGCCTGTAATTAAGAGGGCAAAATATATTGAAAGAAAAACACACTTCATTGCATAATCACAATGCTAAACATTTAAATGCCCCCTGAGTTCTTTCTCAGGCTGCGGGATAAAAGTGCTGTAGACAGAGGATTTCCATCTGCCCAGACTTTTAATGATATGGACTGGTGTGTCCGTACTGGAGGCTGTGGAGGGTGCCCCGATTCTGAAGGAGTGTCCAGAAAATGAAGAGGGGTTATGTCCCAATCTTAGCAGTAATGCTCTAACGTAAAATATGAACTTGGAAGTGGTAAGTGGGCGTCCATGAAGATGTAGTAAGGGAGAGTTAGAGGGGTGATTAATGCGCATGGAGAGAAATTAATTAAGTATTTTAATAATACACCAGAGATTATCTGTTGGAAAGAGAGGGATTGTAGTAGGATGGTTTTAAACTTGTGTTGACATCGGTGAACTCTCAGTGTCTGAGGAAGCAGTAGAAGGTGATGTAAATAGCTACTTTGATGATGTCTATGGGTAATCTATAGATTGTAGGAGGTCGATCTATTTTGTTGATACATTTAAAAATAGTTTTGATGGGGTATGAAGAAAGAAAAGGTGGGTGATTGGAAAAGGTAGTGAGGACGTGGTGTTGTATACCTATAAGATATAATTTGATGGTGTTATGTGCTAATTTAAGGTGTAAGTGACAAAAAGAGGCAACAGCCACCATGGTCTTAATAGAGTAATTATCTAAAAAATATGTGAAACTCCCCACTAAATTTGCAAAAAACAATCAACACCCTATCGTATGCTGTCTTAGTGTTGGCTGACAGAGTGTTGAGTAAGAGTGACCGTGCGTGGGTCTATAATCCCATTAGTCCATGATTAGCTCTGGAAATGTCGAGATTTTGGATGGGAGCTTGTTGGCAAAGGCATGCATCTTGTAGAATGCCTGAAAATTAGGCCGGGACAAAGCGTCAGCTGCAGTATTATGAATGCCCAGAATGTGTTCGCACACCAAGAAAAATTGTAGTTTGGCAGCCAGCCGCGTCAATTTTCGTTCCAATCGCATTATGGTCAAAGAGGAAGAGCGCCTTTTATTGATAAGCCCGCAAGCAGCCAAATTATCTGAGAAATACTTGACTGCCTTACCGGCACACAGATGACCACAAGTATGTGCAGTTGCTACGATTGGATAAATCTCAAAAAGAGCTGAAGTTTCCCTGAAGGCTGACAAGGTAAGTGTCTCTTGAGGTCAAACATCCCTAAGTCAGGAAGCTCCTAAAGGAAGATGTATGTGGGTAAAGGAAGTAGGCAATCACTGAGAGGAGTAAAAAAGAGAAATTATTTATTAAAATACCTGATAGATGTAGACTATATCTGTATCCTAGTATGCCTATTGGAGTAATAGTAACAGATGGAAAACAGATAGTACAACAGAAGTCATTGTATAAACGTAATGTATTAAGGACCTTAGTATAGGTCTGATGCAATGAGACAAGCCCCTAAATAAGCACAATGTGGAAACATAAAAGGCATAGTGAGGCCTTAAATAAGGGTTTAAACGAAGAATATGAGCGCAAGAAAACAACATACCTGAAACAAAATTGCTGGAGGAACACCACTGTTCGTGGTTATTTCCAGTTAATTTGTTAATAAATTATATGGGCACCTAAACACGTGACATAGGAGAGCAAAGTGAGCACTGAGTTAGGGAACTATATATTGTGATCCTTGTCACCAGGTAGCACGGTCCTCTAGGGCAAAAACATGCACAGTCCTTGTAATTGCAAATACTCCATGCACTTTATTTGAAAATCCACACAGGATACAGCAGTAAATGAAAAACATAACTGTAACAGAAAACCCTATAAACAAAAAACCTAGCTCGTCTGAGCACTAACTCACTTTGTATATCCCTCTCTATCAGGGTTAAACTAACAAAAACATATGGCACCAACCTTACTAGATAGCAACACTCTGCTAGCTAGCCTGTTGCTTTCCTTTCTCCACTCCCAGTGCTCCAAGCCAGCCTTGCCTTGACTGCTTTCCTTTCTGCACTCCCAGTGCTCCAAGCCAGCCTTGCCCTGACTGCTTTCCTTTCTGCACTCCCAGTGCTCCAAGCCAGCCTTGCCCTGACTGCTTCCTTTCTGCACTCCAAGTGCCTAGTCACCTTGACTATCTGGAGAGAACAGCCTCTCTCTCCTACCTGCTTCCTGGGAGGAAGCCAGCAATCCCTCTCCTTTACCTGCCTAGCAGGGAGGAGTTTATTCCCACTGCAACAGCTCATTAACTGCAGCTGAGCAGTGGGTTGGAGACGATCCAAAAAACCCTGGCCTGGATCCATGTCTCCCCAGAAAACCACTAAACTGTGGAGTGGAGCATTGGCCCACCCTTCTCTCCAAATGCTCCACCCCAGGGGCCCATAACTAAACAGTGTTTTGTGTTGCCTACAACACATCCTACACATACTCCCCCTGGGGTTAAAAGGCCTATCTGCCTTCACTTTATCACAATATGTAATATAAAAAGACCTATGCGCTGAATTAGTGTTTAACCTAGCGTACTATAAACCGTCATATGTGACCACCTAAATAACAATTTGTGAATAAAAATTCCAGGTAAACTGGACCAGGTAATAAAAGACTATAGAGTGCAGCAACTATATGAACAATGAAAAAGTACCGAACTGTGGACACCAGTGACAGGCAACAGATGGAGGTAGTGAGCGGACAAACTGCCGGGGGAAGTTTATTTTACCTGAACCAAATATCTCTAAATATATGCAGGAAAGAACTGAACAGAAAAAACCTGCATGATTGGAGAGGAGTACAACGTCCACTGTAACGAACAGTGAGACCTTGTACCTGGTCTACTGGTTTACACAAACATGAAAATGGAGAAATCATGTGAATGCTTCAAACGAAAGCCTCAGTGTCTAAGTATACTAAGAATTTAAGTAATGAACGGATGAATCAAAACATATGAACGGAACAAAGTACACGAACGTACGGTTTTAAACCAGACGAGAGAACAGAGTACGTAAATAAACATGCTATATGGGAACAAAGCTGAAGGCCAAGTCCGTGCGTTGCTGGGTCCGAGCAGTAACAATTGGCAGGAAGGACCGAAACAGAAGTGCTGGTTGTCGTGGCAACCTCACTCGAACAGGAAATAGCATAGGTAAGCAGGGGGGTAGAGTTTATATAGGGAAAACTCCTCCCACAAATTCAGGCATATGGCCTTTTACATATCTGTAACTTCATTCTAAGTGTATTTTAATATATATATATATATGTATATATATATATATATATATATTAATATTAAAATACACTATATATTTATAAAAAATATATACTGCTGGTCAAAAAAAAGTCACCACCTGGATTTAATTAAGCAAATAGGAAAGAGCCTCCTATTGGATAATTACTACATGGGCATTTTTCTTTCAACTGGCAACAAGTTATTTAACCCAAACTGATGCAATGAGTAGCTTCTCATTTCTTAAACAAACAGGGTCAAATCATTGGCATGCATCAAGTAGAGAAAACATCTAAGGAGATTGCAGAAACTACTAAAACTGGGTTAAGAAATGTCCAACATATTATTAAAAACTGGAAGATAGTGGGGAACCATCGTCTTTGAGGAAGAAAATCCTAATTGATCGTGATCGGCAATCACTTAAACATTTGGTGAAATTAAATCATAGAAAAACAACAATGAAACTCAGGGCTATGTTTAATTGTTAAAGTAAGAGCATTTCCACATGCACAATGCAAAGGGAACTCAAGGGATTGGGACTGAAGAAAACCACTAATCAGTGAGGATAATTGGAAAAAAATGCTTCAGTTTGCTAGGGAGCAAAAAGATTGGACTCTGGAGCAATGGAAGAAGGTCATGTGGTCTGATGAGTCCAGATTTACCCTGTTCCAGAGTAATGGGCGCATCAGGGTAAGAAGAGAGGCAGATGAAGTGATGCACCCATCATACCTAGTGCCTACTGTCCAAGCCTGTGGGGGCAGTGCTATGATCTGAGGTTGCTGCAGTTGGTCAGGTCTAGTTTCAGCAACATTATGTGCCAAAGAATGAGGTCAGCTGACTACCTGAATATACTGAATGACCAGGTTATTCCATCAATGTATTGAGTATGTTTGGGATGTGCTGGAGAAGGCTTTGTGCAGTGGTCCGACTCTCTCATCATCAATACAAGATCTTGGTGAAAAATGAATGCAACACTGGACAGAAATAAATCTTGTGACATTGATGAAGCTTGTCGAAACAATGCCATAGTGAATGTGTGCCGTAATCAAAGCTATAGGCGGTCCAACAAAATATTAGAGTGTGTGATCTTTTTTTTTTGGTGGCGGCTTTTTTTTGGCCAGGCAGTGAATATAAATATATTTGTGTAAGCGGCAAATAGCCGTATATGGAGTAAGGTTCCAGCATAAGCGTAGGATAGTATAAAGGGAGCAAGTCGATTGTGGTGTGCCGAGACCGATGATACGGTAGGCCTGTAAATAAAGAGGGCCCACCAAGGAGTAAGAAAGTAAAGTAAATGGAAAGAAAAGAGAAAGTGTTGAAATGAGGAGTGGGTGGGAGGGTCATTCTGATGCTGACCTCAAGCGATATGGAGTCAGGTAAGGGGTGTCCCTTATATAGTGGAGTGAATTAATTTAAGCCGCTCCCACAAATACAGGCCAAACGGCCTTAATACTTGGGTAAGGGGCAAATAGCCGTTTATGGAGTAAGGTTCCAGCATAAGCGTAGGATAGTATAAAGGGAGCAAGTCGGTTGTGGTGTGCTGAGACCGACGATATGGTAGGACTGTAAATAAAGAGGGCAAAAATTAATAATCAAAGATTTAATACAGTCAACAAATATATACAAATTAACCAGACATTTCCTTAAATGCATTACGGTATTTCATTCCTGGAAGGATTTTGAAGGTAGGAATCTAGGACCGCAACTAGACACCATTTGTTGTGGGTAGGATAGTATGTTATCTCTACTGTTGGTGCGTGTTGACTCGTTTCAGAATGTGGTAGAGCCAAAAGGTAATGATATATGTGTTTACATACGTGGGATTGTTGAAGACAATTATCTGTCTGAGTGGTGGTGATGGTAGTGGATTCTTTGGCCTGAGAAAGGCATAGAAGGCAGTGTGCATGGCTGATAATGGCCGACTTGGTAGTATAATTGAATGGTTGTAGATCTAATAGGTCCGATAAGGATGGAAAAGTTGGATGGCTATTGGTAATCTCTGAGAGGAACGTGGGGGAATGGATTCCTGAAAACCTCTGAGTATATTCTTGTCTAGTATGATAGCATGAAGTTATGGTAGTTTTGGCCATAGGTTATCCTGTGTTGTTGAATGCCTGTAAAATATATAATTAATGGTGTGTGAGATAGTTTTTGTTTAAGGTGGCAAAAAGAAGCAAAACCTAGGAGAAATGTTATGACACAGGTTGAGCTATGTCGTGTTCCAATGAGATTCTTTAAGTCAGGTGAAAAGCTGTGTTATGCATTCTACAAGTATGGGGCGAAAGTGCTAAGTGGGATAGTGCATGCTATGCTGTATGAGTATGTCTAATCCATGATTTTGTCTCTGGAACGAAAGAGTGGCCATGACTGTATGGGCGGCTGTAGGAAGCGTATGATGAACATGCCTGGAATATAAATGAGACATGATCGTATGGATGATGAGTGGCGTTTGTTGATGATATGACATGTGCTTAGTTGTCTGAGTAACAACAGATTGATGACCCTGACCATGGTTTACCCCATGCCACAGCAACTGCTACAATGGGGTAGATCCCCCAAAGGGGCTGAGGTGGTGGAAAAATTTCCAAACCTGGATACCATGGCCAACAGCTCCAAAGCAATCGTTCCCGGTAGATCGCTGCCAAACCCATGGTAGACGCCGCGTCTAACCATCTGGTTGGAGAAGTGTCAGACAATCCTGGAAGGAACATGTTTTTACCATGCCAAGTGGTTAAGAAATTCCCCCCCATGTGCAGGTCTGCTGTGGCTGGGGTGTCTAGGGACATCTTCTGATCATCATGTTGGAAGTGTGTAAAAAAGGGGAAAGTACACTGGATGTGAAAGCGTGGTCTTGTGGTATGATTTGCATGGCAAAATTAAGGAGCCTGGTAGGGATTGTAGTTCCTTGCGGTTGTAAGAACTAAGCAGGAGGTAGTGATTGATGTAGTTGATAATGTTCCCTATTTGTCTTGTGGTAACTTGCGTGTATGGATGCCGACTCAAGTCGTATGCCCAGTAATGTGATGATAGTGTCTGGGCCTTCTGTTTCTTGTGGGGTACTGGGACGCCCAAGTGGTCAACCAGACTAAGCTGCCATGAGGCTTCTAGTGAAAATATGTTATCTTTGATCAACAAGAAGTCTTCTAGATAGTGTATGGCTGTAAGGCCTCTGTATATGTTATCATAACCAGCACAGAGTATCTGCGAATATCGATAGTAGGCTAATCTGTAGCCCGTAATTGAGCGGGGAAAGGATTACCCATTTTATGCCATGTAAGTGCCAGTGTGTAGGGTAGATGGTAGCCGTTTACTGAGTTGATGATATTGGTCTTACTTAACCAAGCTTCAACCCATGCTTGAGTCATAGCTGTAAAGGTAGATCAGTGGTGTTGTATAGTAAGGAAGCTCCTCGGAGGGTATGAGGGAGTTGAGACTTGGGGTAGCGGAGGTGTGTGGTGCCAATACGTCTATGGTTAGTCTTTGTTTAAGGGAAGATTCCCTTGTGACAATACCAATGTGTTTGTGTAATAATGTGTGTTTTTATACCAGATGTTGATATAATACTTGCTATTGTGAATTGTTGTATGTCTTATTGAATGGTAGGGGTCAGTGAACATGGTGTTGCAAAATGCAAGTGCACTGGAGATCTGCCGAGTGCCCTATAGGTGGCAGTGTAGTTGGAAACTGATTGGTATGTCAAATGTTGTTTGTCTGTTGACCTATAGGGGTCAGTGTTTTGGTGTTTGTAAAACCCCATGGAAATTGTCAATGTACTTGACAAACCTGTAGGTGGCAGTGTTGATAGAACCACTGTTGGTCTTGATGTGAAATGTAAATTATTGTGAATTAAACCTGAAGTTGAGCCCGTGCTGGAGTTTAATTTATGGTTTATGATTATGTTTAAAATAATCTTACGTGTAATTTATATTGGCTGGTAAATTGTATATGACATGTGAAGACAGTTTTGCTGTTGACCAGTAGGGGTCAGAAATGCTGATTGTATGGTAAAAATACCCTTTAATCCAAATGCAAGGTTAACGTGAGATTTTGAGAGTGACCTGTAGGTCAGTGTGGTTTATGTGAAACATTGTTCGTGAGCTATGCCCCAGCATTATAATTGTATGACAGGGAAACGAACAGTGCCCATTTGAAAATATACAATATGTGAACATAATAGCTTAATAACAGTCATTGTAACAAACCAAAGTTCTGTTCGTGGGTTGTAAATGCACGAAATGTGTGTGTAGTACAATAGTAAATGCATGAATTAGTTCCCGTTTAGTAGAAAATTGCACGAACCGTGAGCCTGATATGTCAGGGAAACAAAACGAAACGAGCAGAGAGATTCGAAATGCACGCACAGAATTGCCTAGTATGTTTAGGCAATTGAAACAGAATGTGTTCCCGTTCCGCAGTATGCTAATGCTCGAAAAGAGCCAGTGACAGATATAAACAAGTGAGTTTAAACGAATGATTTGCATGAACATGCAATGGTTTTAGAACAGACAGACAAAATGCAGCCGTAAAGTGAGGACCTGACCCATGCATGGTGCCGTGGGAATGATGCCTGGCGTAACGGGTAGGTCCACTTACGGTTTGTGAGTCACTTGGACACCAAAAGCCTGTGGCTGGATTACAGCCTCATGGAGTAATCAGGTAAAATGGCGTCTGGATGACCCGGAAGTGGAAATCATTCTGATGCTGACCTCAAGTGATATGAGTCAAGTAAGGGGTGTCTCTTATATAGGGAAGTGAATTAATTTAAGCCCCTCCCACAAATACAGGCCAAACGGCCTTAATACATATGTAACTTCATACGTAGTGTATTTTAATATTATTTGAATGTGTGTCATACATTTTTAAAAATTTTTTTTTACTATTATTTGACAGCCCAGACAGTCCCCCGGCAGGTAGATCCACAAGCAGCTATTGCTGCCATGTGATCACTCTTTGAGAGTGATCACATGGCCTGCGTGAGCCTGATTTGCCATGGGAGGGCTGACTAGGCTGTCAGGGAGTCCTCCCGAAGAAAGTAAAGAAAGTATCACGGCGGCTCCAGGGGTCAAAGCCGTTACGGCTCCCATTATATCCCATTATATGCGGAACAGCATAGAACGTTGTAACTGGATTAAACTTAAAGCAGCAGTATAATAATTAAGAAGGTGGGCAGCTCCAGAGAAGAGGTCAAATGCTATATGAGTTAATATGTATCATTTATGTGAGTCTTGAGGACTCCTCTTATGATTAGGGGTTAAAAACAAAAAATAGGTGGAGAGCAGCATCCAGGGCCAGTGCAAGGATTTTTGGGTACATAGGCGAAGATGCATTTTTCCACCCCCTCACCACCTTTAAAAATATTATCTTTGCCTATGTGCCTCTTAAACAGCCCCTCTCCCCTCCCAGTCCATTAGTGGTCCCCTCTCTTCCCTGTTCCTTAGTGTTCCTCTCCCCTCCCTTCCCTTGGTGCACCCCTCACCCCCTTAGTGGTCACACTCCCCTTTCTGGTGTGCCTACTACCTCTTTTGTAGCGTTGCCAAGTGGAGCAGATCCTCTACAGGAGCTTCAGTTTTCTGTACCTGGCTGGACTGACAGGAAGTGCTCTCTTCTGTTAGTCTGGCCAGGTACAGGAAACAGAAGCTCCTGTACTGCACTCCGCCACGCTACACTCAGTGGTGTATGCACACTAACAGTCACACACACTCAATGACAAACACACAGACGTCACTGACAGACACAGACTCACTGATCTGACACACACTCATTCATTACAAATTGATTAAGGAGCACAACCATAAATCTTTATATACAAAAGAAAATCTTTATTCAATGGGTACACACTAATGATATATCTCATTACATGAAAAACCAAGAAATAAAGTCATATCATGTTATAAAGCAACAGCCAGAACAATTCTCGATATATATAAACGCCAAATGTACAGTGTATGAAAAGAAAAAAATGTCAGTATCATGGGTAGTAAAAATTAGATACCAATATAATCAAACCCTACAAATACAAATACATCTAAAAAAAATAATAAGCATACCAGACCTAGTGAGAAGCAGGGACAGAGTCAATCACCAAAACACCACCAACGTTTTGGCAAAAATGCCTTTATCAAGGGAGCCTGATCCTCATTCACACACTCATTCATTGACAGACACACACACTGACAGACACACATTGAATGACAGACACACTGATAGTCACACACAGACTCAATGACAAATATACTCTCACTGATTTGACAGACACTCACAAACACACACTGACAGACACACACTCGCACTGACAAACACATTCATACACTGACAGACACACTCACACATACACACACATTCATACAATCACTCACAGATACACACTCACACATACACACACTCACAGACAAACACATACACACACTCACACATACACTTACGGACACACACACTCACACATACACTTACAGACAAACACATACACACACACACTCACATACACACACAAACTCACACATACACTTACAGACACACACACACACTCGCACATACACTCACAGACACACACACACACACACAATCATGCACTTACAGACACACACACACACACTCACACATACACTTACAGACACACACACACACTCACACATACACTTACAGACACACACAAATTATTAATATTAAATGTCCACCCAGCCTCCCTACCTGGGGAACTGGCGTGGATCTGTCCCTAGGGTTCAGTGGGGCTTCACTGCGGCGGGCGGCAGAGTATCTGTCAGACGCGGTGAGGGAGCTCTAACCTCTCTGCTCTGCTCCCTCGCGGGCTGTTTACTGATGCCGAGAGCGGAATATGACGTCATATTCCGACTCCCGCGGCATCCGCAAATGGTGCGCGAGAGAGCAGAGCAGTGAGGTTAGAGCTCCCTTGTCGCCTCTGATTAGAACACAGCCATGATGGTGGTCTAGAAGGTGGCCTGGCAGGAGGGAGGGCTTTCCTCCTGCTGGTCACAGAAATCTTGTGCCCCTAGAGCCGGTGCGCCCTAAGGCGGTGGGCAGCTTATGGACGCGCCGACACTGCAGCATCCCACCAACTCTGATGCCTTAAAATTAAAACAAACACATAGCACAGTCTCATGAAAATTTGTACAATTAATTTTTTTGTCACCAATATCTCCAAACCAGGTCTTTAGAAAACCATAATGCAGAGAATGTCATCATTTAATTTCTGATCAAAATCAATATGATGGCTTGCTTTCAAGAGAAATCACCACGAATCATCTTTGATGTTCAAATTCCAATTAGCAGTGTTGTACAAGTAAAGAGTGGTTTCTATTTAACAGATTTTATGCTTTACTTCAATCAATAGACAGCTGCATTTGACTTGGTGATGCGTAAAGTTAAAGAGTTAGCATATTGACTCGGGTTCTGAATGTATCACTCACTCACAGTCACAGTCGGCTGAACTTGATGTCAAGCTGTCAAGTTATTGGTAAAAATCTCATTAATCTTGGAACTAACAAACCTACAATATTTTCAATTTGTTAAAAGTACACAAACAACCTTACCAAATAATAGAATCTGCCATTAATTTGACTTACATATTTCTTTTCTGATAAGTGTATTTTTTTTTAAGGAACCAGACATTTAGTTGTCTAACATTTTCCACATATATTATCTCTTCCCCATTTTATTACCAGGAATTTAAATTGATTGGTTAAACCTTGGATGTCACGCTTTGTGCATCAACTTGTTGATTCATTTTTATTTATACAATGTAGGACCAATGGCCTTGAGCACATATCTGCGTTTTAGCAGTAGAGTTGGCATTCTCTCTAGTTTGTGTTGATTTTATTTCTGAATCAGCAGCAGCTCAAGGCTTTGACTCATTCATCACAATCTGGGTGTTAACATGTCGCAGCGGTCCTATGGTTTGCACTTCAGCTCTATTTTCATTCTTAACAGCCGAAGTTGAAACAGTGAATGAAAAATGGCACTCGTGCCCGATTTTTAAATGACACCCGCATATACTCTTATTTCTGCTGAAAATGCAATACTATGGAAAATGTTAATTTACTTTACATATTCAATAACTAGTTAAATATGATCTACATATTTATATTAACATAAATGCTATAGAAATTTGCAATACTGTACAGCATCTAAAAATATAGTGAAAACTTATTTAAAAACCATTACATCGTCACATTTCTCACCTAGAGTGGTTTAATAGGAATTCTTTACTACAGAGTTTTTAATCCAAGCTTGAAGATTTCACATATATTATTCACAACAAATTCAAAATGTAATATTAATCGGTCAAATTCCGAACCCTGAATCAAAATGTAACTGAATAGGACGATTGATGCAAAGAAATGTATTTATTTTTTAGATCATTGAAGACTAGGGGACAGTCACTAAATGTTTTTATTCACAGATCGAGTAAGAAATGAGCAATGGGGAAAAGAAGTTAAAAAGATATTTATATATATTATATATTTAATAAATATATAAAATACATACTCTAAATATACTTTTTTATTTTTTTACATTGCTTCTCCTGTTTTGCTCTTGGTTAGTGTCTCACTTGATTTGAAACAAATGGTGGGAAAACACTCCTATTAGGCTATTGCTAAATATTTACATAAGAATATATTATATAAATATATTTTCATTACACTGATTGACTGATTTTTGTTACTGAAATTCTGCCAAGATGTGGCCTAAATTCAGGTACCAACAGAAAGTCTGTTTTGTGAAAAATGGTACAGCCAAGTGGAGTCTTTAAATAATGATGGTGCCACAAATAGAAAGAAAATTTATAAGATAGCGATATGGCCTAAATACCCTCTCCATTAATACAAATCTAATTTTGCCTAACATGTCCATAATGCATCACTTTAAACAACTGAAGCTTAATGAAGCACTTTTGGTGTAAAGATCATGCCCATTCAATTCTTTCACATTTATGCATCCCTAGGCACACCTCCCTGCCTGTTACTTACACAGCCATCCTAAGCAGTTCCTGTAAAGAGTCATCTAATGTTTACACTTTCTTTAGTGTAAATTCTGTTTAATTTAGAATTTCTTATCTCCTGCTCTGTTAATAGCTTGCTAGACCCTGCAGAAACCTTCTGTTTGTAATTCAAGTTTAATTTACAGAGCAGGAGATATACATGTAGAAAATAAGTTACATCTATTTGAAAATTAAGCCTTTTTTAATGTAGGATATGTCAGTGACAGCAAGGGGAGGTGTGGCTAGCGCTGCATAAACAGAAACAAAAGTGATTTAACTCCTAAATGGCAGTGAATTTAGCAGTGAGACTTTAAGAGTACTAATCCAATCCAATTATCTCCAAGCACAGAAAAACATACAGTTTTATGAAACCACAAAAAGTACCTTAAAAACACATTAAACTCCATACAACTACATCCCCGATCTGGGTGAACAACATATCCAAAAATCAGCCAGATTAGTTCAGGGGTTCAGGAATTTCCTGGAAGTCATAGTTTTGACCGACCGTGCACATGACCCTATGCCCAAAACAGTTCCATGAATTCAGTGCTAACGGTCAGTCAAGTTTGCTAGTCTTTTACAGGTTTTCCTGCAGGGCCCATAGTCTGTGGGCAGGAGGCTGGCAAGCAGGCTCTTCCAGGGGCTTGTGGCAAACTCACTTGGAGAGGGGAGTTTGTCACAGTGACTATAGTGTCACTTAAACCTATTAAGACTATTCTCACACCGTGTCAGCTAATTGTCTCATAGCTAGACATTCTCCTCTAGAAATTTATTATATACAGCAAAATACATTATTGAGTCTTATGGCAAACCATTCAAATCATGAGACAGCAATATTCCCACATATTTGAAGTCTGTGTGTTGGAGAGATAAGACACATACTCAGAGTCAATAATGTGATCTATTGATGGTCTGCTGGCAGGCAGTTTGGAGTGGCGGTGTGGAAGGGTACTCAAATATAGCATAACAGCATTTCAAATGTGGATGAATAAAATAAGGAATATTTATTGATTTATTTTGCTTTCGTTACAAGGTAATAAGATTTATTTTAACAGCAGACTAATATATATTGTCTTTTAAGAATAATCAATGCTGTACTCTCTAATATCCTCTAACTAGATAGAAAAACATTAGAATATAGCTGCCTTTATACAGTTGTGAACAAAAAGTATACATTTAACTAATGGATTATTTTTTATACACTTTGATGCTCAAAGTATTAAAGGGACACTACAGCTTAATGTAGTTGTTCTGGTGTTTGTAGCCTGTCCCTGCAGGCTTTACAATGTTAACTTTTTTTAAAGAAAAGGAAGTGAATTAAACTGTTGCCTACTAAAACCTCTAGTGGCAGTCATTCAGACCAGTGGCGTACACACAATCCATGGGGCCTTGGTGCAGACCTGATCCATAGGGCAGCCCCCTCCCTCCCTCTTTCCGACACCCCTCCCTACCTCTTTCCCCTCTCCCTCCCTCCCTTTTCCCCTTCCCTTCCTCCTCTCATTCCCCCCTGACAGACACACACCAACACACACACATACACACATACATACAGACACATACATACATAGAGACACACACACATAGACACATACAGACAGACAGATACACACAGACACATACACACATACATACACACAGACAAACACACAATACACACATACATACAAAGGCACAAACATGCATACAGACAGACACACACAGACACACACATACATACACACACACACACACACACACACATGCAATTTTGGGCGCCTGTTCTAAAGAAGGATATCATGGCACTGGAGAGGGTCCAGAGACGAGCTACAAAATTGATAAAAGGAATGGAGCATTTTAGTTATGAAGAAAGGTTAAAAAAATTTAATCTGTTTAGTTTGGAAAAACGGCGCCTGAGAGGGGATATGATAACTTTATACAAATATATTCGGGGCCAGTACAAACCTTTATCTGGACATCTATTCATAAACAGGGCTATACATAGGACACGAGGTCACACATTTAGGCTGGAAGAAAGGAGATTTCATCTAAGGCAAAGAAAAGGTTTTTTTACAGTAAGAACAATAAGGATATGGAATTCTCTGCCTGAAGAGGTGGTTTTGTCAGAGTCCATACAGATGTTTAAACTGAAATTGGATAAATACTTACAAAAACATAACATACAGGGATATAATTTCTAATTAGTGGGGTAATAGCTGCTTTATCCAAGGAGACATCTGACTGCTATTTTGGGGTCAAGAAGGAATTTTTTCCTAGTTTGTGGCAAAATTGGAAGCGCTTCAGACCAGGTTTTTTTGCCTTCTTTTGGATCAACAGCAACAACATTTGTGAGGAAGGCTGAACTTGATGGACGCAAGTCTCTTTTCAGCTATGTAACTATGTAACTATGTAATACATATAAAGACACATAAATACATACACATACATAAAGACAGACATACACACAAACACATACACATACAGACAGACACACACACGACACACATACATACAAACAGACAGGCACACATACACACAGACACATACAGACAGACACACACACACAGACATACAGACACACACACATATACAAAATGTTTAAGTCACCCTCCTGTTTCCTACCTGTTAGGTGCAGGAGGGTGACTTTCCCTGGGGCCCAGTGGTGGCTCAGGTTGATGGGAGTTAGAGTTCCCACTCTGACTCCCTCTCCTTCCTCCCGCACGGCTCTCTCATAGCTGGGAGGAGTGACCGGGGCAGTCACTTCCTCCCAGCAGTGATCTCATCTGGCTGTTAGGGCCACTCGATGGGTATGGACTTCAAGGGAGCCCCGGTCAGCAATGCAGCGCTTTAACAGCACGACCAGGGCTCCCTTGAAGTCCATACCCACCGAGTGGCCCTAACAGCCTGGGCCACTCGATGGGCCCCTTGAACGTGCGGCCCATGCGGTTTGCCGTGAAGGCGGGGCCACAAAACATGGTGGCTGGTACCCGGTCGCAGGGGTCCACAGGGCAGCCGTGCCCCCTGGAGTGACAGGCCCGGTCGCAGCTGCGACCCCTGCAACTCCTATATGTATGCCACTGACTCAGACGATCACTAGAGGTGCTTCCTATATAAGTGCTGCACAGCATGCAGCAGTGGCATTCAGCATCTCCACGCTCTGCAGGGAGACGCTGAATTCTCCTTATAGAGATGCATTGAATCAAGACTGACTGACCATATAAGCTGGGCCAGCCATGTAGGGACCAGCACAGTGAGAGTGAAAAGATGAGCAAAATATATTTTCACTGTGATCTAAGTGGGGCCTGGCACCTAGCAGCTACTCCAGGACTATAGTGTTAAGAATACATGTTTATAGTACATGTAGTGTTCCTTTAAGGTAAGCATCTTACTTCGGATGAAGCAACCTCCAATGTATCTGTATTTTAGCAATATGTTTATGTACCATGTAATTGGTTTGTGCTCTACCTACTTTTAGTTCTATGTGCTATTATTTATTGTTCACACATTTTATATGATTGATCAGTATTGGTTCTGCTTTTTCAGTGAAAAAACATCCAGAAGATCTATTTATATATATATTTTCAATCACGTACAAGTTAATATAATGTTTTTGCCCATTTTACAGATTATTAAAGTTATATGATTCTATAAATAATGCAGAATTTATTTTGCAAACCAGGTGCCATAGCAACAGTGTTGATGATAAAAAATAACTATCAAGACCAACCTTTTATAAGAGCTTCTGAAAATTAGCTTCAAAATAGAAAAAATGTTGTCTCTAAATCTCCAATCTACTGATACTAATTGTATTTTCAGTGGTTGTACAATGTATTTGTATACACATTTTTAGAACACAACACAATACAACACTGGGAGGTATGTAATTTGGGGATGGTTGCAGACATGCAACATGTATCACTAGCAACAACCAAAATGGGTAAATCTGCCCAGACAGAGAGCAGGTTACCTCACAGAATGAGGGTAACAGCCTGCTGTCAATGCATGCCAGTCTGACTGACTATCTCATGACTGACCCCGCTCACATAGCTTCATAAGTGCTCCCTGCATGGTCCTAGTGTCCTCAGCAATCTCAAACACATCTAATGACATGTTCATGCTTTGCTAGCTAGGGACAGCTCTTTGGTGTCTCCAGATCCTGAACACCAGGAAATATAAGTGGGTCGGAAGAACAGAACTCCTAAATCAGGCTTTCCCATGTAAATCAGCACAGTTTGGAGGCCAGTCCATTACAATGCAAAAAAAAAAATCATACAATAATTTCTACTGAAAGATCACTTTTTCTCTATGGTTGTATCCAATACCACAGTCAGTCATTCCTCCAAGGTTTCTGCATGGTGTATTTCTCTTTGCCAATAGCTCTACTTTGGACAGCTCCCCAGCTCCTAATTTACTCCTATGAGGCCTATTCCTGCCAAGCATAAGTTTTAAGCATATGACTTTTGTGTCCTTGAAGCATACATTTCTTCCAATTGGCAAACATTTGCCATGATGTAACAAAAAAAAATAAATTATCAAACAAGACACATTTCCTTGAAACATAAATTGTGTTTGATGTTTTTAGCCTCAAAAAATACAAATCACTTATTTTAAGGGTACTCTGCAACTGATTGCTATTTTATGTTTAAATTGTAACTTCTCCTTTAACAATGAATAAAAATATATATTATTAAAAATATGAAATGCCATACCCCTTTACCCTTGCAATTTATTTACCAGTGCTGTTCTATAATTATCACAACTAGCAAGATTTGTAATTTACATCTAAGCCTCCAACCTATTCCATAGCTCTTCAAACTCGCACCTTTCATGAGGTCAGTCTCGTAGGATAAAATTCTATTAGCTCTCAGGTTTAATAAAATATGGCATATTTCTCTGTGGAGAAATTAACGGCTTTGATTCAAGGAAATGCCACTAAGTGTATTGAAATGTGGTTTCCATTTCTAATTTATGCTGAGTTGAATCATTTCCCTGCTGCTAAACCACCTAATGCAGCTGACTTTCTGCCACCCGAATCTTATCATGCATGCCTTGCTTTTTTATTCAAGCTCTATGGTTAACATTATTTATAGTATGTATAGCCGCGTGTTGCTCTCTTAGACCTTTTTCTTTTTTTCTTTAAAGATTTGAGAGCTACATGGTTTGCAGACACTCTTCCTTCCAGTCACTCTGCTAACTTTTTAATAATTATTTCATTTTGAATACCACTGCATCTGTACTGTTCTTTCACAAATAAGACAAGCAAATAAAATATGATATCACTACAATAATAATAGGGTTTTTATAATGTACTTTTCAATCGAATGTCAGGGTTAGCACCCTTCTCTGCGACAGACACGTCATTATGGCTATAAGAGGGAGACTTCGTTACAGGACAATCAGTATTTACAAATTCATCTATTATGTAAAAAATGTAATTGCAGTAAAATAATACTCTATAAAAATATTTTCTTATTTAAATAATCATATTATTGGCATACTTTGACAGATGTAGCCTGCACTTTTTGCATTTTGATTAAGAAGAAATCTGTTTTCCAAAGGAAATACTGATGATCCAGCACTAATTAATTAATCTGAAAACTAAAGGGATCAACATACTAATTGTCTTAAAAAACTATGTAATTTACAGATAATTGTAAAAATATCTTTGAAAGTTTTAAAGGTTTTCAATACTGGTGGATTTAACACTCATGTTGCACAAGGATAAACCAGTGTAAGTTAAGTTGAATTCTGCAAGATCAAAAGAAAGCAGCCATAAACATATTAATTAAGCTATAATTTAAATCACACACATGCTGCTAATGGACATAATAATTCCAATAGTAACTCTTCAGGAAGGACAGTTGATATCTTGTGCCCAAATCCAATGGCACCTCTTTATTTCCTGATGCACCTCTTTTTCTAGAAACTCCTAATTTTGAGTTATGTGCCTTTAAACTACAATACAAGTTTTCATAAGTTATAAGACTCTTTAAATAAGATACTTTGGTTTTGTTTTAATACACATTTTAGTTGCTTGAATTTTTGTTAATAACGGATGAGGTCACCTAAAACGTCCCATAATAACCTCCAGACACACCTTTAAAATAGAGGAAAAACTTCACAAATCACGATCCAGGGTGCTCATACCTAAGGCTGACAACCTCAACATACAAGTAAACCAACAAAGATTACCCAGGCAGTCAAGATTAAAAAGGTGGCACATTTATTGAAATTCAAACTATCTCAGAAACTTTTCAACCTCAAATGAGGTTTTTATCGAGCTAAAGACCTTATTCAAGATATCATTTGATTTTCAATAAACCTGTGTTCGACAGAATATACTGCAATGGTGCCTGGACATTCCTAGCAATATAACCATTAAATTAGGCTATAAAAGTATTGGTGCTTGTAGAGGTCCTAAAGCACTGTGCTTATTAGCTGAATGACTACTTTTCAAAGCAAAGGTGTTTTTCTGAGCTATGCATTATAGGGACTTGATGTTTGTCCAACAATGCAGGTCAACAAAGAGACAGACACACACACACAGCTCATTTCCCAGCCACCCTCCTGTCTCTTTGCAGGAGGGTGGCTGGGGATGATGGGAGTCAGCGGGGCTCCCTCTTCACTGCCTGGCTCTCCCTCTTCACTGGCGCGCGCGCTCTTCCCGTGCGGAATGAGCTGGGAGGAAGTGACCACTTCCTCCCAGCAGCACTTGTGGCTGCTTTTTTTTTTTTTTAAAGGGGCCCGTTCGCGCTACACCACGGCCACAGCGCTGACCGTTATGGTTGTCACCCCCTGATGGCGGCCCTGCATCCAGTAGGCAATTACAAGTGCTTTCCAGTCCTCTGCAAGAGGTGTTAGGCCAGAGCGATTCTCCACGGTTTTCCATACAGGACTGTGGTTGCAGAGCATTCCATTTCCTCCAGTGCAGGAAGTGGTGTTAGGCTCTACATCTGCATCATGGATGCAATCTCTGACGACGGCATCTAGTGGCTCTCCGCCTGCGGGGATGTTGTACTGGTGCAATACTCCTGGTGGGTCTCTGTCCAAGTGGACATGCGCATTCAGTTGCAGCTACGTTGGGAACCACCTTGCCCAGCATTGGCCTCTGCATCTCTTCTCCATGCCAACTCTGAGTCTTCCGTGCTGTTCTAACAGCCAGTGCCCCCATTCTCAAGCGGGCTTCCAATTTTGCCCAGAAGAGCTTGAAGACGCCATCCAGTGTGGCCATGGATTTTAGATGTGTGTGAGTCGATGCAGTTGGCCCTGCAGTTGGCCATCTTGCGTAGCCAGGCCTTGGATCAGGAGTGTTGCAAATCACTCAGGTATGTCTTGTAAGAGCTGTGTTTGCAACCTCAGTGGGGACCGGGATAACCCCTGAAGGCCCAGAGGGATGGGGGAATGTTGCCCAAACCATGGTCATCTCGAAAATAAGGCAGGAGATTGGCCACATCTCTTGCCCCAGATCAGATAGCAGGCCGCAATAAGCTTCAGGCCCCAAAAACGCTAAGCAAAGCTTAAGTCGGTCTAGAAGGTTGTCAATGCTGTGCCCTGCTTGTTTGGTGGTCAGGCCCTATCCCCTCTTAACTTGGTATCTTGCAGTTCACTGGCAGATCCAGGGGGGAGCACAAGGGTATCTGCTCTCCCCTTCCCTACGAAAATACCATGGTCATTTATGTCTGGGTGACAATAAGGACCTAATGACTGGTCAAATCTGTTTTGTCCCAAATGCCTGAAGTCATTTGTATGTATGTATGAATCTGTGTATCTGTCTTATATATATATATGTGGGTGTATGTATAGATTTTGGTGTAGATATTAATGTGTTATCTGTGTTTTTGTGAACAAAGTTACCACTTATTAATATCTGCTCTGGATTCACTCATCTACAGTATCTACTGTTAGTGGTTGTGAGTGATTGAGCGGCTGCTTAAGGTAGATGGAGGGGAATTTTGTTAAAATGCATCATGCATTTCTGCTTGTATCAAAAAATTGAATGTCTAGGCCCTAAACAGATCATTTAACATGATTTTGAGCAGTCTGATGACGAGTATATTGCTTTTTCCCCTTTTCATTTATAGATATCAGCATAGATGCTTTTAATTGTCTAATCTCTTCCGATTGTGATTTGTCAAAGTTATTAGGTGGACCTTAAAATGTCACCAGATGGTGAACAAGTCATTAAACTATACAGAATGTTTGGAACTTTTTAATGATATAGTTTCAATGGGATTCAAAACAATTTAATTACAGTGAAAGCATTTGCAAAATTAAATACCATGTTCCTTTCAAGTGCAGAAGATTTATATATTTACATCATCATAAAAAGTATGATTTCCTAATTCTCCATGATATAGATTTTTCTCCTAAACTGTTTTCATGTCAGATGGTGTTCAGAAGTGTACGGCCATTAAATAGTGAACTGAAGCAAGGAACACATTTAAAAAATATATATTTGTAAAATAAATATATGTATTACATAATATGCCTTTTTTATAGTCTGTATTATACAGTGTGATATAAGTATACAAGGCTTGACAAATCAGATGCATTAGAGCAAAACATTAACTAAAAAAATATAAAATACAATTTAAAAAAGTCAAGTAATTGAATTGGTGTCTAGCAGTGTATCATGTCTCTAATGCACATTTTATCTCTATCAGAGTTTTTCACTAAAGTGAGAATTCAAAGTGAATTTAAAATTAAATTTCAAAATAGCCAAACTGAAAATATTCTCTATGTCAGTTATGATTCATTTCCAGGTATTCTGGCCTTAAATTTGAAATTCACTTTGAATTTTCACTTCAGTGAATAACCCTATATACACACTGATCTGCTACAGCATTAAAACCTCAGACGAAGTGAATAATAACCTTAAATTATATAGTTACAATGACAGCTGTCATGGGATGGAATAAATATTGCAAGTGAACAGTCAAATGTTGAATTTCATGTGTTGGAAGCAGGAAAAAAGGGCAAGTCAAAAGATCTGAGTTACTTTGACAAGGGCCAAATAGTGATGGCTGACTGGGTCAGAGCATGTCCAAAACGGCTAATTTTGTGGAATGTGATCAATATGCATTGGTTAGCACCTAGCAAAAGTGATGCAATGAAAGACAACTGGTGATCCAGAGTCTCATTGATGCATGTGAAGAACGAATACTAGTCCACCTGTTCAAAGAGCTACTGAAAAACAAGAGCTGAAAAACCTAAGACTGCCCTTAACAGAAAGGTGTCACAAAACAAAGAGCACAGTTTGCTACATATGGGGCTGTTTAGCGGCAGACCTGTCATGCCATGATGACCCCTAACCACTGCCATGCCAGCACTGGACCATGGAGCAATGAATGAAGGTTGCCTGAGCTGATGAGCCACGTTTCCTTTTAGGTCAGGTGGATGGCAGGGTTACCTGGGGAAGAGATGTCAGCAGGATTCACTATGGGAAGAAGGTATGCAATATTATGCTCTGGGCAATGTTCCACTGGGAAAACTTGGGTCATTGTTCATGCGGATGTTACTTTGACACATAGGAACTACCTAGAGATTGGTACACCTCTTCATGACAATGGTGTTACCTGGTGGCAGTGGCCTTTTTCAGCAGTATAATGCAGTCTGTCACATACACTAAAAACATTGTTCAGTAATGGTTTGAGGGGCAAGGTTTTGTGTTGGCCTCCTCTTCTAGATAATGTTGTTGTTTTTTTTCATACAGATATACATATTTGCATATATACATATATTATATATACTTGGTTAAATATTATATGTCTTAATAATAATCTTTTTCTAGTCTTTGTACCACATGCACTTCAAAGTTTAGTCTAAAATAATCAAGCTTGGGGAAAAAAATATATCAAATAGTTTCAGTAGAGTGACATTTTCTTTTTTTTTTCTTAACTGATCATTGAAACTACTTAACTTATAAAGTTCATTTTTTGGTTGACAAAATATTTGCTGGCCTTATTTTATTAACCACTAGAGGGCTGAATGGTTCTTCCTTGATGGACATAATAGTTACAAATGCACATGCTAAAAACAATCCTTGAAAAATCAATTGCAGCACTTTGCTAATGTCTTGGGCAACCTTCTTTGCCAATCTAATTAAAGAGACATTGCTGGAATCTTAATGACAACACAACCTTTAAAAATATTTATTCTTGTATTAAGTGGTAAGATTGGTTTAAATTTTTGGAATAATTCCATGAATCTTTGTAGTTAACATATGCAATTTATTGTCTGATTTAATGAGAGTGGTGATTTTTATTGTGGTGAAGCAGGAATTTTCAGTGTACAGGGAAGCCAATTTTTTTGTTTTGTTTATTAATCATTTGTAAATTAGGCTAAATGCCCAAGTTGTGCTGACTTCATAAAGTTAGAGGAAAAAAAACTTAATTGGAAAATACTAATTTAAAAAGGTTGCTATTCAAAGGCTGCTGTTAACCTATATTTCCCATATAATTTCTCAACTTAGAACTACTGATTGTTAAGTGCATAGACCTGCATTGCAATCTAGTTATTAGACTATAACTCTTGACAGGAATTACTAGATATGCATTAGTTAATGGTGGACTGATAAAATCAGCAAGTGTCATTCTATTTTTCATGTAATGCTTTTTTCTTATCTTAACTGATATAGTTATCTTTGTAAAGGAGCTTACATTCAAAATGTGCTTAACCTCTGAAGCGCCAGTTCTGGTCATTAAAGGAATACTAAAGCGTTAGGAATACATACATATATTTCTAATGCTATAGTGTCCCTCAGTCCACCCGGGTGTGGGAAGGGTTAAACTCTTTTAACACTTACCTCTTTCCAGCATGAAAATCCCTTGGTGCGTGCTGCGCCTCCTCCAACATCGGCAATGGAAAGAATTGAATCAATGCTTTCCTATGGGGATATTGAAGACACTGGACGGCCTTTTTCAAAGCATGAGGATGTCCAACGTGGCTTTATTGAATTAAACTGTAGACAGAAACTAGAGGCGGTCTTTGCCCTGCAATGTAAACATTGCAGTTTCTCTGTTTTACATTGCAGGGCTAACAGGACAGGGACACTGCACCCAGACCACTTCAATGAGATGAAGTTGTCTGGGTGTCTTAGTGTCCCTTTGAGTATCCTATTCCAAAATGAAATGTCCTTACTTATTTAGGGAATAAAATCAAACATTATGTTCAACCCTGGCACTCCACCAAATGAAAGTGCAACAGGTTCTTGGAGAGTCCAAAAACTCAAAATTAGTGAACATTAATTAAAAAAAAGTACATAGAACCCTGCTCACTGTGTTATAAGTAAAAAAGAGTGTCATCTTTCCTTAAAAAAAGTATTTAATTTCCTATGAAGCAAAACAAGAAAAAAAACAGAAAAAGATATGACATGCATTCTCTGTGTGAGAGGGGAATCACTTGGTGACTTTATTATTATTACTATTATTATTAATATTTATAAATAGCCAACAAGTTCCATAACGCTGTACAATGGGTGGACTAACAGACACGTATTTGTAACCAGACAAGTTGGACGCACAGGAACAGTGGGATTAAGGGCCCTGCTCAATAAGCATACATGCTAGAGGGAGTGGGGACCACGTACAACAAACAAAAAAAATTATTAAATTAAAAATCCTGGGATGTGAGGATCAGTCTGGGATGTGAGGATCAAAGAACTAAATTCTAATTATGTACCAGTCAAGGGCAGACTCTAGTTTTAATCCTGTCTTTATTTTCTTGGTTACCTTATTTGAAAGAAGGAGGAGGGACTGATAAAGTAGTGTCTGCCCTTGATTGGGACATATTTATACTGTAGTTCTTTGATACACAAGTAAGAATGTGATTTTTGCATCCTAGGATTGTTAATGTGTTCAAAAAAGTTTGTTGTACGTGATCACCAAGTAATTTTCCTTTGTTTTAGCCAATCACTTGTTGCCTCGCTCTACGGCCTTCAAAGGAAGCAAGAGAACTTCAGAGCATTCAGCCCACCAGCTCTCCTGAGGGAAGAAAGCCAAAGCCAATTACATCTGCCTTACAATTGTGGGAACATCAGATTCTGATTAATCCACTTCCAGGTGGATGAAATTGCTTCAGCCGTGTATTTAAACACATTTTCATATTAGATAAACTGCCTGTTTGGGTGATTTGCCTTTCTCACCAATGTATATTGTTTTGGAATAACTTTTGCTGTGTAGTGACATTTTTTTAATTTTCAGTGACTGCAAGAATTTTTTTCAAATTTTGTTGCTTTTTGCTTTTAATGAACTGACAATGTAGGACTATATTAGGTGTCTAAAATAATTTGGAAATTTCACCCATTATGGTTTATTACAACGAAAACAGATATATATTATTTTGAACAGATCAGCAGTTATTATGTTATGTTATATGTGTGACTGTAATCCTACATTGTAGTGTAGGGGCTTTCTCTGAGTTGATAACACAGACATTTATATGATATCCTGGGATAAGGCAATTCAAGGGGGCAGTGTTTTTAAGTGTATTGTATTGTTTGATGCTGTAGTGTTATGTGTTTCACTTTATGGGTTTTGCACCAAGGAGAATTACAATCTGGGGTTCCCCATGAGAGTATGCATGTTCTCTTTTTCTGTTTTATACTTGTTTGGCTTCATAAAGTAAAGATTTATTGAGCAAGCAGTTGTGCGGCTGATACTTTTTTTGTTTCTTTTTACTTGCTAATTTGGGAACGGCAAGGATGTGAAAACCTCCAAAGTATAACTCCACAAGTGACCCAGGGTCTTTATTGAGCATATTGTGATGACAGTAAAAATGTCATTGGTGATTCTTATTACCGTTCCAACAGGAGCTATATTGAAGTAGGAATTTTTAATGTCATTGGTGCTTCAAGGGATCACATTTACATACAATATTCAAGTGATCCAGAGATTACCTTGTTTTATATTTTTTATTTAATGTCTAGAAGGCATTTGCCATTTCTAAAAACCCAGTTTTTTTTTTTACTATAGTTGCGTGTTCTCCTTTGAATAGAAAATAAGTGTTTCATAACTTGAATTATTGCCCCATCTCCAGTACGTACAACACCATTTTTTTTTTTTTTTAATTCCATGACATTCATGATTATTTTATTTTTGAAAGTGTTGACTTGCAATAACTAGAGATTAAAATGATTTAGCTATTCATATGTGATGGGTAAAACGGTTACTTATTTTTTAAATACAACATTTTGGATTTCCTTATATTTATTTAAATACAAAGATTGTGTGCGTCTAGCTAGGAGTATCAAATTAAATATATCAAGTTATGAATGCAATAATAATAATAATAATAAGTTAGAACTTATTAGAGTCTCTAATTCACAATACGTTTAGCTGTAGGATGTTTCATTATCCATCTGTTCTGACTGAGGTAACCCTCAGGGGAGCTGTTATTATACTGTGCTAGGCTTTGGGAATATACAATGAGGCAAAGATTCTGTGATGGAGAGAAAGTAATTAATGCAAACAGATTCAGAAGCACAAATAGAAAATGAAAGAAACAAGTACTAAAAACAAACGGATTTACGTATAAAATGTGGCACTAGATGAGTTATATAAATCGTCTTTGTGAAGCTAACACAATTTGTAACCATAAAGAAAAATGGAGCTGAAAAACTAAACAAATGACTGCTTTAAAGTCAAATCAACATAGGTATTCGTAACCTATCAAATTAAAATGTGTGATATATATGAATTCGCACACACGCACACATGCACACACTCCTGCAAGTCCATAATTACCCCATGTCCACTGGACAATTGGACTTTTCAGCATATATTTTGGACAGTGCTCCTTTGCAATTCAGCGCTCATGGCAATTTCTGACTGCTGTACAGGGCCCTAAATTGGGAAAACACATATATACACCTGATTCTAGAACACATCTTAATAACTTCATCACTCAGAAACAAAGGAAAATGATCTCTCCCATATAAAAAAGTACACATATGGGAGAAGGCTACAGCATGTTCAGTATGGGAGTCTCATTATTTGAATTCAATAAATAGCCAGATAATTATGGAGGTTGTAGTTCTGCAACATCTGGGAGGTGGGGGGAGGGCAGTGTTTGACGTGCTTGCTTTTAGAATATAGTTTCTGAAAACACTGGCTTGCTTTGGGTATAACATTGCCATTAGGCCATAGCCCTGTCACTAAAACTAACAGGATATGACATAGTAAAATACACCCTGAAATATTACTCTGTCATTATCTGCTCAATAACATATGGCTAGGAAAATGGGACACAGGGATTTGGATTAAATTATCCGTTAAATGTTTAAATTGTTATTATTTCTTGTTAAATGGCTTTTTAGAGAAATTAGTTGCTCAATGTTTCATCAGTAATTACTTCAAATCCTCTAGAAACAACATATAGATATCAGAAACCTAATTAGTTGTTTAACCAGTGTAACCAGGGCAAGATTTCTATCAGGAGTTTCCCTGCCTCCCCTCCCCAACCCCCCTAAAAAATAAAAAGCAAATGGCAGATAAAGTCAGCTTGATGATTATTTTTTTTTTTTTTTTTAACTGGACATTGCAGGCATAAAATAATATGAAAAAAAAACATATAATGTCATATGAGAAATATCTGTGTGTGATTATATCTAATTGTACTGTGTTTAAATCTGTGAGTATGCAAGCAGGGTTAATGATAAAGTTAGTAGTGGCTAGGGCTATTTTTGGGTAGAGTTTTTAAACATAGCATAAAGGGTTTTTTTCATGATTAGGCTTTTAGTACTTAAATGTAGGACTAATGAAGTTTGTTTAGGTTTTGTGAGGGGTTCAATTTATGGTAAGGGAACAGAGGTGTTTAGGACATAGGAGTTTAAACAGTTATTTGCAAAGTACACACCCTCCTATGTCTTCTGTAATCCAGTCACCCGTCTATGTCTGTTAGTGGGCAGATGGGAAACGATTCCTTCCACTTCCTGTCCAGCATTACACACAGACATTGAAAGAGCTGAGATAGCAATGAGTTTTACACCACCCAATACTGTTCATGCAGCTCTTCTATCATGCATAGGAGGCTGACTGGACTACAGAGGATACTCGCCAAAGGTCTACGTACTTAATTCTTCCTATCAACCCACTTGGGCTCCACAAGACACATTATAAATGATGAAAGCAGGTGATCCCTACAGGGCAGGTGTCTGTAGGCACTGCCTATTGGGAAATCCAGCCATGAGTGTAACGTGACTAACTGACTGGATTTATCAAATGTTCCAGTGTTGCACTCCAACTATTCATGACTTGCAAGTTCCATATGTCCCTGCCAAACTGCAGGACACAAATCAGAACGAGAAGAAGCGTCTTAAGAGGGAAATGCATTGCTCCATATAAACAGAATGGAAGGACATAAAATCTCTTTTCACATAAACTCAGTCAGATCATCGATCTGCTGCCAATTCAAGAAGTTCCAAAGATACTCTAAGAACTTTATTGTTTATTTCCTCTTTATAGTCACAAAATATATTCTGATAAAAACTGTCAGTACTTAATTCTCTTAAATCCACAGCCAGACATACTGCTTGAAAGTAGACTCTATTATGTATGGGGATATTAACAATTGTTTCTACAGATACCTTACCTGATTAAGGCATCTAAGTTATTAAGATTAACTTTATCACATTTAAAAATGATCTTGTTTTAAGATAAATTTATTATATAATATTGCAGTTGTCAACCCATGTACAAATATTGAAAACAGCAGCACATCGATGCAGTACCAACGTGGACCTGTACATGTGTTATGTGGACAAAGAATACGCAGAATACAGGTAGCTCCATGTATATGCTATAGACTAAACTAATGTTTTAATGTTGACATTTAACGAAATACTTTAACTCTTCTTCCAGCATTAGGGTGTGCTATGCCATCCTACAAAAGGAGGGCTTTAACGCAGTTAGGACTGCATAGCACAACCTAATTATATGGCCCTCCCTCCAGCCCAAATACTTACCCTCCATGCCAATCGCGATCGGGGGACCTGACTGAAAACTAAGGCAATCCCCATGCAGTCAACCCAGCCAATCTGAGTTATGTGATCGCGTAGACAATGCAATCACATTACTCAGATTGGTTTCTTGGCAGGATTGGTTGCAGGGGTGTCAGGCTAATCCCCCAATATATAATTAATAAAATAATATAATTGTATATTACACTTAGAATTAAATATATCAATATATAAATAATGATATATTGGGGGACCTGCTTAACAACCCAGACAGAAATTGCAGAGAATTCATTTTACATGCACTATATTTGACCCTGTAGCTTTCTAAAATCCATAAAACCTGTACACAGAGAGGTACTGTTGTACCCGGGAAATATCACTGAACACAACTATGAGTGTTTTAAAGCAGTAAAATGTAGAACAATGACATCATCAGTAAAAGTGCAAAACAAATCAAATATGAACAGTAACTATGGCCAGTGTCTGTGGCTACTAAAAAACACTGGACATACCCCATTTTGAATACCCTGGGTTATCTACTTTTGCAAATGGTATACCATGATAGGGCTAAATCTCATTCCTGGGCTGTCATATGGTCTCTTAGGCAACAAGGCCCAGCAAACCAATTGGTAAATTTCAACGTGTAAAAACTGAAATGGGCAAGCTCTTTATTTGACCCTGTCACATTCCAAACACAGTGAATCCTGTACATGAGGGGGGCATTGTTGTACTCATGATGTCAAAAATGTAACACTTTAAAATATAAAAATATTTTCAAATGAAAGTTCTAACCTTAAATTTTATACTTGAGGGATCCTTCAAAAAATATATATCATCTTATGAAAATAAAGTTTGATATTGAAATATAACGATTAGCATAAATAAGTTAAATAAGTACCATATCCACTTTTGAAAACCATATATTTCACTTGCCACTGTTTGTAAGTTTTGAATTAGAATTTTTCCTTTTCCATGAATATGACAAGAATACGGCGGTGAGAATCAGCAGTTGCTTTACCTTTTTTTTCTGCTGACTGCTGCTATCCCTGTGAGAGGTTTGACTCTCTTGTCATTGTAACATATTGTAACAAGGAGAGTTGCTTTTGTCTATATCTTATTAGGAGTTGGGAGCAGCAATATACTGTTAAGAGCATATATCTGTGCATCAGCTGACTGTTGGTATATCACTGACAGCCAATTAACATGTAACTGCCTGTAGATAGCAGATGTACTGAGACTGCATGGAGTGTGAGTCAAAGCAACCACAGAAAACACTCTAGATCTATATTAATATTATTTGTGATATATTACAACATACCCAAGAAGGGAGATATGCAATAATAGATCTAATCTTATTTTTACATTCCCATTATCTAATTTCTCTGTACATGTGTCTTATAAGCACATGCTTATGAGCAGTCGACTGGTCCTGCATCTATCCTTTTAAGGGCTTGGAAACTTAGCAATTTATCACTATTGCATAGTTTTCTAATTACAGTAAGAACTGCCATGTGTTATATATGTATTAACTAAGACCCAAAAGTGCAGCTCTTGTCTGAATTGGATATTATCACAGTCCAAGCCAGAGTCAGGGCTTAGAATATTGCTGGTGCAGTTCACAGTATATGTGCTAAGATCCTCCAAAATACTGTATGTATTTATAGATGGGAGATATGGGTGGTAGCATTCTTCGGCTCCTGCCCTGTTAGAACTCCAGAGCCAGCTTTATTAATAGGCAGGTTACAGTTTATGTATTCATGCACTATATGACTGGAATGACAAGTTATATACAGATATTCACAATATACACTACATACATTAATTCACATACCTTACATACATCCTTTTATAATTTTTTTTATAAACATTCACATTACATTCTACATGCTTGTGTTCAGCGCTGTAACTATCTCCAGGCTAAAAAGGTATTTGCCTTGGGTGGCACTTTCCCAGTGCTGCCCCAAAATGCCAGCTTGGATGATACGGCAACTTTAACAAACACCTTGTTAGCCTCCTGTCATGGGAGACTCAAGAACCGGCTGGCTAGTCCCATTAGGGCACCCCAAGGCTGATGGCTTTGTGGAATGAAGATTTACAGGGAACTTACGTGGAGCTGTAATCTTCCTACTCTTCTTGTTCTGCTCCCTTACATGCCATGATGTGATAACGGGAGCCATAATATGACATCACTCCGGTCCCGCCATCACTAAATGGCATACGAAGGAGCAGAGCAAGAGAAAGAGGACAGGATGGTAACAGTCACATTGGACCCCAGGGAAATAAACCACTCCAGCTCTCTCAAAGGTTGGAAGACTGGGTGGAATTAAATCAAAATAAAAAATAATAAAAAAAGTTGTAAGAAAAAGTGTATGTGTGTGTCTGTCAGTGTATGTGCGTGCGTCAATAAGTATGTCAGTGTATGTGTATCTGGGATTGTGTGTCTGTCAGTGAGTGGGTGTGTCAGTGTATGTCTATCAGTGAAAGTGTGTGTTGGTTAAACAGTGTGTGTGCCAATGACTGTGTATCTGTCAGTGAGTATGTCAGTGTATGTGTATCAGTGAGGGCATGTGTCAGTTAAAGTGTTTTGGTCTTAAACAGGAAGAGGTGAGGCAAATTTATATTATGGGGGAGTCCGGTTTTAGTCATGACTAGGGCAGCACAAAACCAAAATACACCATTGCTTCTATTCATATCAGGTAAAGATTTGCAACACACTAATAAGACACCGGTCTTTATTACAAAGTTTCATATCAAATATAAACATAATATTGAAATGTTACATAGTTATTGGCTCATTAAACATGAGGCTGATCATTGGGTTTCCATACCTCCCTTAACCGGCATACTGTGACCCATAGCATAACTTGCAATACATCATATGTAGACTCTCACTTGTCCATGTGGGTTACAGCATGTTGGACTCACTTCCAGAACACTTACCAGAATTAATACTACAATAGCCCTATACTTCAGATAACATCATAATTCAGATGTAAAACAATTGGAAGTAATGTGACTTCAGCAGATTCACCAGGGTTGGATGTAATATCTAGTACTAGACTATTACTGAAGGCAGAACCCACATGGATATATAGCTTAGGTAGTTTAGCCCTGGGGTGAACTAAATGAGATTATAGATTTTTCTACTTTCTATTTCTTTTTTCTTTTGGGGAGAGTAAAAGGGGGGAGGGGAGAGGGGGATTATGTGTTTGTATCTGTATAGTCTTTCTGGACATTTAGATCTCACTATCTATACTAATAGTATTGCCTATTATTTTTGTATCCCTTTATATGTTCATTTTATATATAATGGATCATGGAGCAGTAAGGAACTTGTTAATGTGCCCCTCATCTATTCCACTATCACCGGCTCTACTAAATAACTGGATCTCCCCAGGTGGTCACTAATTATAGTATAATATATTGAAATTGCCTTGCTTTACAGATAGTATATGGATATATGTTTGTATGTGTTGCAATTCTTATTTGAATTTTTAATAAATGTTTATATGTTTTTACATTGCGATTACATTTATAGTGCCACTCCTTTTAAATTACTTTTTTAATTTTATTTATTATTATAACTCAGTCAGTCGCTCACTTTATTGGAGTTTATTTGCACTGAGGTAGCATTTATCTTATATATTTTACATATTCTTTTGTCCTTTAATATATTTATTTCTTTATATTTTACTGCTTGTGAAATAATACCAGATAAATGCAAGAACAAGTATGTTGTGTAAATTTAGTGGATTGCAAAAAATGCAAAGATAAATTCACATAGGCATACACGAACAAGCAGGCTTATTTACACACAACAAACAAATTCAAACATGTCAACCCATATTACACACATAAACAAATACATGTACACACACGTGACTTCTTGTCCATTTGTTATGTAGAAAGTGGGTTTTAAAGAGGAATCTGAAATCCAACCCTGCCATTTCACCCCCAAAATGATTGAAAGTCACTTTCAAGTTTTTTCTTAATTGCTATCATGTCTTGGAAACATCAACACATTGTTCTCTGACGTAGGGAAAAAGCAGCTTGTTAGTCCCACTACAGACACTAGTTGTTCTGGAGACTGTAACCATATATATAGATGTATAAATATATTTTATATATGTAGGTCCTAGAAACAATATGTTTTTATGTTTGTTTGTTTTTTATCTGTGCTCAAATAGCATGAAGGGATTTGTCACTGTTCATTTCACTTTGATTTTGCTTAGTGTTTTTTAGCTGACAGCAGAATTGTATTTAGGAGAAATATTCAATCTACCTTGATGAAAAATCCAATGTCAGCTGGTGTAATCACATAAAATAGAATTAACAGGCAAAAATGTATAGAGTCAGATTTTAGCAGCACACATCAATCAAATCTATTTAAATTATGTGGTTGATACTCAGACCACATTTTATCTAGTTCAGGGGTCAGCAACCTATGACACGTGTGCCATGCATGGCACCCAAGGTGCCTTTACACGGCACTTAAGGCTGCCAGAGCCAAACAGGTTCTGACCTATCAGGAGTCCCACTGGGACTTCAGATATCTGCTGGTGCAAACCGAGAGTTAATTGCAGGTGGTGGGGGCAATCCTCAATTTACACATTTCAGTACTTAAGGGAAGTGATCTCTGATCACTTCATCCCAGCACTTGTGAACAGAAACCACACAACTCAATGGCAGAGGCCTACACATCCTTGGAAAGTAAAATAAAATTACTGGAAGAAAAAGTGGCTGATCAAGAAGACAGGAGTAGGAGGAACAGCGCCCACATAAGGGGTATACCAGAAACCATAACACAGCAAGACCTACCCAGGTATGTCAAGGACTTATTCAAGGCCCTGATCCCCTCCTTGTCTGATCCTATACAGGACGCATCGCCTCCCCAAGCCGAAACACCTTTTACCTCGGAATGGTATCCACACGATTTTCACACGTTATTTAGCAAAAAAGAGAGGAGTCTCCACTTTGATAAGTAAAGATGTAGCATTTTCATTAGTTCGGAAAATTAGTGATAAAAAAGGACGATACTTAATTATGCAATGTATGCTCAATAATGCACCTTACACCTTAGTCAATATGTATGATCCAAATGACAATCAAAACGAGTTTCTACAAATGATAATAGCATTGACAGACATGTACAGGTACGGGAAGGTAATCATTGGGGGAGACACAATTTTCCTACTACATGGCAAAATAGACTCCTCTACCACTGCACAAATTTCAAGTAGCACACTCAAACACAGAACAGCACTAACAGCAAAGATATGTACCACCCTCACTGCTTATCACATGGTAGACCCGTGGCACATCCTACACCCAACAGAAGTAGACCATACATGTCACACAGCTGCCCACAACAGCTACTCATGAATAGAAAGATTCCTCGTCCCCGCTAAGTCGATGCCTCAGATAGACGAGTCCACAATCAGGGTAATGACGTGGTCCGATCACGCTCCCACCACACTCAGCATTAAAGAAACATTCGCCAACAAAGGGTCCAGCACATGGAGACTTAACAAATAACAGACCCCTCTGTAGTCTCCCAAATAACAGAAGACTTAGAAAATGATATTGCCAAAAACACAACCGCCATTGAACAAATATGGATAGCCCATAAGGCAGTCATAAGGGGCAGCTTTATAAAACATGATAGTTATGCCAAAAAAAAAAAAAGAACAGCAGAATACACTAAACTCCTAGAGGAAATTCAAAACGCACTCCAACAAAAAAGAGCCGAACTCTACCACACTAGCAACATTTCTAGCTCTCCAAACTAAACTAAAGAACATAGAACTAGCCAAAACTACATATCTACTCCGATCTACTCCCATAACTTCTTTACAAGTGGTAACAGAGCAGGTGCTATTCTAGCATCGCAACTTAAACGCAAAAGTGTCGCCTCCAGGATTGCCTTCCTAAATGACTCTACAGGCAAGAAAATAACAAACCCCCAAAACATTGTGGATCGCTTTGCACTATATTATAGCGAGCTGTATAACCTTAAAAATGACCCTAATGTTATAACACCATGCCCTGACAAAATCAAGGCATTCTTCTCAAACGTAAACCTACCCAAGCTGTCAGAGGAAGACCTAATACCTCTGAAACAACCCTTCTCTCTTTACGAACTCAGGACAGCAATTTCACAACTCCCTACACACAAATCACCGGACCCCGACGGTCTAACAAATGAATATTATAAGACCTTCTTCCCAACCATAGCACCATTGCTTGTACAATAGAGATGTCCCGAACAGTTCGCTGGCGAATAGTTCCTGGTAAACATCGCTTGTTCGTGTTCGCGGCGGGGGGCGAACATATGCGATGTTCGGTCCGCCCCCTATTCCATATCATTGAGTAAACTTTGACAACCCCCCCACTCGCCGCTCGGGGGTGGGGGTTGTCAAAGTTTACTCAATGATATGGGGGGGGGGGAACCTACTGTCCTCCCCCTGGCCCCCACCCCTGAGCGGTGGGTGGGGGCCCTAAAAAAACAATAGGGTGGAACTTCTGTCCCCCCCTGGCTCCCACCCCTGAGTGGTGGGTGGGGGCCCTAAATACTAAGAAGGGGTGGACCTAAGGTCCTCCCCCCTGGCCCCCACCCCTGAGCGGCGGGTGGGGGCCCTAAATACTAAAAAGGGGAGGACCTAAGGTCCTCCCCCCTGGCCCCCACCTCTGAGCGGCGGGTGGGGGCCATAAATACTAAAAGGGGGGACCTAATGTCCTCCCCCTGGCCCCCACCCCTGAGCGGTGAGTGGGGGCAAATAAATCACAATGGGGGGGGACCTAAGGTCCTCCCCCCTGGCCCCCACCCCTGAGCGGCGGGTGGGGGCCCTAAATACTAAAAAGGGGGGGGACCTAATGTCCTCCCCCCCCCGGCCCCTACCCCTGAGCAGCGGGTGGGGGCCCTAAATACTAAAAAGGGCGGGGGACCTAAGGTCCTCCCCCCCGGCCCCCACCCCTGAGCGGCAGGTGGGGGCCCTAAAAAAATTTGTCGTAAACCGAGGTGACTAGGGGTCCCCAAAGCCCTAATCACCCCCTCCCCCCCCAAAAAAAATTAACCCTCTACCTACCCCCCTCACCCTAAAAATAATGAGGGGGGGACCGTTAACTAAGTACCTGTAAAAAAAAAAAAAAAATTACCATTCGATGTTTTCTTTCTTCTAAATCCTATTTTTTCAGCCCCAAAAAAGGCCAAATAAAAAACCATAATAACCAACGCAATTAAAAAAAAAACAAAAACAAAAAAAAACGAGTGCAAAAAAAATAATCCATGTTCACCCGGCGAGGGCTCCGCGCAGACTGAGCTCTGCAGGGCGGGGGAAGGCTTATAAAGCCTTGCCCCGCCCTGCAATTAGGCTCAGAGCACTCTGATTGGTGGGTTTAAGCCATCCAATCAGAGTGCTCTGACAGGTAAATGAAGAGACTGACAGGTAAGTCTCTACATTTACCTGTCACAGCACTCTGATTAGTTGGTTTGAAATCCACCAATCAGAGTGCTCTGTGTCATTTTACACAGCGTGGGAAAGTTCTTTGGAATTTTCCCACGCTGTGTAATTTGACTCATAACTCTCTGATTGGCGGTCAAAAGGTCTTTGACCGCCTAATTTGGGCTTACATGGCCAGGGTCCTATCACAATTCAACTTCCCCACATCCACTAAAAGTAGCATCATGGCACTGTATCATTACTCAGCGGCGAAAGTCTCCCATGGAGAGTACTTATCCAAACCCTTCTCCATTACAAATGGGACCCGCCAGGGATGCCCCTTATCACCCCTTCTGTATATACTTGCTCTTGAGCCTTTGGCTCAAAAGATCCGCTCACACCCCGAGATATCGGGTGTCAACATACAAAACAAGACGTATAGTTTAGCTCTTTTCGCAGACGACATCTTCATAGCATTGTCAGAACCGAAACGCTCCCTCGACAACTTACTAGATCTACTACAGCAATTTGGTAATATATCATACTACTGTCTGAATCAGGACAAAACCCAGGCTCTGCCCTTAAACTTACCGAAACCCTTACTGGACACACTCCATGCCTCCTACCCGTTTGACTGGAAATCAAAATCCATAACCTATTTAGGGGTGAAAATAGCACCCTCTATATCTGCTACTTCACAACTGAACTATAGCCCCCTTATAACACTATGCAAGTCAGAAATGAGCAAATGGAAACACACAAACTTTTCCTGGTTAGGGAAGGTCAACACATAAAATGGGGACCCCTGGGGACCTCACCTCAATACTGCAAAGCACTGCAAAAACTATGTAGCACCTTTATTTGGGGCGGCAAGAGACCCAGGGTGTCCTAGATGCTCCTTCAAACCACACCTCGACTGGGGGGGGGGGGTAGGTCTCCCAAATATCAAACAATACCACAGAGCAGTGATACTTTCAACAGGAATACTCCTTCATGCCCAGCCCGGCACGATCCAGTGGGTGGACATGGAAAAAGCACAATTCAAAGAACAACCCCTAATTGACTACTTGTGGACACCCAAGCGGTTTAGAATTAGACGCAACGACCTATTCCCAATGACGCAACTCACAATATCTTTATGGGATACCTTCATGGAGACTATAGGCTACAAATGTACAATTCACACCAAATCGCCAGTCTCAGTCCTCAAAGCGTTTGTCCCAGACATCCCCCTCAAAGATTGGAATGAGGCAGGGTTAACGAAAATATCTCAACTACTCGACACCAAAGGAATAATACCATTACCATTCTAACAAACACAGTGGCAGGTCCCGAACCGAGCTATCTTTTCCTACTTACAATTAAAAAGCGCCTTACAGGCACATACATCACCCTCACAAAAAACACAAGACCCAACACAAGCCACCTCAAACTTAATTTTAGAAAGATGTTGGGCTTCACCCACAAAACCCAAAACACTTACACTATGCTACAAAGCATGGCAGGAACTCTCAACAACCAACCCACACCCATACAAAGGCCAATGGAAAACAGATTGAACAGTAGCGCTGACAGATGATGACTGGTAACGTGCTCTCAACGGCCTGACCAAATGGACAAAGTGTTACATGCACATTGAAGCCCATAAAAAACTTCTATACCGCTGGTATATGACCCCACAGAGGCTTCATCGTATATACCCCAATACATCCCAGACCTGCTGGCGGTGCAACATGGCCACAGGAACATTAGAGCACCTGTTGTGGTCATGCAACAGCATCCAACCCCTTTGGACTGATGTTACTACAACATTGGGACAATTAGACATCCCTAAATTCCCATTAACAAAAACCTCCTGCCTCCTGCTCATACTCCCAGACCGCCTGAGCCTAGGACAAAAGCAAATCACATCCCTCACCATACTAGCTGCCAGAAACTTAATAGCACCGCACTGGAAATCTCAGATTTGCCCTTCCCTGGCCCAGCTCCGAACCAAAACTTATTCAGTTCAAAATATATGAAAGAATGGCAATAACATCCCCACCATAGAAACAAGAATTTGACATGAACTGGGGCAGTTAGGAGGAGGAGGTGGACGAAACAAGAGGGACCAGACACGATAGCTAGCGAGCCATTGACAAAAGGGCAAAAAAAAAGAAAACACCCTCCTTATGATTACTCCAAAAACCTAGACTCAGTTACTGGCAGAACTCGAATGCAAACTTGACACACTCACCACCAACCCCCACCCTCCCCACCACACACCAAGTTCTGACCCCAATATGGGGGACCACTCACCTACTTACTTACTGAGTACGCTGGGACAAATCCAGCACAATTCACACCACTAACCCGCATACTCAGGGATAATCCGCTCTGAGAAACAACAAACAGATATATCGAAACCATACAAGGAAGTCAACGATGCCATACCCATACCTTGGTAAATTACTCACAGTAAAAGGGAGAAAATCCCACCTTGGCAACCACTCAAATACTCAACCGCATGACAATAAATGTAACCACACAACATGCACCTAAATAAAACTGTACTAATGTGAATCGATGTGACACGATGTCTATTGTTCAGCCAAATGTCAACTGTTGTACAATACAGAGTGTGTACCCTCATTAACCCAAACCTTTTTTCCTTCTGTATCCCATTTTGCAATTTGAAAATAATAAAACACAAATTTCAAAAGAAAAAAAATACAAATAACCGCAAATATATATATATATAGATAGATAGATAAATATATATAATTACTTAAATGATTACATAAGTATACACGCAGAATTTAAATACATATATATATTAAAATTCTACGTGTATATTTAAGTACTCTTTCAACATAATTATGTGATTTAATTAATTCAAATTTGACTGACGTGCCTGACAACCCAGGCAGGAAGTGCAGAGCATTTAATTTGCAAGTGCTATATTTAACCCTGTAACTTTCCAAGACACCATAAAACCTGTACATGGGGGATACTGTTGTACTCAGGAGACTATGTTGAACTCAAATATTAGTGATTCAAAATGCTAAATTGTATTACAACTATGTTATTTTCAGTAAAAAAAAAAGTTTTTTTTATTTTTTCCACACACGAACGTCACTTTTACTGATATATTGTTCTTATATGTTTGTGTTCAGTGAAGTCTCCCAAGTATAACAGTACCCCCCCCCCATATACAGGTTTTATGGTGTTTTGGAAAGTTAGAGAGTCAAATATAAGGCTTGCATTTCATTTTTTTCGCATTGCAATTTGCCAGATTGGTTATGTTGCCTTTGAGACCACATGGTAGCCCAGGAATGAGAATTACCCCCATGATGGCATACCATTTGCAAAAGTAGACAGTAATTAAAACCCTGTTTCTCCTGAACAAAATGATATATAATAAGTGTGGGTGCACTTAATATGAAAGACGTGAATTGCGGTTGAACAGACCTATAGCGCAAATTCCAGTTTTTGTTTACAATTTGTTTTGATCAGAACGTGTACTATTGACTCCGTCCTGAAGGGGTTAAGAATGTCGGTGGTAAAGAAAGAAGTGTGAAATGTGTTATTAAAGGACCACTATAGTGCCAGGAAAACATACTCGTTTTCCTGGCACTATAGTGCCCTGAGGGTGCCCCCACCCTCAGGGACCCCCTCCCGCCCGTCCCCTTAAGGGGGAAAGGGTTAAAAACTTACATTTTTCCAGCTCTCCTCCTTCTCTGCTCCTCCGATCCTCCTCCTGGGCTAGCTGCGCGCGCATTCAGCCCGTCACATAGGAAAGCATTTACAATGCTTTCCTATGGACGCTTGCGTGCTCTCACTGTGAAAATCACAGTGAGAAGCACGCAAGCGCCTCTAGTGGCTGTCAATGAGACAGCCACTAGAGGGAATAGGGGGAAGGCTTAACCCACTGATAAACATAGCAGTTTCTCTGAAACTGCTATGTTTATTAAAAAAATGGGTTAACCCTAGCTGGACCAGGCACCCAGACCACTTCATTAAGCTGAAGTGGTCTGGGTGCCTAGAGTGGTCCTTTAAATCAATACAATATTTCCACATGCTTTTAAGTGGAAACAGCTGATCATTAAAATTATGAAATTAGGACATCTGTGATAAAAGTCCTCTCTAAATACACACATTTTATGGACATCTAAAATTAAAAATGTCCAAAAGACTGCTAGAAAACAAATATGCATGAATACTACTCTTCTTGCTTTTTATATTTAGTCAAATTATTTACACAAATGAAAAAGAACGTACAATTCATAGTGTAGTTTATTACTATGGAATATCTTATTATATTTAAATATATCTAAATTATATCATTCTCAAAAATGCTTGCTCAAATAATATAGACCTAAAAACAATTGAGAAGTCTGCAAGTTGTATAACATTCCTAAATAATTATAATATTTTTCTTAAAACAAACAAGTTAGCCTAAAATATGTCTGATTTTATCACACTTTAAAATGTGGGAGAGCTATGTACACATGCTTTGGATTGTTGTTAAGACATTCCTGTATTTTAACTGTAATTTGCACTGTTGCGCTGTTGTAGTGTTGGTCCTGTTTAACTAAACTCACATATAAACACTCTTTGAAATGTAAATGTTTCTTTCATTTCCCTAAGCTCTATTACCATGACTTCTTTATCTCGCTACATTGTACAAATACGGTAATCCAACATCTCCCTGTAGGGATCCACGTACACACAGATGTAGGGAAATGAAAGACAGGGGGAACACATACAGTGATTTAGTTCATCTTCCTGCTGTTTCTGAATGTAACGTAACGTGGACCCTCTAGTATTGAGTACTACTGTAGAATTCAAGATGAGCTTCTCCTTTTCTGGTTCACAAAAATGTCACCGATATTTCTGTTATTTGAACATTTATTGTCATCTACAGGAGGAGAGTAAGGTATAATTGGGAAGGTCTCAGTATTCTATTCTCCCTACAGAATAGGATTCTTCTCCTATGAATCACTGGCAAAATAACACATAAAAGAAGTGGCAGATGGTGATTTATTAAAACCCAAGGATTTCTCTCACCATTCGTCCTATGGCTCTTCTGAAGCATGTTCATGAGCCTCTTTGCCATATGCATGAAGAATAAATGAATAAATGACAAATGTCATCTTTTCCAATACAAAATCATTGTAATGTTTTAACAAATCGTTTTATTGTATAACAGTGAGCAGTTTTCTGTGGATGTTACTTTCCATAATATTCTATATTTTGACATGCTTGGAGGCAGTATATATTTAGTCCTATTTAAGTATTATTAAACCTGTGCAAGATCAAACATTAACAAAACTCCCCATTGACGTTAATATATTTTCAAATATTTTGTTCGGCATCTTTCTCATATTAGCATGTAAAATATGCAAACAGCAGAGACAGAAGTACCGTGTTCAGATTTCCAACCCACTTCTCAGTTTTCCTTTTCCAGTTGACTACATTACTGTCAAGACACATCTAGATATTTATTTGTCCTTCATGTCTCCTAATTTCTCCTCTTCTCTCTGCCCTAATATTTCATATACTCAGCACTAATACTCAAGCATAATAATTTCCCCCACCACTCAGATGCATTTACTTCCATAGGGATGCTTTGACTAGCACTGTTTGGCAAGAAAATATAAGAAAATACATGCATACCTCCCAAGTGTCCCTAATTAGGAGGGACAGTCCCTATTTTGGTCTCAAATCCCTCTGCCCCACTTTTGTATCCTAATGTTCCTGATTTCTAGTTGCTCCACATTCTTGGTGTGTCTGGACATAACAGAATGCCACAGTAATAATACTCACAGAAATGTGTTTTTAAATTACAATAATTGTGTTTAGAAATCAGTCTGTGTAAGTACGATACATTGTTCTTGTTCTAAATTACATTTTTTTTTGCATTAGCCCCTGGCCACACCCCCACTCACACCTCTAATGGTGTCTCTCTTTGTCCATATGACATGAGATTTGTGTAATATGTTTAGAAACAATTGCCTGTGAATACATGCTAGCAGTGAATTACTGAAATGCCCTCCTACTAGCTTGCTCTTTTTCTCTGGCCATCACTATTTACTAATCCCTAGTCCTGTAATCATGGAGTAATGGTAGAGCACTCCAGCTGTAGTGGTTATGGTGCTAAGACTGCTCAGACACCCTCCCAGGACTGGTGTTCTCCAGTGCTGGGCACCACTTCTTCCTTTCCTCCCTGCAAGGAGCTTGTGTTAGCCCTTAACTAACTAGAAGGTGGCAGAAGGTACCCAGCAAACCCTGTGTAAGCTGCCATAATATTCTCAGACGATTTGACTGCTCAAAACTGTAAGGGCACCAGAACATCCTGAGTTTCATACAGCAGGCTATAGTGATTATAGTGCATGGAGTGTTTCTTAGCAATTATCTTAGCCTTATCACTGATATACCTAGATCTACCCGAACAATGCTACCAAAATCATTCTGTATTCAAGTAAACAAGGCACCTGTTTAGTGCCAGTATTTTTATTTGTATTCCTATGTGTGTACCATATTTCTGGTATAATACAAATGGCCCCTCAGTTACATATACCCATAGGAATTAAAGATTATTTTAAAATGATATCTTTTTAGCAAGTATGTATAATTATGTTTCACACAGCTAGCTCTTATACTATTACTTTCGATATCTGAATTGTCAGTCTACCATTAAAAATATAATTACCTAGATTTTCATATTTTGCCCCAGAATAGCTATATTATTTATTTATATTTAGTCATTTAGATACAGCAGTATTTTTGTATGTTCATTGGATTTGTTACAAGCAGATGCTAGAAGGAGACATTACTAATCATATGTGCCTGCATGACACAGAGTGCTCAAAATGTCAGCCACACATCAGATGGGAGCCATCTGTGAAGCCTGAATTTGGCACTGCTGTCCTTATTTATTACATCAGTGTCACTGGCCTCCAATTCATACATACAATACCCTCTGCAGGTAGGGCTTGGTTTTTGCATTCCCCTTGGGATCCAACCCTGTTCTATAATCTACCAAAAGATAATTTGTTTTTGTCAAACAGCCAGGCCCTTGGCAATTCTGTTTACTTATTGGAGAAACCACTATACAATTGAATTGTGCCTTTAATAACTTCCATGGGGAGTAGGCCCCAGATTTCAGTCAAAGCTGATGCAAAGCATGTAAAGACCTTTCCAAGGAAAGGTTGCGTAGGTTAAAAATATTGTTCTCTGTATATAAACAAATAGGACTTTTCTTTATTTCTACACACAAGACTTCAGGCTTTGAAAAACATTTGCTTAGTCAATTATGTTTCTCTGGAGTGTTGAAAAACGTGAAGCCATACATATTTATGAAATGAACCAGTATTATTTTCTACACACGTTCTAATGTTTTTGTTAATCTCAAGAACAATAATTAACAGCTCTCCAAATCAGGCAACCTAATATTATCTCAAGTTCTAATTCCCATTTATTTCCAACTACAGCTGGCATAAGGTCTAAGGTTTTCCAGCTGTAACATTGTGGTAAATAAAAAAAACATTATTTATCAAACTAACTGGTGCACGTTTCTTGCAGTTAAATGTATTTAAGTCTTTACCAGTTTATTTCTTTTTTATTATACAAATCATAATGATGCATTCATATTGCGGAGTGCTGCATATCAAACATTTTTGGCCAATAAAATGATCGTGTTTATGGTTACATAAGGAGACATAAACCTTTGCCTGCACATTTGTATTTGATGGAACAAGCACAATTAGAGAGCTCTGGCCCATTCAGGTTATTTCTTTAGTGACCATGCCTCCACAAAGTGCAGTTTGCTTATGCCATCAAAAGTAGTGTATCTGACTAATATAAAAGTACTTCTTCAGCTATCTGTCCATGAGCAGCATTAACAAGATGTTTTCAGTTGAAATGCCACCTTTCATAAAGGTTTGAAACTCCAGATTCATGTCATTAGAATATGAGTTGTATCTTCAGAACTACCATAAAACAGGAGGGCAAGACAAAAAAGAAAAAGAGTACAGAGAGGAAAGTATTTTGAGACAGATTACACATACTATAAACAAAGAGACAATTTGTAGATAAAACCAGGCCATTTTAAACATGGAGAAACCATGGCTCATGTAGTGGTACACAGGGCACTAAAAAACATGTAAACCGTTACTCCTAGATTTGTGCACGGCACAAACATTTTCTTATATGTTGTATTTATGTACATTTTCCCACCATTGGGTTCACAGATCAAATTTAAAAAAAAAGTAGACAATAGAACTAGAATATAATAGAAAAAGTGGAGAAACACAATGTATATAAATGCAGATTTATGTTTTTGCTATTCCTTATTTTTTCATCTATTATTCACTTGATCTGTGAATAAAATCATAATTAAGTAACTTTCCCCTAGCTATAAATCCTAATTTTTTTCCACCCAATCAAATTCCAATCATCTCTTTAATTATTGGTGTCATAGGATCACAGATCAAAATCAACATGCTCTTCCTATTTGGTTTGTGATTAGGCTTAATTTTGGCTCAGAGTTGGGAATTCAAACAATCAATCAGGCTGCCCAAATTAGGACAAATTGCAGTTCATAACAAAAAGTCTAGTTATTGCAAAATTTTAATAAAATGGCATGTACAGCATTAGGAAGTTACACCATATACATGTCACCGAACAAAGGTTTATGCAAATAAGATGTCCATGCTCATTGCTTGTGATTTAGACAGCCAGGGCCGTCTTTAACGCGGGGCAAAAGGGGCAGCTGCCCTGGGCCCATTTATTCCTGGGGGGCCCAAAGCAGAAACATAGAATGTGACGGCAGATAAGAACCATTCGGCCCATCTAGTCTGCCCAATTTTCTAAATACTTTCATTAGTCCCTGTCCTTATCTTATATCCAGGATAGCCTTATGCCTATCCTACGCATGCTTAAACTCCTTCAATGTGTTAACCTCTACCACTTCAGCTGAAAGGCTATTCCATGCATCCACTACCCTCTCCGTAAAGTAATACTTCCTGATATTATTTTTAAACCATTGACCCTCTAATTTAAGACTATGTCCTCTTGTTGTGGTAGCTTTTCTTCTTTTAAATATAGTCTCCTTCTTTACTGTGTTGATTTCCTTTATGTATTTAAATGTTTCTATCATATACCCCCTGTCTCGTCTTTCCTCCAAGCTATACATGTTAAGATCCTTTAACCTTTCCTTGTAAGTTTTATACTGCAATCCATGAACCAGTTTAGTAGCCCTTCTCGGAACTCTCTCCAAAGTATTAATAATCTTCTGGAGATAAGGTCATACAATACTCCAAGTAAAGTCTCACCAGTGTTCTGTACAATGGCATGAGCACTTTCCTCTTCCACTACTGCAAATACCTATATAACCATGCATTCTGCTAGCATTTCATACTGCTTTATTACATTGTCTGCCCACCTTTAGGTAATTTGAAATAAATCCCTTTCCTTAGATGTTGAGGTTAGGACTCTATCAAATATTCTGCCCTTGGGTATTTATGTCCAAGATGCATTATCTTGCACTTATCCACATTAAATGTCAGCTGCCAGAACTCTGACCATTTTTTTAGTTTACCTAAATCATTTGCCTAAATCTGAAGAAGCCTCTGGAGAGGTGAAACGCGTTAAGTGGGACTTCTTGAGCTCTTTTATTTTGCTTTTTATCCTTTTTATGAGGTTAATAAATAGTGTATTTTAATTTTATATTTACACTTTTTTATTTTTCCATTCATCACATCCTGGTACCATCACATCCTTAGGTGGGGATTGTACCACCAACGTTCTATATATCAAAGTCTTGCTCTGGAAAATGAGAATGCATTTTATTATTTTTTTACTCCACATGTATACATATTTATTTCACCATTGGAGTATTCTTTGTATTTATCTCTATATATGACCTACATACTACACTCCATCTGAGCATCTGAGATGCCTGTTCCTGCATCTATCCTTATACAGGGATTGTTCCGTCAATGCGCTGAAACAGCTGAGCTCTGCAATAGCTCAATCAAATGTGAGTGTAATCACATTGGATCACTTATCATGTACCTATTGTAAATATTGTATTGCGCTATTATTGTTCTGTTTTTTTTAGGTCAAATATGTGTATAAATCCAAAAGACCTGTGTACATATTAAGCCTTATCAATTATCTTTGGGCGTGGTCACTTTCCTTTTTTATTATATCCTATCACTCACAAGGCTTAAGAATCCTTGTACTAGTCACTGCAGCCCTATTACATCCTGTACCGCACTGTAGTGAGCGCCTATCACGTTCCTTTTTTCTCTTACTGCCCTATAGTTGACCGACTCCTCCCTTAACTACCTTTCTTGTGAATGGGCACAACATTTGCTAACTTCCAATCTTATGGCACTACTTCTGTTAACAATGATTGGTTAAATAAATCTGTTAATGGTTTTGCTAATACACCACTAAGCTCTTTTAATAACTTGGGTGTATTCCATCTGGTCCACTTGACTATTTATCTTTACTTTTGACAGTTGAAAAAAAAACCTCTTCCTCTGTAAACTCACATGTAATAAATTACTAATTTGTCCTTTTTCCTAACTGGGGCCCTTTCCTTCATTTTCATCTGTAAATACTGAACAGAAATAGTAATTGAGTCAGCTAGGCCTTGATCCTCTTCTATATACCTTCCTTCTTTTGTGTTTTATCTTACTAATCCTTGTTTTACTTTCCTTTTCTCATTTATGTATCTAAAAATGTGTGTCCCTTTTTTTACTGACTGCTATTTTCTCTTCTGTGTGTGATTTAGAAGCTCTCGTAACTTGCTTAGCCTCTTTCTGCCTAATCTTATAGATCTGTCTATCTTCCTCACTGTGGGTTTTTTTTTTTTATAATTACTAAATGCTAACTTTTAGTTTTTTTACTATTTTGGCCACATCTGCAGAGTACCACAGTGGTTTCTTAATTTTTTTGCTTTTGCTGAAAAGCCTAGTGCAATTTTATGTTGCCTTCAGCAGTGCAACTTTTAAATAATCTAATTTCTCTTGGACTCTATTTAAACTGCTCCAGTCTGATAATAACTGCTTTACACATATTCTAATTTTAGAAAAGTCTGTTCTAAAATCTAAAACTTTTGTTTTTGTGTGGTGTAACTCAGTCACTGTTCTTATACTAAACCACACTGACTGATGATCACTGGATCCTAAACTTTCATCTACAGTAATATCTGATACCAAATATCCATTTGTTAACACTAACTCTAGTATGGCCTTTTTACGAGTTGGTTCCTCAACAACTTGTTTTAGAGACAATCCCAGTAGGGAGTTTAGAATATGTGTGCTTTTGGCACAAGCAGCAATTTTGGTTTACCAGTTCACATCCGGAAGATTAAAGTCATCCATGATGATAACTTCTCCCTTCATTGTCATTTTAGCTATTTCCTCAACTAGTAGATTATCTAACTCGTCTATTTGTCCTAAGGGCCTATAAATCACACCTACACGAGTTACTGTATGATGACCAAATTCTAACGTAACCCAAACGGACTCTATGTTCACCTCACTAACTGTTATTAGGTTTGATTTTATGCTATACTTCACATACAGGGCCACCCTCCCCCTTTCTTGCCTTCCCTGTCTTTTCTATATAAAGACTACCCTGGTATTGCTATGTGCCAGTAATTTTTCTTACTATATGTCTCCGTAACAGCGACTAAATCTACATTATCAGTTGCCATTATTGCCACACATTCATGGATCTTATTACCTAAACTGAGAGCATTTGTAAACATGACTCTAAGCTTATCGTTTTTTAACATACTTGCTACCTTCTGTCCTTGTTTTGGGGGGCAATTGGATTGATGTTTTATCACACATTTGCCCCCCCTTCCCCTCCTAGTTTAAATATATTCTAGAAAAACCTCTGAACTGCTCACTGGGAACATTTGTCCCCTTTTGAGAAAGATTCAAACTATCTTTTTTGTACAGTTTATTTCCATTCCAAATAGAGCTACCACAAGACATTTTTGCTTCATTAAGCAAAATCCTTGCTACCGACACCATTCACCAAGCCACAAGTTAAAGTCACTAATACGCATCCGCCTGTCATTCTGAGTGTTATGCACAGGCAGAAGTTCAGAGAATGACAGTGTGGAAGCAACCTGCCATATATCATTGGCAAAAACACAAAAAAACTTCCTTTACTTCTAAAACCTCATTGCAAGCCAAGTCATTTGTCCCTAGATGGACAAGTACATCCAATTCCCCTTCCTGCTTTGTTAGCTTAACAATATTACAAATACGTCTCCTGTCTCTGTGAGCAGTAGCTCCAGGAAGACATCTCACAGGACCACTATTGTCCAGCTCCACACCTCTTATGATAGAATTCCCCAACAACAACAACTGCTTTCTATTAGGCTTAACCATAGCAGGGGCAGATCCAGATCCAAATCTCAGGAGGGGCACTGAAGTGGGCTAGATCGGGGTGAAAAGGGCTGCAGCGGAGGAATAGGGGACTCTTGTTTAGCGGATAGGAGGCTGTACACATATTCGGCCACACACAGTGATATGGAAACACAATAACACACTGACACATACACACAGATACAAACATACCTTCAGACACATAAACTGGCACACCCACAGATACAAACCTATACCTACACAGGCACACACACAGATAAACACACACATACCTACACACACAGATACACACACGCACTGGCACACAAATACACACACATACCTGCACATAAACACACTACAGGCACATAGATTCACACATACCTACACATTCACACTGGCGCATATGCACACACGCACACATCCCTACACATAAACAAAATTACACACATACCTTCACATACAGATACAAGGTAATAGAATATACAGGCCAAACTCCAGGTACTGATGGTGTCTTTATTGGAGGGTAGAACAACTTAAAAGTGCAAACGTGCGACGTTTCGGCCCTTGGGGGCCTTAATCATGTTTAAGTCCCTCTAGGGCTGAAAAGTTGCACTTTTATGTGGTGTTCTACCCTCCAATAAATACATTCTATTCTATTACCTTGTATTGTAGGATGGATTAGCAGTGTCTATCTAATGCAGAGCACCTCTGAGGCTGTGGGCCGGAGTGAAAAGCGGAACCTGAGTGCAGTGAACTACGTTTTCTGTGGTACACACAGATACACACACATACATACTCACAGATAAACATTAACACTCACAGATGAACACACTCAGACACTCAGATACACAGTGACACTCACAGATGCACACACATACTCACAGATACACACTGACACACACAGATGTCCACATACCTAAACATACACACTGACACACACAAATGTCCACATGCCTAAACATACACACTGACACAGACAGATGTCCACATGCCTAAACATACACACTGACATACACAGATGTCCACATGCCTAAACATACACACTGACACACACAGATGTACACATACCTAAATATACACACTGACACACACACAAATTGCAGCTTCCATAATGTTAAGCAAACCCCCTCTGCTTCAATACTTTTTTCTTTGCAGGGAGGTGACACCCTGAGGCTGGCTGATCCTGATGGGAGTCTGAAGCTGCAGAGTTCTCTCTCCTCCCTCCTCCTTCTCTCTCAGCTGCAGCCTGTGTCTTCTCTCTCAGCTGCATCCTGTGTGTTCTCAGCCCGCGCGGTCTGTAAGCTAGGAGAAAGTAACAGTCACTTCCTCCCAGAACTCCCTGCAACTCTAAAGGGAACCGGTCTGCCAAAGGGCTGCAGCACCCGACCGAGCCCCTAACAAGGTAGCTCCACTGATAGCAACTGCACTATTTTCTCAGGGGGGATGGAGGGGGGGACAATTGCCCCGTTGCCCCCCCCCGATCTGCCACTGCACCATAGTCTCCTAGCATGTCTCCATAATACCACTACACTCGGTGCCTGAGAATGTCTCCACAACACTACTACACTTAGTGCCTGATTCTGTCTCCACAACACGACTACACTCGGTGCCTGAGCCTGTCTCCAGAACACCACTACACTCTGAAAGTGCTGAAAATGAATTATGTAAAGCAACAGACTGTGCAATATGCCTTTTACCCACAACTCTAAGTCTCCCAGATCCTACAGTACCATTCCTAGTACATCTCTGTGACAGTGGCTTTGCAGCACTTCCAGCCTGAGTTTGTTTACTGGATAATTTACCACTCTCAAGTGTGTCTGTGTACCTCTATTAGTGTGTTTGTGTACCTATGTGTCTCTATACTTGTGTTAGTGCAAACGTGTATCTATGTGTCAGTGTTTTTTTTGCTTCTGTGTGTTTCTGAGTGTGTGCATATATGTGCATGTGTCAGTGCATATACCCCTGCATGTGCACCAGTGTGTTTCTGAGTGTGTGTGCATATCTGTGTCAGTGTGTCTAAGTGTGTATCTGTGTTTGGCAATACATACACAATGCATTCCAATGCCCACACTGCACACGGGATACACCCCTGTCACCCTCCACACAATGCCACCCCCTTTACTCTACAAATGTCACATTTACTCCCCCAATCATGTCACACTCACCTTCTCTTGCTCTGCCACACTCACCCTATCACATTAATCCACCTAATACTGTCACACTTACCTACACTTTCACGGTCACACTCACCCCGCAACCCTGTCACACACATCCTCCATCACTCTGTCACACTCACTTCTTTCACCCTGCCATACACACCCTGTCACATCAATCTTATTTAATCGTGTCATGCTCCCCTCATCTCGCCCTGTCACTCTTCCTTCTCCAACCATGAAACATTCGCCCGAACCCTGTAACACTTACCCCACAACCATGCCACTCCAACCTGTCACTTTAATCACACAACCCTGTCACACTCACTGCCCAATTCTGTCTCATTCACCCCTCTGGCCCTGGCACACTTACTTTGCCACAGTTACCCCTTAGGAGGGTGGGGTTCAGGGGGCCCAAGCTAATTCTTGCCTAGGGTCCAATCAGTATTAAAGACGGCCCTGTAGACAGTTGTCAGGAGTCTGTAGAAGAAGTAGATGCCTGCCTAGATTAAGTTTTTGCTTTCTCACTCGTGTTTGCATTTATGCTAAGTACTGTTATTCATGAATCAGGTAAGTGAGAAGAGAGGAGTGATCAAATAATTGATTCTATATAGAAAAGTGAATGGGAGAGTAGAAAACAAAATTCTTAGGGAAAATGTACTCTGAGAACAAATCAGGATTTAAATCCATAGACCCAAAGCTTCCTTCCCAGCATTCTAAACATAAGTTACTGAATCCCAGGGACATGAAGTTATTTATCTCTCTTTTGTGTATTGGGTATCTGAATTGAAATATACTTTACTAATTACTAGGTGTTAATGTACTTTAATGCTAAGCACATTAACCTATTGCTGTACATTCTAATACTAAAATATAAAGAAAAGGCATAACAAGATATGTATTATGCGTTTTAGAATATGTTTTATTATGATTCAGTTACTGCTACACTTTTCAGAAATAGATAACTAAAACTATTTTTCTTTTTTTTTTGCAAGGACCAGATGAAATATGTAAAGTATTAAAGATGACTGTGCAATAAGCAGACTACTACCACTAAACTAAGACTACAGTACCACTATTGCGATGCCAGGACCTCATTGATATTTTAGAGGTTTCGGCTGATATGCAAAAGCTCCATCTGTAATCCTATCATCCACACATTCCTATTAATATTCATTTAAGCAATATAGTACAGAAATGCATCTCATCAATTAAAGTTAGCATGGAATGACATTTAGATCTTTAACAAAAACCTTAGTAACTGTACCAATGCCCATAACTGACAGTTATGATCATTATGATTTTTTTTGTTTTGTTTTATCTTGAAACCCCTAAGGGCAAGTACAGACATTCCCTAATTTTAGCAACAAAATTGCAGAAAACTGCTCAATGCATATATACTCTATTATTGAACCAATGAGGGGTTTGATATTTTTTTAGATTATAAAACCGATTTACTGAATAGGCAGACTAGAGATACTCTCATCTCACAAGTGTCCCAATTTAAGACTGCTGTCCTGCGGTCATTTTTGTCATCTTTTTCTCTAGAGTCCCACTTCTAGGCCCCCGCAAATTACATCTCTTGTAGCTGCATGAGGGCATTCTAGGGTATCTCTGCTTCGACAAGAGCACTACAACAGGATTGGCTGCTTTGCAGGATTGATGGCTTATCAGAAATTCTCTATGACCAGCACATTGTAGTTGGTATGTAAAACCATAATAAACCCTAGACGTTTCACAATAAATACTAGTTGATTGGCCACCGGGTTGAACCATCACCTTGGAAGCCTATCACAGTGTTGACATGAGTTTAGCTGTTGGCCAAGACAATTTCATCACTGTGATTAGCTCTCACAATGATAATTAAGTCTGGAAGCTAATCTACTAAACAGTTGTTTGTTAAGATTAATTTTAGCTAGGATTAGACTACAGTTAAACAGTGCCTCAAAGTGTGCTGCTAGTCACTATAGTGACAGAGAGCAATAGCTAATTTCTCTAGGAACAAGCAAAGAAGAATGTCAGAACTAAAGCATGTCTCCAATTTGACCCTATAATTTATCAGATTTATGAGAAATAATCTGGCAGTAGGTATATGTGGGGGATATTACTATAATTGGGAGATGCAGCAGAATACAAAGCTAAGGTCATTGACATAGTAAGACACACAAGGAATGTAAAGTACACCATTAAAATTCTATATTTCTATAGAAATATATATATATATATATATATATATATATATATATATATATATATATATATATATATAATGATTGCTAAATCCAGCAGAAATTGGTTATTAAATGACAAAGATTAAATGAAGACCCAAAAAGGCACCATAACTCAGGTTCCCTCCATTGCAAATGGTATGCCATAATGGCAATATGTGCAGATGGAAACCGCTATTTTATCCCAAGAAGAACATGTGCTCAGTGGATAAATCAGTGAAAACTGCAATTTTGAAAACTGCAATCGTATTGCCTGTAATTTGACCCTATAACTTATAGGCAAAGGTCTATATTGGGGCATTGTTGTATACAACGGCGATAGCAGAGTACTAATCTTTGGTCTTTACAATAGTAGGACATACAAGATTTGTGAAATTCACCACAAAAAAATGAAAGTATTATAAAAACACAAACATTTAAAATAACCAGTAAATATATTAGAGGCTGGTAATAAAATGGTTAAATAAAAGGTGTCAAACCTTTCCTTAAATATCTAAGAAGATTGGATTGTGTGACTGCTACTTAAGTTGTTGTTTTAGCAGAATACATTTTGCAATGGTTTACCTTTAAAACCATATTTTGTACTGTGACGAGACCAATCTCGCCACATTGCATTGGAGGAGCCTGGTTGCCCGTCTGCTGCCTTTGGATTATGGACCGGCAGTTAAACGGTTAATTTTACTGTGCAGAAAGATTTATTCCTTCCTTTCTGCACAGCCGTTCGGTAGATTCGATCTACCGAACAAACAGACTTCTATCAGCCTCCCCAGAGCCGTGGGAAGTCGGCCGGCACCGTTAATTGGCCACCCAGAAGCTGGCGTGTGCCCTATATTTACCTCCCTGAAGCCGCGGTTAACCGCGGCTTAACGAGCGTGTGCCGGCAATTGACCACCCAGTAGCTGCGGTTAACCGCAGCTTAATTGACTGTTACTGGGTGGTCGCGGTTACACCTAGCCGCCACACGATGGCGATGTTCTGGAGCTCCCCGGGCAGCCAGCGCTTTTCTGCCCTGCTTTCCTACACAGCTGACACTGTGTCAGCTAAGCATCGCTGAGCCTCCAGCCCCTGGTTCTAATTCGTACCAATTTAACGAATGTATGGAAATTCGGTATTTTGTGTTGGGGAATGTTTTAACCCAGATAGCTATGCCATGGAGCCTATTCGTGTAATTAAAGACTTTGGCTCCATGGCAATTAAACTTTATTTGTGTGGTCTGAGTGCCATTCACCTAATAATGTGCACTCAGACCTGAGCTATCTGGGGATATGTTACATGTCTGTGTTTTATGTAATAAATGTTACTTTATGTATTTAAAAGTATAATACTGGTTTTGTGTCCCCACATGTGTAATGGAGTTTTGCCTTTGTCTTGGGAGATAATTGAATTACTTCCCAATTATCTCCCAGGGCAGAGGGGAGGAAGCCAGGATGCATTGTGGGAATATACTGTGACTGTGTGTCCTATTTGTCTACTTGTCTGTCTTTTGTCACAGTCTCCCATTTGGTCCCCTAGGGGAGTGTCCACCAGGTGGGAGACCTGCATAAATACTGGGCAGGTAGCCCTCATTAAACAGACCACAGCCTGATCCTCAACACGGAGCCTTGTCTCGTTCTTGGGGGGATTCACTGTATGCTGTTAGAGACTGATTGCCAGGAGTGTAAGCTGATTATCTGCTTTTCCTGTTCGTCTGCTAGCAGCTATTTGGGAGGTTCCAGTTCGGGAGTTGGAGTGCTATTTTGTATCCAGTTCGGGAGTTTGGTGTTCTGCAGTAGCCGTGCCTGTATCTCTGGAAAGGGGGCCGATCGCCTAAACGGTTTTTACCCCTTGTGTGCAAAACGGTCCATTACATGTACCTTGCAATATTTGTCCTAAAACTTCCAAAAAATAATTGAAATCATATTTCCTATATTGACCAACAAAGCAGTTTAACAATCAGAATGAAATACTAACACACTAAATTAACTCCTGTTATCAAATTGTTACTGTTATTTTTATTTTTTATTACTTTAGTCATACATAATATTGCATTAAATATATATGAGCTGTCACAAAAGGCCCTATATGTCTTAAAAACAAAAACAAAACAAACAATATAATATGCACATGGACAATAGAGATACAGATATACAACAGTGGAACAAATACATGGTTAAATGCCCCAAAAAACCTCAGTTACGAACGTATGAAATCTTGGAAAAGCCTTAGTCACTAAGTAGTTAATAAGTTGCTATCTTAATTATTTATAGAGGTATAAGTATTCATAATTAAACAAATATTCTTCATCCCATTTTAAGCAAAGTGCTTTTTTTATTTCCTCTTTTTTCCTATCTCTGTTCATATTGCCCAATATCTTCTAAAATAATTGTTTGCAATTATAAAGTGAGCACTACTTGTCGATAGTTCACAGAAGTGTGGTAATGAATTCCTGGTATAGCTATCATAATTATTACATTATCTGCTAACAATTTTATTTCAGGAGTATCTTCTTCTAATTTAAACCATTCAATGTCTGGAGATTTTCTTTTTAACTTGTTAAAGTATCTTGATTAAAGGTGTAGAATGATTAAAGGAGGTAGATCAAAACACACTAGCCAATCTTAGGAAAACTAACACCATACAGTTCATAGAGTGGGCAAACTTAAATATAACATAATCATAATTAAAATGATTTTGTAGTGATACATATACCGCAATACACCAGTAGTGATGTCCCGAAAGGTTAGCGAACGGTTCGCCACAAACTCATCATTGAGTAAACTTTGACCCTGTACCTAACAGTCAGCAGACACATTCCAGCCAATCAGCAGCAGACCCTCCCTCCCAGACCCTCCCACCTCCTGGACAGCTCACTAAGAATGCAGCTTCACAATGGATGCTGTCCAGGAGGTGGGAGGGTCAGGGAGGGAGGGTCTGCTGCTGATTGGCTGGAATGTGTCTGCTGACTGTGAGGTACAGGGTCAAAGTTTACTCAATGATGAGGCCGCGGTGAACCATTCGTGGCGAACCGTTCGGGACATCACTATACACCAGTTATGGTTTTAAAATGTAAAGTGTACAATCTTATGTTTAATATGGGGAGCTCTGAGAGAGTTTGCGAGTAGTGGTTGAGTTAGTGTAATGACTTAGAATGGATCTGGAGAAAGGAATAGCCTTTTGTATCTGTATTGCTTCCAACAGAGACAAATGTTAAAAAGTCAGATTGACTAATACAGTGTATTGATTTTTTTCTGATAAAAACACTTTAAAATAACTATTGTAATGAATAAAAATATAAAAATAGCATAATCATATTTTTAGTCCTTCAATAACAAGGGATTGGGCCACAATATAGCATGACACAATCCTGTATCCTAGGTCAAGGAATATTAAACAAATAAATAATAATTATTATTATTATAATATAATCTCAGTTGATACCTAAATAATATTTATTTCTGACTAAAAAAAAACTTGTAATCTATTCTAATCTAAAAAGAAAATATTAAATTAAAAAAACAACTGTATTATAACATTATTATCACAAATATGAGACTCTATGACACAATGATGGCTCCGTGTTAGTTTAATATATAGATTAAAGTGTTACAGACTATCTATGTGGAGGTTTATATATAGTATCAACAAAATCTGTCAATCTGCCAACATAAATCAATAAATAAAATGTGAAAGAAATGGTAGCGCTTTTGTAATTTTATTAAATTGATTTTCTTTTTCTAACAATTCACATAAAGAACATTAAAATACATTGGTGCAATGCTGATTTAATTTTAGAATAATGGAATTAAAAGAGGGGATGGCCTTCCAAGGCTTCTTCAAATTTACTTTTCTGATTGCACACTGCCAAACACTTGATAAAAACAATGCCAGAGACATCCCCCATTGCATTACTATATTTGAGCCCAGAGGGGGTCATTGCATCAAGCATTATAACCAACCTCAAATTGATAAAATGTTTGTCATTGCATCTATGCATATTTTATTTACAATCTAGAGAATAAATTGTGAAAGGTTTCCTGGCATATGGAGAGGAAATTGAATAAATATTCATTTCTTAACTGCATTTAAATATTTTAATTGAATTTATCTGTATCAGGATAACTAACAAATATAGCGTCATGTATAATGTTAACCACATTTATTGTATCCAATTCACTGAACATTGGTTACATACCAAAATAATTGCGAGATGCTATTTTGCAGTTTTTAAAATATTGTACCTAGACAAGATTATACGGTGTTGTGATAATTAGAAAATGCATATTTACTGTGAAATGCTTAGATGCACAAAATGTAATCTCAATTCTTCATTTCACATCTAAATTAGAATAAATCATTAAACACATAGGTATCGCAAAGTAATAAGTCATTGTGAGTATTGTTATGGTGGGATGTTCATTTTTAATGCAACAGTACATTTATTGTAACATGTTGAAAAAAAAAAAAAACAGCCAGCAATTTCAGATTCTTAAATCCGCAAGGTTTGCAGGCAACGAGTCAAAACATCATTCACAATATGCAAAGGAAGTAGGCACATGTCTGGGTGTCACAGAACTTCTGTCTTTGACTAATCTGCCTGCCACCCACTTAAATAGCTCTACATAAATAATTCAAATTTTAATTATGTTACAAGCCCCCGACCTGAAGAGTAATGTAGACAGAAAAAAAGAGCGAGAAAAGAGAGTAGGTCCTAGGCTTAAAATGCAGACTGTAAATGATGACCCAATCCATTTAAATTTTTCTGGGAGCTGCAAGCCATGATGTCCATTATCCAAGATTCCATGAGCCTCGAAATGACACACATGCCAAAACTCCCCCATCTTTAACACCTCACACAAACAAGTAATGAAGCACAAGATGAATTAAGGCAACAAAATTTTCGATTGTCTGGACAATATTTACCCTCTCCCTGAGAATCTGCAATAATTCTGTAGTTTTCTCAAGGGTAATGTTACATGTTAGATTGTTTAAACCACACACTCCATTCTACGATTTCTTTTTATTCAGAAAAAAACCAAAACATGTTCAACATTATAATGTACCTACAATAGTTCAATAGACTGATCATGTTCAACTAAGCTAGATGAATTCAATTAAATATTTTCTTAGCAAAATACAAAAACATTTTGAACTCAAGTATATAACACATATACATACTTCCCAAGAGTCCTAATGTCCCCTTTTTTCCAAGAGATGTAAAGGCATGTCTGATTGTATAACAGAGTACCACAGCAATAATACTCAAAGTAATATGCATTGAAAGGGACACTATAGTCACCAAAACAACCTAAATTAAACAGACTGTGCAATAAAAGAAGTGCTTAGGATGACTGTTTATGCAGCCCAGTCACACCCCCTGTATGTAACTTCTACAGCCTTCCTAAAAATCTTTGCTACCTATGACTACTCTCCTATACAGGGAGTGCAGAATTATTAGGCAAATGAGTATTTTGACCACATCATCCTCTTTATGCATGTTGTCTTACTCCAAGCTGTATAGGCTCGAAAGCCTACTACCAATTAAGCATATTAGGTGATGTGCATCTCTGTAATGAGAAGGGGTGTGGTCTAATGACATCAACACCCTATATCAGGTGTGCATAATTATTAGGCAACTTCCTTTCCTTTGGCAAAATGGGTCAAAAGAAGGACTTGACAGGCTCAGAAAAGTCAAAAATAGTGAGATATCTTGCAGAGGGATGCAGCACTCTTAAAATTGCAAAGCTTCTGAAGCGTGATCATCGAACAATCAAGCGTTTCATTCAAAATAGTCAACAGGGTCGCAAGAAGCGTGTGGAAAAACCAAGGCGCAAAATAACTGCCCATGAACTGAGAAAAGTCAAGCGTGCAGCTGCCACGATGCCACTTGCCACCAGTTTGGCCATATTTCAGAGCTGCAACATCACTGGAGTGCCCAAAAGCACAAGGTGTGCAATACTCAGAGACATGGCCAAGGTAAGAAAGGCTGAAAGACGACCACCACTGAACAAGACACACAAGCTGAAACGTCAAGACTGGGCCAAGAAATATCTCAAGACTGATTTTTCTAAGGTTTTATGGACTGATGAAATGAGAGTGAGTCTTGATGGGCCAGATGGATGGGCCCGTGGCTGGATTGGTAAAGGGCAGAGAGCTCCAGTCCGACTCAGACGCCAGCAAGGTGGAGGTGGAGTACTGGTTTGGGCTGGTATCATCAAAGATGAGCTTGTGGGCCTTTTCGGGTTGAGGATGGAGTCAAGCTCAACTCCCAGTCCTACTGCCAGTTCCTGGAAGACACCTTCTTCAAGCAGTGGTACAGGAAGAAGTCTGCATCCTTCAAGAAAAACATGATTTTCATGCAGGACAATGCTCCATCACACGCGTCCAAGTACTCCACAGCGTGGCTGGCAAGAAAGGGTATAAAAGAAGAAAATCTAATGACATGGCCTCCTTGTTCACCTGATCTGAACCCCATTGAGAACCTGTGGTCCATCATCAAATGTGAGATTTACAAGGAGGGAAAACAGTACACCTCTCTGAACAGTGTCTGGGAGGCTGTGGTTGCTGCTGCACGCAATGTTGATGGTGAACAGATCAAAACACTGACAGAATCCATGGATGGCAGGCTTTTGAGTGTCCTTGCAAAGAAAGGTGGCTATATTGGTCACTGATTTGTTTTTGTTTTTGAATGTCAGAAATGTATATTTGTGAATGTTGAGATGTTATATTGGTTTCACTGGTAATAATAAATAATTGAAATGGGTATATATTTGTTTTTTGTTAAGTTGCCTAATAATTATGCACAGTAATAGTCACCTGCACACACAGATATCCCCCTAACATAGCTATAACTAAAAACAAACTAAAAACTACTTCCAAAAATATTCAGCTTTGATATTAATGAGTTTTTTGGGTTCATTGAGAACATGGTTGTTCAATAATAAAATTAATCCTCAAAAATACAACTTGCCTAATAATTCTGCACTCCCTGTATAAACACACCTATGACTATTATCTAAAGATCATGAGGACCGACCAGGGCTCTGTTCTTGCCTTTGCAAAGTAGCCACTTCTCATGAATGAAACACATGCAGATTACACGTCTATTTAGGACACTCACTCTCATATGACACATAATGTTTAGAATCTATCATATTATATTTCTGCACCTAAATATACATTTTTGGATTTGAGCATTCTTAATCACTCACAATCACTTAATAATGATAACAATATAGAGATCTTATCTTTTTGCCACCCACTGAAAAATGCCGCCCAAGGCAAATGCCTGGTTTGCCTTGCGGCTAATACGCCCCTGCCTAACCCTTGTTATTGTCTGGCCCCACCCTTCCTTGTAACCACAGTGCTTCATGCACACTAGTTGCAATGTAACTAAGCTTTGTAGTGCAATTTGTTGCTATCCCAAATCTATACTGCAATTGGTTGACTTGGTTCACTGTACAGTTTGGGAGGGAGTTATGGTTTGTGTACCACTGAAACCATATTGTATGTAAATGAAGCTGTGGAGGTATAAAAAGATATGTTGTTTTCAGTAAAACTTGTTTGTTTTTCATTCTACGCTATGTCTCGACTAATATTTGCGTGGAAGGGGTGATATGGCTGTAATCACTGCTTTATAGGAGACACCATTGAATTGGCTGAGATAGTCAATTCTGATGATCTCAGCCAAGGAGGTGGGCCAGGAAGAGGTGCCAAATGCCACGCTGGCCAATCAGCATCTCCTCATAGAAATGCATTAATTTAACACATCTTTATGATGAAAGTTCAGTGTCTCCATGTAGAGGGTGGAGACAATGAATGCCAGTGCTGCACAGTGTGCAGCACTGCCCCAGGAAGGACCTTGAGTAGTCATCTGAGGAGCAGCCACTGGAGGTGTTCCTATGCTGTAATGTCTCTGAAAAGACAGTGTTTACTGCAAAAAGCCTGAGGGGACCAATTAAGCTGTAGTTGTTCTGGTGACAATAGTTTCCTTTTAAGCTAAAGTGGTTTTGGTGACTATAGTGTACCTTTAACAAATAACTTCATCATTATCTTGTATTTATCCCTTTTTTTCTATGTTTTCCCTCTTGTATCTCTTCCTTATACCTTCCTACTCAAATTCAACATATTTTCACTCATAAAGATGACCCATCTGCAAACCTTATCTCACCATTGTTCTCTCTTCACCCCTCACCATGTCTCATTGTGTGCTCATTCTGCCTGTAGCATTTTCTTTCTAGTAATTGTGAAACACAATGGAAATGGAAACACACTGGGTCAGATAACTGACAACCTGACTGAAGCTGTCAGAAAGGAGAAATTGTAAAGGTAGACAAGCGATTTCTTTAAAAGAAAAAAGTAAATATACATATAAATAAACAGAATTTTTAAAAAATTATAAAATGGTTTATTATAATATATTAAGATATTATACACATGTGATGCCAATGTTCCTTTAAAGTAGATCTTCAGAATCGGTCCATTCTTACACCTGGAAAAACACCAGAATTCTAACTCACTGTCTTGGTTACTAAAACTCAGTTCTATGAGCATTGCCTAAACCCTTTTACAATCTATTTTGAATACCTGTGCTAAACTTATTTACCTTGCTTATTTGTCATCATCTGCTTTAATACTTCACTAAAACGCCTAAACTGGAGTTTGTTTTCCCATTTAGTTATATTAGTCTGAGATTTGTAATTCTCTAGATCAGTCCTCAAGTACCTCCCCCCCCCCACCAACAGTCCAGGATTTAGGGATTACCCAGTTGTGTCCAAGGTGTTTTAAGAAAAGAATACACTTTAGACACAACAGGGTAATCCATAAATACTGAACTGGTAGGGGGTACTTGAGGACTGGGTTGGGAATCCCTGCTCTAGATAATTCATGTCGCTGTGAATAACAATAAAAATGTTTGGGGATTTTTAAAACTATGCCTTTAAAAACAGTTATAATTATTCACATTATTTAAGGTGATATATTCAGCTATAACATATAAAATGCTTTTTTCCTGCTATTTCATCTATAAGGGTTCTTCACAGCATGAGCCTTCATGCAAGGAAATGAGAATGGGAGTAAGTGTAATGCTAAGTAGATTAAACCATTACATACATTTGAAGATATACAATTGTCATCTTTAATTAACAGTTATTAAATAATTTCAGAAGATTGGTAAAGTCACATTCTTTTAAACAGATTAATACAATCTGAATTATTGTCAGTTTACATTATAGCTGTAGGCAACACATACTGTGGGACTATGAAACCATCTCTCAGCTGCAAATAATGTGTCAAACTCAAAGTTTTATACCTCATTCATGCTTAAAAAAAATAAAAAATCTATGATTGTTTCCTAAAGAACATGTCCGTTTAATATATATGATGCAGTTTATTTACTACAACATTGCCTGATTTCCAGAAATGATTTTGAGGCAGTAGAAACCAGAACAACTACATTGAGCTGTAGTTGGTCTGGTGACAAAAGTGTCCCTTTAACTTATTTTGTAACAATTGTTTGTAACAATGCAAAAAATAACAAGCCATAATAATTAAATTTAAAAAATGCACACAAAAACACAAAGTAATTAACTAGTAATGATCAGCAGTACACTGATTATGCGTTCTGCATGCACTGCATTTGGATGTCTGATTGGACAGCCATGGAAAGTGTGGGCGGTGTAAGAAAAGGAGGGCTTGCAAAGGCTTCAGGTAAGAGATCTGCAGCCTTTGCAACCTTTCCCCAAAGAAAATGCATAATTAAATTCATACACAATTTCATTTGTGGTATATTTACTAAAGTATAGTTGAAATAATACCTAATCTGTTCTATAATAAAATATTCTTAGTGATTCTCATCATTTCATTTGTAAAACAATAAAAATAAAATAAAATTATTTTTTTAAGAGCAAAGGAGGTATGGCAGCCTCATTTTTTACCAAACATGTTACCAGTCCTTTCACACTTCTCACAAAAGTCTGCTCTTGGCCGTGTATTTAACATATGCAGTCTGTGTTGCTTCAAAAATGTTTTCTGTGCCCATATTTGTATTTATTTTCTGTTTTATTACAGAGATATTAAATGGACATCTCCATTTAAACATAATGATTTACACAAATTACTACTTCAATTATTACTTAAAAATGTTGGACAATCCATACAAATTGTGATAATATGCAAAATCTCACATGTGATATTAAAGGGATACTATAGTGCCAGGAATACAAAGCTGTATTCCTGGCACTATCACTCCCCCTGCCTCACCCCTCCCTCACCCCCCTGCCCCTCTTGGTGCTAGGTCGATGCTCCGCCTCCTACAACGTCGCTCAATGAGCAGGCACTAATGCGCATGCAAAGCAAATGCCACCCAAGCATTAAACCTCCCATAGGAAAGCATTGATTCAATGCTTTCCTATGTGGGAAAAATCTGAGACTGGATGTCCTCATGCAGAGCGTGAGGACGTCCAGCGTCAGATACCAGACCAAAGGTTCGTTTGGATGCAGGAAGCACCTCCAGTGGCTGTCTGGGAGATAACCACTGGAGGCAGACTTAGTGCTGCAATGTAAACATAGCAGTTTCTCTGGAACCGCAATGATTTACATTGCAGCACTAGTGCAAAAGGGGCACTGCACCCAGTCCACTTCAATGAGCTGAAGTGGTGTCGGTGCTTAAAGGGTCCCTTTAATCCACGTAGTAATTGCTGCACATAAGCCATTAATGATTTTGAAGTGATCACAATCCCACCAATAGTACCTGTAAAATTATCACATTGGTGAAATAGGGCCCTTATAAATAAAGGATAATGGAGGTCGTTCCATTATCTTTTATTTATTTTTTATGTATTTATAAAATATTTTACCAGGAAGGATACATTGAAATTTGTCTCTTTTCAAGTATGTCCTGGGTCCACAAAACATTGCATTGATACAATAAGGTACAATAAATTACAAAAACAATATTAATACAAAATATATACAAAATTTAACATAAAATAGGTAATTTATATATATATATATATATATAAATATATATATCAACCATGACAGGTGCATTCTGCTTTGAGATATGTGGAGAGGGATCTCTTAAAGGACTTTAGGCTTGGGAAAGATTTGAAAGTGTGCAAGAGGTCGTTTCATAATTGCGGTGCTCTGTAGGAAAAGGAGCATCGGGCTGCTTTTTTTTGTATTGAGGTAGACTAAATGAAGTGTTGGTACTGGATCGGAGGTTATAGGAGGTGGGAACAGCCAGAGAGAGCATTCTGTTCCGGTAGGGTGGGAGCTTCCCAGAAAAGCTCTTAAACAGAAGGCTGGAAAGATGAAGGGTGCATCTGGATTCCAGCGACAGCCAGTTTAGTTCTTTTAGCATGTCACAATGGTGGGTCCTCGAATTACATTGTAGCACAAATCGGCAGAACGATTTATACAATGTATTGAGTTTATTAAGGTGGATTTGCGGTGCAGGTGCATATACTACATCCCCATAACCAATGATTGGGATCAGCATTTGCTGTACAATCTTTTCCTTTACTGTAGGGCTTAGGCAGGATTTGTTTCTCTACAGGGCACCTAGTTTTGGATAAAGTTTAGATGCAAGTTTTTCTATGTGCAGGCCAAAAGATAGATTGGGTTCTAACAACAACAACCCAAGTATTTGAAAGAGTGGACTGCGATCAGTGTAGCAAAGAATAGTTACCAACACTCTAATGGGAACTTCAGACATTTAGTGAATTAGTCACCTACAAGACATCTGTGGTGAATTACAGTGCAAGGCAGCATTGATAGAATCTTTATTGTTTTGGAGGCACTGCAAGAACCTTACCTTAGCACCTAGTTGTTGCAGAGCTTGAAAATAGTTGTACTGCTTTTCTAACAATTAACCAATACTTTAAATATACATGTTTGCACATGAGCAAACCAAACTCTACAGACACCTCTTCCAACTAGTATTTACCTAAAAGAGACATGCGTCACTTGACATTTATCTCCTTTAACCCCTTAAGGACACATGACATGTGTGACATTCCAGAAGTTTGGTCCTTAAGGGGTTAAAACAGCAAGCAAACCATGTTAGACAAATATACAAACTAAAAAGAAGCTAGAAAAACTTTGAAAAGTATGTAATAAACATTTATAAACGTACTGTAAATTTGGTTAGATTGCATTTTGGGGTACTTTTCTCAGCTAGGGGAGTATCTTCAGCCTCTACCCCCTCCCTTTAACCCACTCTTTTAAGTTTCAGACCAGACCACTAAAGACAGAAATAAGGCACCATAGAGCAGCAGCAGTAGACAGAAACGCAACACTGGAGCCTGCTTTACAATAGTCACATTTATCAGACTCTTTCTTTTCTCCCCCTGCTATAATGTTGTAAGGTGCAGAAATCTTCCACCTACACATGTGTAATTATGGCAGACTTGTCCAATGCACTTTCCCAGCATTCTTAGGGATAATACACTGATTTTTTTTTTTGATTTTTTTTTATATCTATGTCCCACTGGATTGGGTATAAGAAAGAAGAATGAGGTAATTATTGAAAAAAAAAAAAAAAAATCATATTTACCTGCCTTTCTTTTAGTCTGTGGAGTGTGACAACAATCCCAAGTGATGCATGTCTCTTTAAAGAAACACATACAGCAAAGTCCGTATGCAACATAGTAGCATAAGAACACCCCTCTTCTCTATTAGAATCATCAACCTGTAATGCAGTCAAAAAACCTCTGAAAACATAATTTATATGTTGTTAACTTGGGGATATCAGTTTATCGAGCATGTGCTTAACAAGTAAAACACAATTTAATTCTGACTTTGGCATCATTCCGGACCATAAAATAGTCTGCAAAATTTGGTTTGTGTTTACTTGATATCTGACTAGTGATTCTGGATAGAAGTCGTAAAATATTATCGATTAGTTACCAACTCTGGATTGTAATTTACACCATGGTGAGCTACTAATAATTGGACTTTGCAATGTAATGATGCTATTAAAATAAAACCTGACAGCAATAAAGACATTCCTTCAGGTTATAAATACAAATGTGATTTGTAAAATATAATAAATTATGTTATTAAGTATTCACTCTCTAACCTGCTCTTCCATTGGACAAAATATCTAATCAATAATTTATATAGAAGATCTTGTTAAGCATTAATGTGAATACGATCTTGGCAATAGAATGAAGTGTTGTACTCCACACTGTCCATCACTGTTGTTCAAACTGACACGAGTTAATCTTTTCTGTCACAACAAGAAATGTTTTAATGACAGAACAAAGAAACCGTTGAAACATTGTTTTGTTCTCTAAATGTTCTAACTGAGTTTGTACTATTTGCAGACAAGCCATATGAACTTAACAATCATTTGTAAATTTAGATCAAGCATTTCAGGAAATAAATTGTAAAACAAAAGTGAGGTTCAATTGTCAAAATCATTAAACATGATAAAGATTGTTCAACACAACATTGTATCAATAACAAAATTAGAAGTAATGACACTTGTAAATAAAACCCAGTGATTGGTTTGGATAATTGTTATTATTGTGTACAATAATTAAAACACTTGAAATCATTAATTGCATTACCAGTGCAAAGTATCTGTGGGCTAATATTTTATATAACTTTGTAGACATTCACAGTTAGATTCTATATTTTTAGACATTCTTCCAGTACCAATTCAATAGTTCCAGTCTCTTTCAACAACACAAGAAAATGTTTTAATATAACTCTCTGTTGTATCTCCAAATAACTTTAATCTTACCCAGTCACCAATTTTGGAAGGACAGTGATATTTCCAATGTTCTTGTGGTGTCGTTGTTTCTCCATAGTTATATCTATTTTAACTTTCATGTGTTTCTTAGCACTGAGTAGGGTATAATTGCAAAAATATTTAATTTATCCTTAAGATAAAGTATATATTTATTGCCCAAGAAACTGTTAGCACTTTAAATAAACGTTTCATAAGTTCACTTTAAGAAAGAAAGTGAGGGTGTATATAAGGACTACCTGCATCTGACTGATGTGACCTGTACTACCTAAAGAGTAGATGCTGTTCTTTGATGACACGTAGGCACAGACATCAGCACTACAGAAATGCTGTACACTCTCTGTAGCAGCAGCTGGAGCACTGAATAACTAGAATGTGAAAATTCTGGATGCCAGCAGAAGGAATGCCGGATGCATTGGGTTGCTGTCTCTGGAATATTAGCATAGCAGATGGTGGCAGGTGTAATTGGATAACAACCTCTTGTTTCCTTAGACTTGCACAACTACCGCAGCATGCTAAGTACTTCAATACCTGCTTCAGACATGGTTGATATATATAGACCATTCTCAGCAATCAGAATAAAATAAAAAATATAATCTCCCCCCTATTCCAAACATTCTTCCATTGGTTGGAGAATTCCCATTTCAAGTCAAATGTTATACCCCTTCAACCATGCTTACCATCTTGCAAAGCAATGATAGTGGTCTACAATAATGTCTTTACTTTTATCAATTTCCACCATTTTCAATTCACTTCTTCACCCTCTTGCATCTCCACTCAACATTCAACACCCAATATTGTGTTGCTAGACAATGCAGACACAAATGTTTTCTGATCCTCTATTTTTCCTTATTCTTAACATTACCTTTGATTTTATCCATTTTGTTAATTTAATCTTCTCAACACTTGGCCCATTTCCACCAAACGATATTTGCATATATCTCCATTCTGGAATACACCATAAGAAAATCTTTCTTTGGATACAAATGTTACATTTTCTATCATTATTTAGTCTGTAGGTAAACCATCTTTTGTCTGGTGTTCAACCATTCACTTTATCGACACAACTTTCATAAGTCTTACAGCCTTTGTCTCCTAACTTCTTTATAACTTCCTTCATTTCAATTATTTATTACACAGACTCTGCTTATTTATACCCAGTTGACCCTTATGTGTCTTCTACCTGTACTCTTCCCTTACACACTGCACTGGCATTTTTCTCCTGTTTTACGTCTTCTGGACAATTTATAGCATATTTCAGTTACCAGTACCATGCATTCGAGCATGATACCCAGATCTACCCTTCCAATCCTGACATTCGCTTTGCACCCATATGTAATAGCGGCAACTGTTAATCTAACATCTATTATTGGGTGACTTACCAATAATTCAACATAAAATTTCAAACCTCCATTTCAACAATATTCCTTAAATTTGGCCTTTTCTCACTAGAGAAAGCCCCAACAAACAGTATTCATTACTTCATTATCATAGCACATCTTAACTACTATAACATTCAAGATTCAAGTGTTGATGCTTTATAGCTCAGTGGACTAATACATTTAACTCTTGAATCTGTTCAAAACCTGGCAGGGTCAACTCAGCCCTTCATCCTTTCGAGGTAGATAAAATATGTACCATTAAATTGGGTAATAGTAACAACCCCTGGATGTTGGGCTTATGTAACACCCACAGGATGTACTTGAAAACCAGAGTAATCTGAATGTACCTTTCCTGGTTAAATACTTTGTTATTATTATTAATTTTTTTTTTTTCCCACTCATTGCAACCTGGACCTTACATGAGTCAGTGATATAGAGACAATGCAGAGAGAATTAATTAAATCTGATCAATAGATGACTTTAAACTGGCCTCATCATGTTTAATTAAAGGTCAATGACATGCATGGGAGGTATGGACACAAAATATAATGAAGCAGATGAAGCATGATACAATTCACAAGTTGAAGCTTCTACACTAGTCTTTTACAGCAAACCTTCTATTTCTGTTGCCAATTAAAAGTGTCCCATAAACTTTATTATTAGAAATCTTTAGGTAATCCCCATTGGCAGCCCATATGTTTTTCTGTTAACAAGCAATGGCACAATGTGTCTGTAAGCTAACAAATGGCAAGACAGATTGCACAAGATTTGATGACCTCACAGTGTATTGTAAGCAAATAGGTCAGATTTACAAAATGCCATTTTAATTTATTTTTGGATTGTTTTTTTCCCCCTCTTTTTCATTTTGAATAGGATTTCTGAAATTGCTCTAGTAATCAGTTCTATGATCCACATGCTGATCTCTGTAAATAAAAACATACATTGTAAAATGTATTTTAAATTTGTTTCTTGTTTCCATTAATAGCTAGACTTGCAACATATTTATTTTCAAGCTGTGAAATGTACTCTTTCATATATTCAATAGATGCAGGGGCGCGGGGGTGGGGGAGGTTGAATATTATTAAAATAAAATTAGTTTATTACTTTGAGACACCCTTTACAATTTCCAAAAGTAATAAAAACACATGTTTTAAAAAAATCGTCTGATAAGAAACAACATTTTTAATGAAATTATAATGCTAGGGATGATGATTGAAGTAAATAAACCTCAGTAAATCCAGCACTCCATTAAATTTGTTGTTCCCTTGCTATCCTATGTAAATGTAATACCTACCATTGTTATATGCTAAAAAAAAAATCTAAACATATACATTTCATCTCTTACAATCCCTTTTATGGAAAGTGATCACTCTGTTTCTGTCATGTTTTAGCAGTATTCTGCTACTGGAATTTTGCGATCCATCTTAAATTATAAGCAAGTGGGTCAAGTGACCTTCTACTAGATTCCAAAATGTGGAAGAATCTTCAAGAAAATATGAATCCTGCTATGGACAAGTTCCTAAGTTTATTTTCCATGAACAATTAGCTGCAATTATTATTAATGTATAATTATATATATTTGTTGTGAAAACTCAATTTAAAATATATACAAATATAAAGAAATGTACCGATAAGTTAAAAATGCACCTTTTCAGTGTAAGAAATAAATGATCGTTAATAGATTTTGTATTGTTAAAACATGTTTTCCTTTGTGTTCTACATGAATGCCAAAGCTGCCCATGCAAGGTGATTGCTGATTTGCAGTACAACCTCCCATCAGGTTCCTGTCTGATCGCATCAGTCCTACAATCAGTCGTATCATTATCACAGAGAGGGGTAAACCTGTGGTCTGCATATGCTTTTGTGCACTCACCAGCATGACAAGCACCATCTTGAAGGCAATACTATGTAATTTCTATTGAGAACCTATAATTACTTTGCTAGAAGTAACACTTCAACATATTACAAGGCAAAAACAGTGGATGGCAAGAGTGTCATCTCACACAGAGATAGATACATTTTATCTGTTCTGAATTCTTGTCGTTCTTTATTGTGTTATAAATGGGTTCATTTAAAGCCACTTTTGTTACTGAATTTATGCAGAAATTATGTGCCTTTGCGTAAAAAAGTTTATGTTTTCTTTTCTAGGACATTTATTGAATAGTACAAACATTGAATTAATCATATAATATAATCAGTATAATCTGATAATTTGTATACCAATGTTGTAGGATCATCTATAAATTGGCCTTTCTACCACCTGTGGTTATGTCTTCTTGTCTTAGTAACCTTCATTACATAATCATCAACATTCCAAGTTGTAACAGATTAGCAAATCTATAAAATTCATGCAAAGATCTAAATTGGGGGCAATGCTGAGCACAAATTGGAGAATTGTCTTGCAATAGCAGTACACATGAGGCTTTTAAAACACACAATAACAATGCAAGCTGTTACATGTTAAGAACACAAAGAGTTCACATAGACGGGCACACAACCGGGGGCAGGGAGAAGGAGAGAAGGGAATGAAGGCACATGGGGTTTGGAGAGACACACACACGGGGGCCTTTTTTTGTTAATGTTTTTTTATTCTGCTACATTGCTGCCAAGTGCTGTGCAACATATCTCAAACCATGGCTGGGCAGACGTTTATAGGAAATGCTGAGAACTTTGGTGGTTACTAAAGAACTAGCATTGACTTGACATATTTTAGCCAATTTCTAGCTTTGCAAGAACTCCTCTAAACCTAAACTTCCTGTTAAATATACAATAAATAATATGAACAACCTAAACAGAAAACCAATATTGTCTTTATTTATTTATTTTAATATTTATTTATGTAACATGTAAAAAAATATATACACAATAGCAAGTATAAACATCATAAGAAAAATTCTGTATACATTGGTTAACACAATGTTATAGAGCAGGGGTCCTCAAACTCCGGCCCCCAGATGTTGCTGAACTACAACTCTCATGATTCTTTGAATTGCATAGATAGCCAGAGAATCATGGGAGTTGTAGTTCAGCAACATCTGGAGGGGCGGAGTTTGAGGACCCCTGTTATAGAGGGTAAGGTTGCTTGGAGCAAGATTTGTCTTTATATTAAATCTGTTGAATGAGTATAGACAAGGTAGGCTAAGAGCCATGAGTATCTAAGGTGCAAATGATTGGCTTAAAAGTAAAAATAACGCAGAGTAATAGAAGGTCCCGCCAGGTAAAGCCAGGAGGGCTGTGGCACACATAGAGACTTGACAGCTGGTAAATCCCAGAATATTGCAAATAAGTTGGGTAGTTAAAGGACCACTATAGGCACCCAGACCACTTCAGCTTAATGAAGAGGTCTGGGTGCCAGGTCCATCTAGGATTAACCCTGCCTGATGTAAACATAGCAGTTTCAGAGAAACTGCTATGTTTACACTAGGGTTAATCCAGCCTCTAGTGGCTGTCTAACTGGCTTCCACACTTCTCACTGTGATTTTCACAGCCAGCGTCCATAGGAATGCTTTGAGAATACTTTCCTATGGACTGACTGAATGCGCGCGCGGCTCTTGCCGCGCATGTGCATTCAGCCGATGACGTCCAAAGGAGGAGGAGAGTCCCCAGCGCCGAGGGAGCCCGGCGCTGGAGAAAGGTGAGTGTTTAACTACTTCCTCCAACTTCAGCCCGGCGGGAGGGGGGCCATGAGGGTGGGGGTATCCTCAGGGCACTATAATGCCAGAAAAACAAGTTTGTTTTCCTGGCACTATAGTGGTCCTTTAATTAAAATAGAAAGTACTATGAGTAGGTGGAAGTGCACGAAAAAAGGTGCAAGTGCAAGCCAGAGAGGGGCAGTGGACTACCATGAGAAGAGTGTAGTGAGTTAAAGCACTCATCAGCATCTGAGCACCAAGGTTGGTGGGGGGGGGATCTGGCTAATTGGTACGTCTGATATGACTGTTCAGGTGTTAAGTAATAACAAAGGAAACAAAACTAAGTTTTAAGGGAAAACGGAAACCATGCTTACAGTTCGGTGGCATATCCCACAACAAGGACGGTAAAACGTAGCCCAGGAACGTCAATGTAGCTTCATTGTTTGTTGGTCACAAAGCGAGGCACAAAGGGGATGATATTAGTAACATCCCAGGAACATCAAGGACAGAGATTGATAGGTTTGGGCATATTCAGCCGTGAGCTTCTCAGTGGTTTCTCCTCGGGTGACCAGGAGTGTAAGGGATGGTCCCCATCTGTACTTGATGCTGGCCTCTCGAAGGGTCCTTGTAAACCAATGGACTGAGCATCATTAGTCCAAAGTAGCCCTGCAGAGGTCCTGCAGGAAAGTGAGTTGTGTATCCTCAAATAGAAACAGACTTTTGTTTGCAAGTACCTCCATCAGTGCCTGCGTAACATCACAGGAGGCTTCTGCTGGGACCCTAGAAGACTTAGCTAACCTGTTGGAGAAATCCACTACTATGGCCTCCACCTGTTTGGGGTGCAGAATAGCAGACAGGTGGCATCAGATTAAGTGAGGTAGCTCCATATCGTCAATGCCTTTGATTTTAACGTTGTTGTGTCATCTTTGCATCACTCAGCACATCCATCCTGACTTACATAGCCTGAAAGGAGGGACTGGAGTTGCTGAAGCATTTCCGCCGTGCCTGCTTAGCCTTGTGTCATGGAGGAGACATCCTCTTCAGTAGCCCTCACCCGGTCTGTGATGGCTGTGCTTTATTTTTTCTTAATTGAATGAACCCTGATATTTCCAGAGGCATCATTGATTTTTCAGATCACTTGGTATTGTAATGTCTTTACCTATGACAGCTATAATGACAATGGGGTGCTTCACTTGTTTGCATTTTGAAGAGCTACTTTGCATCTATTTTTCTTTAATACAGTGTCAAGTGATACTAACACATTTAGATTTTTTTCTATAGCCCAAAGGTATTGTATAGTTCATTTCAAAACATATCAACATTGTAAGTCATTAAGCCAAAGTGAAAAAGGGAGTCTTTTATGGATGATTTGCTAAAAATATTAAACTTAAAGGGAAATACATGTTTGCCCTGTGTATAAAACTTAATCATTGAATAAAGCAGATGATAAATGAACTATTAAGTTTCTCATAATTATGTTTGCCATATTTACGGGGAAAACAATATATTGCCCAGGGTGCTTATAATTACAATCAAGTGCAAGGTGATTGAAGTTTTAATAAGAAATCCAGCACTTATAAGACATTAAACACAAAATTATCATGAAGAACTATCGCTAATGAGCAATATCTTCTCCGGGTGTACTCTGCAACACTTTGATACTGAAGACATTTTGCATGCTTAAAAGATGATGAACATTAATTAGTGAAATATTATATTACTGCTTGCAGAGATATCTGTTCAGAAGAAAGTCAACCTTATCTAAAGAGTTTCATTTTTTTCATGGTTAATGCATTAAAGAAAAGCAATCAACTTCTCTTTTTCTGTATGTAGCTTTAATATAATCTAATGTAATGCAGGTCAGTGGGTTTCAAAAATACAAGTTCAATAGAAAGAAAGAGAGAGAGAGAGAGAAAGAAAGAAAGAAACGAAGAAAGAAAGAAAGAAAAAGAAACAAAGAAAGAAAAAGAAACAAAGAAAGAAAATAAATAGGCTGGACAGCATCTCCTCTCAATACTTATTGGCTCATTCTTCTTACTGGGAGAGTACCCATTATCATCAACAGAGAGGCTATAGAGATCCTAATTTCGATTTCCCATATAGTATAAGTGTTGCAAAGTAAAGTATGAACTCTTTTGATGGGATCTGATACTTTGCTATATACTTTCTAGATATTTGCTGCAAATTAAGAAAAAAAGTAAATAATAAAAGTAACAAACTGTCATACATGCAAACTTTGAAACTGACTGATTCATCATGGAAAATGACTAAACATAGAAACATAGAATGTGATGGCAGATAAGAACCATTAGACCAATCTAGTCTGCCCAATTTTCTAAATACTTTTGTACAGCACTACGGAATTTTTCTGGCACTATATAAATAATATAATAATAATAAAACAATAATAATTAGTCCATTCGGAAGCATCTGAGTGTCCGAATTGCCGAAATTTATCTGAATTAACATTCTGAACTAAACGAATTGCACATGTCTAGTCCGTAGCCTTATCTTATAGCTAAGATAGCCTTATGTCTATCTCATCCATGCTTAAACTCCTTCACTGTGTTAATCTCTACCACATTGGCTGGAAGGCTATTCCATGCATCCACTACCCTCTCAGTAAAGTAATACTTCCTGATATTATTTTTAAACCTTTGCCCCTCTAATTTAAGACAATGTTCTCTTGTTGTGGTAGTTTTCTTCATTTAAATATACTCTCCTCCTTTAATATCACTAATAAAAATATTGAAGTCCAAGTACAGATTCCTGAGGTACCCCACTGATAACAAGACCTTGCTACAACCCTCTGTTGCCTGTCATTGAGACACTGTCTAACCCATTAAACAATATTGGAATCTAACATTCCCATTAAGAAAAAATAATCAAGAATGATGGATGGGAGGTAGTAGTCAGTCTATCATGTACATAGAAAAGGAGATAGATAGATAGATACATGGCTAATAATACAGGGATTATACCGTTCAAGCACCACACATCAGAGCTCTTAGCAGTTCTAGAAAGTGTGAGTCTTCTGTTGGTTAAAATCTTTTAAATTGATGTGATATATTGCACAATAATCATTCTATTTTGTTCTGAGGTTTTCTAAAGACAGAAACTATTGTTCTCCTATATTGTATGTATATATTTTACCTAACACATTGTTTCACATACATTTCTATCTTTTGGCGCGGTCAACCACATCATTTTTTCACGTTTTGTCTTATAAGCAAGTTTTAGAAATACCTGCTGGTTCACTGCTGCCTTCCACTCAGCTACTATAGTAAGCATCTATTTCTTTACCTCATATTTATACACCTGTGAAACAGGAAGTAATGATTGAGCAATTTCAATAGAAATAGACTTCAAGTGTATTTTTCTCATATAAAATTATAGGGGTGCTAATATTTATGACACAGATATATTTAACAAAGATATATGTATATCAAGAGTGAAATACACACGTGTACAGCTGCTGTAAAGTCTGTTGCACTATATAGTATTTGCACTTTTTTGAAGAAGCAGTTTTTCATTATCATCATCACTTTAGAATTAACTACAATTAACACTTTGGGTGATAATGCTTTCTATTATTATGATTACTATTACTATGAGGTATATGGTGCCACTATTTTTCACAGGCTTTACTGCAGGATATTTAACAGCAAGAAATTGAAAGACAGAAGAAGTAAGATAACCATGGTGAAATTAACTAACAATCTAGGAGAACATGTGTCTATGTCCCAAACTAATTAAAGTCTGCAAACAATGCAGAATAAAGTGAACAGTAGCATTATGGTAAGATATGTGAGGAGTCATGCATTAGAAAGTTAGAAATGGTAAGGGCATTGCTGGAGAGTAGAGGGTGACCTGGGCTGTAGCTTCGGGGTGGCATTCTGAAAGGCTCCTGGTTTAATGTTGGCCTCATTAATGTTAGCTCCAAGTCCCCAGTAGTACAATGAGAGGAATTACATCTTGGAATAATGTGTAACAGGTCCACTTTAATGCAATATATTTGAAATTAATTATACACATGCAGAAATTTAATTAAGGGTTAACACATGGCTTATGATTATTGTAGCAGGCATGGAGCTTATAAGTATAGCTTCATGTTGTACTCTGAATCCAGTTAAAGATTTGGTGTCACAATGTAATTAATAGAACACTTGGCACTATTTTGGAGACAGAAGCCCCCATAATTCAAGATAGCATTCAGAATATTGAGGATATCCGTTTTGAATAGGAGCTAATCCTATTGGCTTGGGACAATTACTAAAGATATCGCTCTACCTGGTGCCACTGGACGCAGTGGCTGTTCTTGGGGACTGCTGGCTCTGACCCAGATAATACCCAATAAATCTAAAACTCCCACTGCAAGGTGTGTAGGGGATCTAACGAAGTGTGGGAGCCTGCCTCGTGTGTGCCCGTTTAGGCTTTAAAGAGTACTCATTTACACACTTCTACATATCTACCGTACAATTTTTATTTTTTCATTCCTCTCTCCTCTCTCACTACTTCTTTCCTCCGCCCCCTCCTTGATCAGTTAATTCCTTTCTTCCATCCCCTCTTATCTCATCTAACCGAACTCCACAAAACCACGATCTAAAACATAATTTTCTGCACTATATTATGATCTTAACAGCACCTGACCTTACAACACATTGACCTTATCCTCATAATGTTATTTGGTTGCTAATGTCGGTGTTATGTTATCTGTTGCAACCCATTCACTAAATATATATTTTTGAATGATAATATTTTTTTGAATGATAAAAAAAATGAAAAACAAAACACATGAAGGTTTAGGTTCTTACTAGTAAAGGGCAGGTTTTAGGAGGGGTTTAACCCCTTAGCGACCGAGGACGGTTCAGGACCGTCATCGGCATTTTTGCCTTGAGGACCGATGACGGTCCTGAACCGTCCTAACGGTCTGGGGGTACTTACCTGATCGCCGTCGTTCCCCGGCGGCGATCAGTGTTCCTCCGGTTGTGGGGAGACTGCCTGCAGCCCAGACAGTCTCCCCACACTGATTTAGGACCCCTGTGGCCATGTGATCGCTTAACACAGCGATCACATGGTCACAATAGGTGTGCATGTGTGTGTCTGCCTGCAGGGGGACTGTCTGTGCTGACAGGCAGTCTCCCTGCTAGTGTAAAAACAAAAAAAAAAATAAAGTTAGTGTTAATAAAAAAATTTTTAAAAATTATATATGTGTATAAATATGATATATAGACATATATTATATCTATATAATATATGTCTATCTATCATATATATAATGTCATACTAAGTGTATTTTTATATTAATATGTACTTATATTAATATAAAAATACACTTATAATTAAATTACACACGTATATATATAATATATATAATAACTATATATATTGTATATATATATATATTATTATAAAATATAAATAATAAGTAATTTTAATTAAATAAAAAATTTTTAAAATAATAAAAAAATTAAAAAAAATTATATCTATATGAAATTTTATTCTAACTGTATTTTAAAATTAATATATATATATTTATATCAAAATACACTTAGAATGAATTTGTATATATATCTATGTATATAAAAATAAATAAAAATAAGAAATATACATATGTCCATATACAAAATTACATAAATAATTATATAAATATACACGTAGACTTCAGATATATAAATATGCATATATATTTAAATTCTACGTGCGTATTTATGTAATATTTTACATAATTCAGTAATTTTATTGATTGCAATTTAAGGGACCTGCCTGCCAACCCAGGCCGAAATTCCAGAGAATTTAATTTGCTAGCACTGTATTTTACCCTGTAACGTTCTACGACACCCTAAAACCTGTACATGGGGGGTACTGTTTTACTCAGGAAACTTCGCTGAACACAAATATTAGTGATTCAAAACAGTAAAACATATCACAGCGATGATATTGTCAGTGAAAGTGACTTTTTTTTGCATTTTTCACACACAAACAGCACTTTTACTGATGATATAATTGTTGTGATACGTTTTCCTGTTTTGAAACACTAATATTTGTGTTCAGCGAAGTCTCCTGAGTAAAACAGTACCCCCCATGTACAGGTTTTATAGCATTTTTGAACGTTACAAGGTCAAATATATGGGTCAAATATTTTTACATTGAAAATGGCCAGGTTAGTTACGTTGCCTTTGAGAGCGTATGGTAGCCCAGGAATGAGAATTACCCCCATGATGGCATACCATTTGCAAAAGAAGACAGCCCAAGGTATTGCAAATGGGGTATGTCCAGTCTTTTTTAGTAACCACTTGGTCACAAACACTGGCCAAAATTAGCGTTCAATTTAGTTTTTTTTACTTTTTTCACACACAAACAAATATGAATGCTTACTTTGGCCAGTGTTTTCGACTAAGTGGCTACTAAAGACTGGACATACCCCATATTGAATACCCTGGGTTGTCTACTTTAAAAAAAATATGTACATGTGGGGTGTTATTCAGAGATTTATGACAGATAATAGTGTTACAATGTCACTATTGATAAATTTAAAAAGTTTATAAATTTAATTTAAACCGCAATATTCTACTTGTACCTATAGCCCTATAACATGCAAAAAAAAGCAAAAAAGCATGTAAACACTGGGTATTTTTAAACTCAGGACAAAATTTTGAATCTATTTAGCAGTTTTTTTAATTCGCTTTTGTAGATGAGTAAAAGATTTTTCAAGTAAAAGTCAAAAAAACATGTATTTTTTTCAATTTTTCATTATATTTTTTTATTTTTTTTAAATTAAAATACATGAGATTATATAAATAATGGTATGTAAAGAAAGCCACTTTTGTCCTGAAAAAACAATATATAATTTGTATGGGAACAGTAAATGAGAGAGCGGAAAATTCCAGCCAAACACAAACACCACAAAAGTGTAAAAATATGCCTGGTCGCAAATGTACAACATCGCAAAAACAGTCCAGTCCTTAAGGGGTTAAGATAATATGTATGGGAAGGGCCATAACAGTTACTCCTGGTCTTTTTGCCACCTAGCAACTCTCCTGGAAATTGTCTTTTAAGCAAGAGGTTCTGGAATACACCTACTCTGAAAAGAGAACTTTTCAGACATAAGTGAATGCTATACATTCTGTACTGACACTTTAATACATGTCAAATTGGTTGGTGGACACGGCTGGTGGACATTATGGGCAGCTCCACTCACAACTGTTCATGGACAGAGTGCTTCTGATTGCTCAAGTGCTCATTGCGCTGTACTGCAATTTGTGCAGTGTGAGGACATCTAATCATGTGCTTTTGAAACAATTGGACTTTAGTGTACCTAGAATTGTGACACAATGTAACAAACCCAGGATTGAGGGACAGTTCCCTGCATTTGGTATTGTTCCACCTAGGCTAGGAAGTATATTGGAATACTTAAATATAATGTCACTGGCAGGGTTGGCATATTTAGGAGTCTAAGATGCAAGGCATGACTACAGTTGAATGCAGGGCTACTAGCCAACACATAGAGTTAAGCTACTTTAATTTGTTGCTTTAAAGGGTTCAATTATTGAAACATGTCAGAGTGTCCAGAATCCATGCTCTGTAAGCATTTACTGAGCTATGTGGATTCTCATATTGGAGTTTGCAGACATTTGTACAGTGAAAATAGTTTGTGTATCTGTATCTACTGTATATGGCATATACACATTATGCTGTTATGATGAAATATTTCAAGATAAAGGACATCACAAGTCTCTAAAGTCACTTTCATGTACTCAATATCTAAAGGAAATGGAACAAACAATTTAAAAATTAAATAAGAACATTAACATCTATTTTAATATTTATTTTTAAAATCTCTGATTATCAATCTATACACAAAATTTTATTATTTGCTCTTGCCTAAATTTTTCTGTTAACTATGCATCCTATGTTTCAAATTAATCATATGCCAATATTTTTAGAACTGATAAGAAGCAAAATGTTATTATTCTCATAGCTGTGTATGTGTCTTATTTGTAACCTAAGCTGCATTTATTGCATAGACATGTTGTGTCCAAGTTCTGAGTTAATTAGTTTAAATTCTGTGTTTAGTGAATATTGCTGTCAGTTTTTATTAAATAGCTATCTATCTAGTAAAGTGGAATAATTAGACAGATATGCTATATGCAAACAAGCAGATATGCAGAGCCTGGGTCCCAAACAGAACATTAACTAGCTCCGAGGACTCTCAGATACAGAGGTAGCTCTTTTGGATGGTCTACCTACGAATACCTGCACCACTTATCTTATTTTATTCTTCTATTTCTTAGTTTCTCTTTTTACTTCTCTCCCCTACAATATTACTGCTTAATTGTTAACTTTGTGCCTTCCATGCTAAACCCTTGTTTTGATAATTGTTTATTTTGTTAGTATTTTGTCAATAGTCTTGTTAATTTACGTCTGCCATTTATGACCTACCCTTATATCTTTAAATCTCAAATACTTTCTCCTCTGTTCTTTATTTTCTTTTCCTTATTAACTGCCATGTCTTACCTCAATATCCTTTCTTGCAGCTTGGGTCCCAAACAGAACATTAACTAGCTCCCAGGACTCTCAGATACCAAGACAAGCTACAGCGTTATGCAGTGGTAGCTCTTTTGGATGGTTTCCCACCCAATCCACCCCAAGGAACTCACTACATTTATAGATAGCACAAATTACCTGATTTTCCAAACACACTAATTATGTCTCTCAAACCCTCATCACCTGCTCAACTATTACATTCCCTACCTGCAACCCCTGACCCCTCTCATCTCTCATGTGACTTTAAGATCCCACCTCATATAATTTTGCATAAATAAAAATCCTAATTGTCCTTCTTTATTATATAAACTCCTTTTATTCTCCCTAGAGAATGCTCTCTCTTATATTCTTTACTTTCACTCTCACCTCTCTAATTAGCAAAATCTGTATATCCCTCTGCTCACCTGTCCCTGTTACAGTTACATAGTTACATAGTTACATAGCTGAAAAGAGACTTGCGTCCATCAAGTTCAGCCTACCTCACATTTGTTTTTTGCTGTTGATCCAAAAGAAGGCAAAAAAAACCCAGTTTGAAGCACAATTTTGCAACAAGCTAGGAAAAAAATTCCTTCTTGACCCCAGAATGGCAGTCAGATTTATCCTTGGATCAAGCAGTTATTACCCTACATTGAAAGATTATATCCTTGAATATTCTGTTCTTGCAAGTATGCATCTAGTAGCCGTTTGAACATCTGTATGGACTCTGATAAAACCACTTCCTCAGGCAGAGAATTCCACATCCTGATTGTTCTTACAGTAAAAAAACCTTTCCTTTGCCTTAGACGAAATCTTCTTTCTTCCAGTCTAAACTCATGGCCTCGTGTTCTATGTAAAGTTGACACCATTTTCATTCCTCCCACTTTCCTTTCCTCCGCTCTCTTTTCATCCCATGCACTCTACTTTCCAGCCTATCTCCACCAACTCTATCTAAAACCTCTAAATACACACCCTGTCACAAAATCTTTAGATCCTACTCCCACCTTCTCTTACTGTCTATCCTTCTGTTTCTAGCAGCTGGTGACTTCTCTCCAAATTCCGGTCCCACCTCCGCTAGCCCACCATGTGCTAACTCCACAAATCAAAATAATCTCATACCCATCTCATGTCACTCTTCCTTTAAATCCTCCTTCCATACTGCCCCCTGGAATGCACGCTCTGTTTGCAGCATTACTAAATCTAATGCTGTGCACAGCCTTTTCATCTCTCATTCCCTAGACTTAGCAGAAACATGTCTCTCTCCCTCTGACACTGCAACCCCTGCCTCTCTATCCTTTGGTGGTCTTCAATTTTCCCACAACCCAAGACACTCTGAAAGCAAAGGTGGTGGTGTAGGGTTTCTGCTCTCGCCACTATGCTCCCTCAAACCTCTAACCCCCCCTTCCCTCTCTTTCTCCTTATTTGAATTACATTCAATTTGCCAATGTGCTTTCATTGCCATTTTCTATCGTCCCCCTGGTTCCCCTCTCCTGCTTTGGCCACCCCTCAAACTAACCTTACAGCCGATAGCTTTGCATGCTACTTTACCGACAAGACCTGAACAGCTAAGGAAATAATTCTCACCACCTTGCCCCTCTCTTTCTCAACCACACCTAGGTCATTCCTTTCCTACCCTTCAGACTTTCTCCCAGGCTACTGAACAAGAAGTGGCTGCGCTTCTCCTTTCCTCTGAACCAACCACTTGCCCGCTTGATCCTGTCCTGTCTCACCTTATCAGATCTCTCTCCTCTTGTCTTGTGCCTTCCTTAAGACACATCTTCAACTGCTCTCTCTCTTCTGGTGTTGTCCCTGCTACCCTTAAACATGCAACTGTAGTATGATATAGATCCAATATGACCTTTGGTATATTCAAGGGAGCCTAAATTATTATTTCATCTGCACTTGGAGGAGCGTGAATTCAGACACCTGTTGGTATTAAGAATAAGCCTCTGACCTTTATTTTGTCAGTTGTGCTTTTATACATTAAAAAGTAAGTGCTTACGTGCAAATACTCATAGGACAGTAGTAGGAAGGGGGTGAAAGGAGTACAGATAAGACATAGGGATGAACGTCATGTGCATATAACAGATAAGTTCCGAGAAAGAAAAAGAGACTGATTTAGGAGAGACAGTTCAGGTTTTGGCTATCTGATCCCGGAACTAGACATATATGGCCTTAAGTATTTCCTGAGTTCAAGTTAGCCAATTTTAATATAGGATATCTAATATGACACCTATAGGCTTGAACCTTGGAATCAAAGTCAATAACGACCTAATCGCAGGTAAATCCAAAGGGCACTACTCTATACTAATTTTTCTTGACCTCTCTGCTGCCTTTGACACATTTGACCATGTTCTCCTTGTCCAAACTCTTCAATCACTCGGTCTCTGTGACACTGTCCTCTCTTGGTTTTCCTTCTATCTCTCCCAACGCTCATTCAGTGTCTCCTTTTCTCATGATACCTCCTCCCCTTGCCCTGACTCTGTTGGAGTCCACCAAGGTTCTGTACTTGGTCCCCTTCTATTTTCTTTTGGCAAACTTATTACCTCATTTGGATTCCAATATCAACTGTATGGTGATGACACTCAGATATACCTCTACTCCCCGGATCTCTCCCCTGCCATCCTGCAACGTTTCACTGCTTGCCTCTCTTCAATCTCTGATTGGATGTGCTCCTGCTTTTTGACATTCAATCTCTCTTAAACTGAACTCCTTGACTTTCCTCCTTCTAATACTGATTCCCCTCTTTCGCACTCCCTTCAAGTGAGTGGTAAACACATCAGTCCATCCTTGCAAGCGCACTGTCTTGACGTTATACTTGATTCTGACCTCACATTTGAGCCTCACATCCAGTCTGTTACCAAATCCTGTAGATTCCACCTTAAAAACTTAGCCCGCATCCACCCTTTTCTTATGCAAGATGCTACTAAGGAGCTTGTCCATGCTCTTTTAATCTCTCACATGGATTATTGTAACTCTCTCATAATAGGTCTTCCCACAAGTTGTATTGCCCCACTACAGTCTGTAATGAATGCTGCAGCTAGACTGATTTTCCTCTCCTGTCGCTCCTCTCACAGCTCTCCCCTCTGTCAGTCCTTACATTGGCTTACTGTATCTTATAGGAGTCAATTCAAGGTACTAACCCATACCTATAAAGCACAGACCAATTCTAGCCCCTCCTATATTTCTTCACTGATCCACAGGTATGCCCCTTCTCTGTCTCTCCGCTCTGTCCATGACCATCTCCTGTCTGCTGCTCGCACCAGTATGGCCAATTGATGCTTGCAGGACGTCTCGCAGGTGGCTCCTTTCCTTTGGAATAGCCTGCCTACGACCATCAAGCTCTCCCATAGTCTTGAATCATTTAAAAAGTGCCTCAAAACCCATCTCTTTAGGAAAGCTTATGACATCCCAGAGTAACCTCTACCTCACATACCTGTCCCTTGCTCTCTCCTAAAGGGCAGCACTCTATTCTCTCCTCCAGCTCTGCTTCACTCAACCTTGTTTGATTGCTACCGCTTGTCCTGTTGGGTTTTACGCCCCACCTCCTATAGACTGTAAGCTCGTTTGAGCAGGGTCCTCTTCAACCTATTGTTCCTGTAAGTTTTTGTAATGGTCTCATTTATTGTTAAATCTCCCCCTTTGATAATTTTGTAAAGCGCTACAGAATATGCTGGTGCTACATAAATAAGTAATAATAATAATAATAATAATAATAATAATAAATAATCTTGGTTTAAGAAGAATTATGTTCCTCTTTTAAGGCAATGTAGAAACCAAGTTAAGTAAAGTATTTTCGTTTCCATAATGATAACAAAAATAAGATCTGCTTAGAAAATTTTAATTACCACAATGTATAAATTGCACAATTTAAGACAAGGAGTTATTTAAGATGTCATTGAAGGCTGGCACCTAGGTATTATTCCCATGTGGTGCTTGCTTTTGGTACTTTTTAAATAAGCAGTCTTGGTATCTGCATAAAAGTTTTGAAAGATCATTTTGGAACATTTGAGAGCTTTATATATATATTATACATATATAAATATAAATATATACATTGTAATGTTTTCTATGCAAATTTCACATTATGACTCTCTTCCTCACCATGATTCTAAAGTGCCTATTCAAAACCAATACATGCTTAGTGCAAAACTATAAACAGTACTGATAACATTCTGTTTCTATAGAAACACAATTTTAATTAGCCATTAAAGTGCCCACATTCTGAGCTGTAAAGTGTCCCATTGCAATTCAAGATTTATTTTATAAGTAATTAAAAAAAAAAGTTTAGCTTTCTGGCAAATGAAAATTAAATTAGAAAGAATTATGTATTTTGCTTCCTCCTGCTTATTGCACCTATGTTGTGTTTTCCATGACATTGTCTTTCAGGCTCCCTGTGTCTCTTAATTTCATGTTGTGCCTGACAGTACTGTCTATGCCCCACATTTTGGCAGTCTTACTCATATAACTATTAAGCCACATCTATGTCCACATACTGGTGAGAACATGGAGTTATATAAAACCTTAATGATGGCCCTTACTATGACCGAAAAAGTCAAATAACTGTTGAAAAGTTGTGCGATTGATATTAAATACACACCCCTGCTCCTGTGCAAATTTCATCAATGAGGATAGAGAGACAGAAATATTTCATCAATGAGGGTAGGGAGATAGGTGGTTCCTCTTGGCTGCCTAAAATGTTGGTACTTGCCAATAATTGGAAAGTGCAAGGAACCTACTGAGATGTAAGGCAGACCACCTACGAATATTATTATTCCAGCTTTTCAATGTAGAGTATGTACATGGAGTTAAACTCAGTGTAGAAATCCTTCATCAAAAAAAGTAACAAGCACTCGCTTGTCTATGTCACTCTGTCAAGATCATTCTACAATGGCATACATTATGTTTTTTTTTCTCATTAAAAAATAAATAAAAGCGCCATGCAATCTGATACCTTTCATAAACTGTGCTCTTTTTGTGCTGCAGCATTAACATACAGATTTGTACAATCCTATTAAATTCAATCCCTGGAAGATGTGCTATTTCAGATTACTGCTAACAGGCTTCAAACCTGATGCAAAAGAAGGTCAGCGATGACTTAACAACCCCCTTGTCGCTTACAAGTCACTTTCTCTCACTTGAGAAACAACAAATGGATTGGCTTTAAGCCAATTTCTTATTTCATCTCACATATGGTCTGAAAGACTTATATTACCACAAATAAAAAAAAAGGATTTTAATTGTGATAGATTCTGCTACGTACGCATAAAATATATTGCACTCTCTGTTTGCAATCTTATTTAATAGTTGTAGTTTTTTTTAAATTATATTTCACAAGATTTTTAAATAAATAAATTGCAATTAAAAGTGCTATTGTCTTCTATTATTTTTCAAGTATAGTATAGTCTTCCTTTTTGTATTGATAAATAAAAAAATAAAAATGTACAATGAACAAATTATACAACAAAATGTGTTATTGGGAAAAAGTGTCAATGCAAGAGAAGCACACGCACACAACAATAAAAATGCCAGTTCCATGCCTGTGTGTGAGAGTGGTCAGATGACCTATGTACAAAGAGTGAAGACATCTGTGGTAGTGTAGCTTTTTAGAACATGCCAGATGATGTAACCATCTCAAGCAGGGAAGTAGACATCCTGGCATCTGTGAGTACCTTGCAGGGCATCAATGACACTGCACTATTTCTATCTTGGGAGACCTGCCAGCATCAGTCAAACAAATAAACATGCATGATCATTTTTTTCTTTCTTTGTTCTTATTTTACAGGTGTATAGGGTTTTTTAACTTGCCCATCACTATTTAATCCAGGGCAAAACAATATTGAGGTCAGATATGGTGTAAGCATGGTGACAAACATTGTAAATTAACATCATAGGATCAATGAGATTCAGATCATTCAGATCATCTGCATATTGCTAATGGTACTACTACTGTTATATTTTCTGCACCATCCCACCCAAACAGTTGTAGCTTCAGGTGGAAACTTGGGAAACAATATATATTAATGCATAATACAGTAAAATATTAAGAGGATACTTTTTAAAACAATTATATAATTAAAAAAAATTATATATAATATAAAAGTATATATATATATATATATATATATATATATATATATATATATATATATATATATATATATATATATATATATATATATATATATATATACATACACACATATATATTACAATTTGAAGTTCCCCATGCGTTAGAGCTTCTAGCTAAACACTGCAAAGTAATGATTTTTTTTTTTTTATGTATGTGCTCTACTAATTTAAAATTGACATTTAACAACTGAACTTCAACTCGAAGAAGCATTTGCTTTTACCATAAAAAACTGTATGACTGGAACACTGCTAGTTAAGAGGAAGGGGTAGAAACAATAGATTATGTAGGAAAACTATGATAAAAAACTAACACAAAACTACTTAGTGTACAGTTGTGCTCAACATATTGCATACTCTGGCAGAAATTGTGAAATTCTGGAATTAATTTTGAAAAAAAATGACTGATCATGCAACGATAATGTATTTTATTGAAAAATAGTGAATATATAAAGTCATTTATTATCACATAGTTGTTTGTCTCCCTTTTAAATCATAAGGATAACAGAAATCACCCAAATGGATCTGATCAAAAGTTTACATACCCTTGAATGTTTGGACTTGTTCCAGATACACAAGGTGACACACACAGGTTAACATGGCAATTCAAGGTTTATTACCCACACCTGTGGCTTTTTAAATTGCAATTAGTGTGAGAAGGTGTGGTTGTTTAAAGGAGCACAAAACGAAAATAATTGACCAAAAAGGAGCTGCATGGTCGAGTTGCCAGAAAGAAACCTTTACTGTACCAATGCTACAAAAAAGCCTGGTTACAAAATGCCTGACAACACCTTGACTCGCCTCACAACTTCTGGCACACTGTAGCAACCATAAGCGCTATGTTTGGAGAGGAGTCAACAATACCTATAGTGAAAAGAATACCATCCCACTGTGAAGCATGGTGGTGACTCACTGATGTTTTAGGGTTGTGTGAGCTTTAAAGACAGAGGGAATCTTGTTAATATTGGTGACAAGATGAATGCTGCATGTTATCAGAAAATATTGGTAGATAACTTGCATTCTTCTGCATGAAGGCTGCACATGGGATGCTCTTGGACTTTCAGCATGACATTGACCCTAAACACAAGGCCAAGTTGCCCCTCCAGTGGTTACAGCAGAAAAAGGTGAAGGTTCTGGAGTGGCCATCCAAGTCTCCTGACCTTAATATCATTGAGCCACCTCAATTGTGTGGTTCATGCAAGACGACCAAAGACTTTGCATGATCTAGAGGCATTTTACCAAGACAAATGGGCAGCTATACCACTTGCAAGAATTTGGGGCCTCATAGAGAACTATTACTAAAAACTGCATGCCCTCATTGATGCTAAAGAGGGCAATAAACAATATTAAGAAGGGTATGCAGATTTTTTAACATGGATCATTTAATTTTTTTCTTTCTTGCCATGATTTGTTTTGTGATTGTGCCATTCTGATATAACCTACAGTTGAATATGAATCCCATAAGAAATAAAACAAATGTGTATTGCCTGCTCACTAATGCTTTCTTAAAAATGGTACATATATTACCAGTTCTCCAAGGGTATGCAAACTTTTGAGCACAACGGTAGCAATTGTAATGAAACCCACACATTGCACCTAAGATGTTTGGCTACTTGAAGTGTTCCTTTAACAAGTTTCAGAATTATTCACTAAAGTGAGAATTGTTAAGAATTCAAAGTGAATTACAAATTTAAGGACAAAGTAGCTGAACTAGAAAGATTCTCCCAGTCAGTTATGCTTCCGGTTGGGCTGCAATAAATTTAAAATTCAAATTTAATTCCCAACAATTCTCACTTGAGTAAACAGCCCTGCAGATGTATCCATGCATGTAGTTGCAATGCAATTTAGGACACATCTTTTTCAGTTATTAAATAGTGGGCAATGATTTATTTCCCATGGTGACAATGATAACAATATGCCTAGAGACATACCTGTGATTTGGATTCATTTTGTATTTAATGTAGTGTTTTTAAATCATTAACCCCCTGCACTCCCTCATCTTGAACACATCAAGCACCATCACCACTACATCCTGCCACAATAGTCAAACAATAAGAAACAGTTATTCTCTAATATCTTGCAAAGTTCACTGTTTCTTTCTGCAAATACTGTGATATTGCAACAGAGCAGCGGTCCTATTGTCAGTGCCAATCCTTATTACAAATAAGTCCAGTGCGAGTGTATTCCCTGTGTGTATAGTCTCAGGTACTTTTCATACTGTGGGTACCTTTAATGTTACAGAGAGGAAAGTGAGAGTGTGGTGCATACCAATGTGCCAAATGTAAATCTAATCTACAAAACTAAGTAGCATACCACTACAACCTCATTCATTCCATTTGTATATATTCAGGTGTTGTCAAGAATTTGTCGTAGCTCACTTTCAGCTTCCTTGGGATAGAATCGCTATATAAATTATACACAGACACAAAAACATCATAGATTAGCATTTATGAAGAGACTAGAACATTGCATTAAGTTTCTTACTAGGGATAGATTTTTCCTTCTGGATCTCCTTCCAAGATCGTGCTCTTGGGACCAGACAAGATCCAGTTAGCAGTTTACGAAGTACATTCATCAGTTTTTTTGGAGGTAAAAGTAAAAAAAAAATCCCTAAAGGCTACGGCAGAAATAATATCACCTGAGCAATAACTTATGGGTGACATTGACAGATGTTTAAGAATTGCTACCAAGTTTCGTTAAGGTGTCAAAACATTCACTTGGGTGCCAACGTCATGGTAAAAGTACCATTAATAGGACTGAGAAAAGTCTTGGAAGAGACTTCTGAAATGTATTTTATGATACTTTCTTATTGTTATTTTAGGATTAAAGATGCATTCATATGCTAAATGCAACACTTACCACAAGAGCTTTGGAACGGTTCATTAAGAGTTTTTCAATATTTGTGGCTGCACTTTTCACCAGCTGTTCTGCATTATTGGCTTCAACAGTATATAAGTGCTTGTTTTTCAAGTAAATCTACAAAGGGAAAAAGAAAAGTCACATTTATTTGTAGCAAACAATGTTGCAAAGTTTACAGAACAATAAACCAAGTTCAATATAAGCAAAAACCTACTAAAATTACCTTTTTATAATCCAAAAACTCCTAAATCCCTTTAGTCACCAAATTATCTCTAACCTAGTAAGGTGGTCTCCTCACCAAAAGCTCTGCTCACCTCTGAGAGATGATAATTGTGATAATCTCCCAGCCAATCCATTGCTTCTCGTGATCCCTACCATGTTACAGAAGCTATTTTTTATCAGTTGCTTAATGAATTTTCATGACTGATTAACTGCATACAAAACTACAATCAGTATGCTCAATAGAAGACTGGCATACATAAAGCCACCATGACTGAACTCTACAGAGGTGATGATCACCTATTTGTCTGGCATCAGACCCCAACTTCACGAATGTTGTTGTGACAGAAAGGAGATAATATTTCTGAGCAATGTTCTAATATCTCAACATATCAAGAAGAGTGATTGCTCTTATATTCAAATAAGTTTTTTTAAATGAAGATATTTATATACATTGAACAAAATATCCCATGGCGTATTGGTAAAACACAATCAGTTAACAAAGTAAAATGCTTGTCATTGAGGAAGATGTGATGTGGACCCTACTCTAATTAACTCACATTCTAGGAAAAGAAAATGTGATTTTTTTTTCTTTATCTTCCATGGAATGTATGCAAGTGGAATGTTGTTGGCTAGTAACAACATAAAAAGTGCATAAACAGACATAAGCAGAAAAGAAAGTGCAATCAAGTTAACGGAATAAAAAAGAGCTTGACAAATCCCAGGTGTCAGTTCACCATCGTGACTAGGAATTTTGCCCTGGCATCTGGGTTTTGTCAGCCTGTTCCCGTGGAGGCAGACTGGCTGTAAGACATTGAGCTGGGTGTCGGGGAAGGTGTAAACTTCTTGCTTTGCTCCTTCCTGTGCCCTAGTGTGATGCCAGGAGACGGGCTCCAGGATTACTAAACAGTATGCCTGGGAAAAGAGAAAGAAGAGCTTTAAGTAAAGAATAGGGAGGCTTTGAGCCTATTTGGAATAAAATTGAATGAAAACAAAGTCTAACCTGTAAGATAATATGTATGTGTCTGTCTGTCAGTGAGTGTCTGTCAATGAGTGTGTGTGTGTGTGTGTGTGTGTGTCAGTGAGTGTCTGCCAATCAATGTTTGTGTGTCCATCACTGAGTGAGTGTACGGCTGTCAGTGAGTGTGTGTCTCTCAGTGAGTGTGTGTGTATACCAGTGATTGTGTGTGGGTCTGTCATTTTTTCCCTAAATTTGTGCCCTTATATAACTAGTTAGTTTTTTTTTTACTCTATACATGTGTTTTTAGGGAATTCTTAAAGTATTGCTGACTACAGGATAATGTACTTTAACAAAGATAATTATATAAAATAGGTTAACCCTAAAAAATAACTAAGTAAAAACTCCCAGGTGTGAGTATTATCAGGGGAGAAACAATGGAATTCTATTAATATTTTACTATATATTTTCTTGCCATGATTACATAATATATAACATAGGCATGAAAAGTGAAAATAGTAGAATTTTCTTTAAGAAGTTAATGTGTAATGTTTTAAGTTATTTTTGGGGTATTATGAATGAACAAACAATATATAACTCCAGAGTAGCTCATTTGTATGTGTCCATGATAACTCAAAGACAGATGCTAGAAATATTATGTTAATGTAGACACATTTTCCACATATGCTTTGCCTGCCCAGTCATCAACTCTTGCTGAGGGAGAATATGTTCCCTTATTTAAACAGCAATTGTAAATAGGTGGAATTGAGTGCAAATAATCAAGAATGAATGAAACTTCGAGAAAGTATGCAAACACATATGACAACACTACAAAAGGCTCATGTGTAGATAAAAGAAAATACAAAACTTAACAGGAAAAATATAAATTTTTCCATAACATGCTTACCCCTTTTTTGGCCAGTGCAAAATTTCTGAATGTTTTTATCATTATATAAAAAGGTTGAAAACAACTCCATGTTGATCTCTTGTCAGTTATGTATATGGATGCAGAGAACCTCAACATAGCTTTCTCTTTGTTAATTGATTTCTCTAGAAAAAGTAATTTCTATAATATAGTTCCACTGTGTCCATCTGCGTCTTTGCAGAATTGCTGAAAATGGCAGCCAGCTTCTGTGACAGATCCCTTTGTCTTGGAACTATGCCTATACCCCTTTGGTTTTGTCTGTTTTTTTGGTTAATTGCTTGTCCGTACCCCCCGTTCGTTTATTTACCAAACTCCCAAACAAACTGCCGAATGGCTGGCCACCCAGCATGGAAGTGTGCTGCTGGTTAACCTCAGACACCTCCTAATTGTCAATGGTATGCTGATTGGTCATCGTTCGTATGCCTACCACGAGGCAGCGGCCATCTTGGACGCATGAATGATCAGCGGTGTTCGTCGATGATTTCATGGAATTTCTCCTGAACAACGCTGAAGCCGTTGACCTCCCTTCTCTGCCATCCAGCATACGAATGCTGGACCGTTTGGTACTTTCTGGCACAATAGGCTTACCCCAGATAGCCATCCATGGAGCCCCTTCATATACCGAAAGACAATGTGAAAGACTTTGGCTCCATGGCGATTGAACTGTGTTTATAGGATCTGAGCGCCATTCGGTAATAATGTGCGCTCAGATCCAGGCTATCTGGGGATAAGTTAAATGTGGTCATTCTATTCGTGTAATTTGAAGTTATTGATTTTTATGTATTTTTATTACTATGTCTAAAATGGAGTTTAGTCTCTATCAGTGGAGATAATTAGATTACTTCCCAATTATCTCCAGGATAGAGAGGAGGGTCTTTCTCAGCTAAAGGGGAGTGTTTATGCTTGTGCCACTGTGATTGACCACTGTATTAATATTGTCCCAGTCTTCCATCTGGTCCCTTAGGAGAGTGTCCAAAAGGTGGAAGACCTGCATAAATACCGGGCAGTTAGCCCTCAATAAACCAGATCTCTGCTTAACCCTCAATACGGAGCTTGGTCTCGTACTTGGGGGTATTGGATTCGTATGGTTTCTGTTCGGCTAATTGGAGCTTTCGTTAACTGCTTCTCCATTCAGAAAGGGAACGTCCTCAGCGGTATTAACCCCTCATATACCTGGGTATACCGTAACATCTTCCCTCTTCCAAAATTTTCAACATACAAATAATTAATACATATTAATAGCAAAGGGGAGTAGAGAAAGGGTGATTGAACAAAATATGTGCATTATATGAATAATCAGTAGCTTGGCAACTTTCAAAGAATAGAATAAATGTTACTGGAATAGAAAAATAAATCTCCAATAAAGATTCTATTACTTATTGTGCTAATGCCTCCAAGTTTATAATCCAATATAAATATCAGTGTATGGTGTTGTGATTTTATGGAAAAATAATAGCTTCAAGTGCTTTGAGATACATCATCAAAATATGAGACAAGAGTTTGCGTGTATATGAATGTCTCGAGAACCCCAAGATAGCATTATTTTCCCTTAGTTAACACTTTGCTATGGCTAGTATGTTAGTTTTAGTATAAGACTTAGGGTTATTTGGCTCAGGACAGCACCAGAACATATCCCTGCTCATTAGTGAAAAGTACAGTCTCAGATAGCAGCTATCTGCTATTGTTACCATTAAATCAGCAGTTGCCACTCTGAGGTATAACTGCAGAGATAAAACTCAATGACTCCTACACAAAAAAGAGACAGAGATGTCATGACATATCCACCCTATCTCAGATATTTTCACTCCACTCAACTCATGAATAGTGTGCTGCTGATGCTCTCCAGGATCTCAATGAAAGCATTGCTTGAAGCAAATAAATGCTACATAGCCAGGTATAACATGTGATCCCACAATACTACACATAATGGAGGAGTGTGGGGAAAAGGTCTGCTATCCAGCATCCCCTCCTAAAAGTTATCTGGGGGTACCACCCTCAACCTAATTAGTCTGATGATGCACTATACTACTGATCTTTCTTTTTGAGAAGCAGCTGCCTGATAAAAAATTAACAATAAAAATAGTAATAACCTTCTGTCCCCTACCCCAACTACAGAGAGAAAACAAATATCACATCAGCCCACAAAGCTCCCCAGCAATGCCTATGCTGTAAGTGAAGATTTACACTAAACAAAATTATAAACGCAACACTTTTGATTTTGCCCCCATTTTTCATGAGCTGAACTCAAAGATCTAAGACATTTTTTCTATGTACACAAAAGGCCGATTTCTCTCGAATATTGTACACAAGTCTGTCTAAATCTGTGTTAGTGAGCACTTCTCCTTTGCCGAGATAATCCATACACCTCACAGGTGTGGCATATCAAGATGCTCATTAGACAGCATGATTATTGCAAAGCTGTGCCTTAGGCTGGCCACAATATAAGGCCACTCTAAAATGTGCAGTTTTACTGTATTGGGGTGATCCAGGGGGGTTTCAAAAACCAGTCAGTATCTGGTGTGACCACCATTTGCCTCACGCAGTACAACACATCTCCTTCACATAGAGTTGATGAGGTTGGTGATTGTGGCCTGTGGAATGTTGGTCCACTCTTTAATGGCTGTGCGAAGTTGCAGGATATCGGCAGGACCTGGAACATGCTGTCGTATACGCTGATCCAGAGCATCCCAAACAGGTCCGGTGAGTATGCTGGCCATGCAAGAAGTGAGATGTTTTCAGATTCCAGGAATTATGTACAGATCCTTGCAACATGGGGCCGAGCATTATCATACTGCAACATGAGGTGATGGTCATGGATGAATGGAACAACAATGGGCCTCAGGATCTCGTCACGGTATCTCATGCAGATGAGCTTCCCTGAGATGGTTTCTGACAGTTTGAGCAGAAATTCTTTGGTTATGCAAACCGATTGTTGCAGCAGCTGTCCGAGTGGCTGGTCTCAGACGATCTTGGAGGTGAAGATGTTAGATGTGGAGGTCCTGGGCTGGTGTGGTTACACTTGGTCTGCGGTTGTGAGGCCGGTAGGATGTACTGCCAAATTCTCTGAAACGCCTTTGGAGGCGGTTTATGGTAGAGAAATTAACATTCAATTAATGGGCAACAGCTCTGGTGGACATTCCTGCAGTCAGCATGTCAATTGCATGCACCCTCAAAACGTGCAACATCTGTTGCATTGTGTTGTGTGATAAAACTGCACATTTTAGAGTGGCCTTTTATTGTGGCCTAAGGCACACCTTTGCAATAATCGTGCTGTCTGATCAGCATCTTGATATGCCACACCTGTGAGGTGGATGATTATCTCGGCAAAGGATACGCGCTGACTAACACAGATTTAGACAGATTCGTGAACAATATTTGAGAGAAATAGGCCTTTTGTGTACATACAAAAGTCTTAGATCTTTGAGTTAAGCTATCTAAAAATAGGGGCAAAAACAAAAGTGTTGCGTTTATAATTTTGTTCAGTGTATTAAGCTCATTCATTCATATTAGTAGAGGCCACAAAACTATGCGCATGTTGTGCACTTGTGATGTTAGAAGAGACGTGAGTAGAAAATCGTCAACAAACAATACAGAATATCTTATTGCAGTCGACCATCTGGACTGGCTTTTGCAATTAATCAAACACATGCATTAGAATAGGAAGTCTGGAAATCAGCTAAACCAGCTCATTAGAATGCTATTCTTGGCAGCAGAGACCCCTAAAGAAAGGTACTAGATATCAGCATTAAGATCTGTGCCAGCCATCACTTTCATTTACTTTGACTACTAAGTATGTGAGTAGAGCCTTGTCTTGCTTTGGAAAAAGTGAGCTGAATCAAGTTAAGGGAGATTTTTTTCTTTAGTCTGTACATTTTAAAATATTTTAACTTACATGCAAATATTTGTTATGCTAAAATGCTTACCAGGAACAGTGGTGAAAGGGCAGTAACAGCACTGTGTTTGCCTGTCCTGAAAATGCACAGTCAGATCTCATTATTTTAAATATAAAAGCACCCCTGTTTGAACCTGTCCTGATAATGTGCAGTCAGATGACCCTTCATCAGATATAAACTCAGCAAAACAAAGGAAAGAAAATATGCCCCCAAAAGTTTTTACATGGACTCTGTTTTGTTTTCTTTTCAATTGTTTTAAAGGGACACTATAGGCACCAAGATCACTTCAGCTCATTTTAGAGAAACTGCAATGATTACATTGCAGGACTATGACTGCCTCTAGTGGCTGTCAATCAGACATCCACTATAGGCACTTTCTGTTTGCTAGGGACTTTTGGTCACCTGACTGACACTGGATGTCCACATGCTCTGCACGAGGACATCCAGCCAGTGGCAGAACTACTGCGGTCGCAGGGGTCGCAGCTGGGACTGGGCCGTCACTTCAAGGGGCCCAGCCGCCCTGCGGACACTTGCAACCGCGGGTCCCACCAGCAGTTTAATGCGGCCCCGGCCAACGTGGTGTAACTGCCGGGGCTGCATTCAAGGGGCCCATTGGGTGGCCGTGCTGTTAGGGCCATCCGATGCTATGTAATTCCACGGGGCCTGGTCAGTGCGTTAACAGCACGACCAGGCCCCCTCTGATGATGTCAGAGGCTGAAAGGAAGTGACTGCCCTGGTCACTTCCTTCCAGCAACCACTGGAAGCCACGTGGGAGGAAGAAGAGAGAGTTAGAGTGGGAACTCTGACTCCCATCAGCCTGAGCCACCACTGGACCCCAGGGAAAGGTATGTGTATGTGAGTGTATGTCTGTCTGTGTGTCTGTATGTGTATGTTTATATGTCTGTCTGTATGTCTTGTTGTGTGTATGTCTGTGTGTGTGTCTGTCTGTCTGTCTGTATGTGTGTCTGCATGCCTTGCTGTGTGTATTTCTGTGTGAGTATGTCTGTATGTCTGTGTGTGTGTGTGTCTGTCTGTATGTCTATGTGTGTATGTCTGTCTGTATGTATGTGTGTGTGTATGTCTGCCTGTATGCCCCCTCTGTGTGTCTCTGTATGTGTGTGTCTGTATGTGTGTGTATGTCTGTGTTTGTATGTTAGTGTGCGTATGTCTGTATGTGTGCGTATGTCTGTATGTGTGCGTATGTCTGTATGTGTGCGTATGTCTGTATGTGTGCGTATGTCTGTATGTGTGCGTATGTCTGTATGTGTGCGTATGTCTGTATGTGTGCGTATGTCTGTATGTGAGTGTGTGTATGTGAGTGTGTGTATGTATGTCTGTGTGTCTGTGTGTATGTCTGCCTGTATGTCCCCTCTGTATGTGTCTGTATGTGTATCTGTCTGTGTGTGTGTGTGTATGTCTGTCTGTGTGTTTATATGTTAGTGTGTGTATGTCTGTCTGTATGTATGCGTATGTCTGTCTGTGTGTCTGTATGTGAGTGTGTGTATGTCTGTCTGTCTGTACGTCTGTGTGTGTGGGTGTCTGTATGTGTGTGTATGTCTGTATGTATGTGTATGTCTGTGTGTGTATGTCTGTGTTTGTCTGTGTGTATGTCTGTATGTGTGTATGCATGTATGTATGCCTGTAAGTGTGTGTATGTCTGTCTGTGTGTCTGCATTTGTGTCTGTCTGTCTGTGTGTCTGCATTTGTGTCTGTCTGTGTGTGTCTGTATGTATGTGTGTCTGTATGTGGGTGTGTGTGCATGTCTGTGTCTGTGTGTATGTGTCTCTGTGTGTGTATGTGTCTCTGTGTGTGTATGTGTTTGTATGTATGTGTGTCTACATGTGTATCTGTTTGCATGTGTGGGGGAGTGGGTAACGAATGGGAGGGGGAAGATAGACATATGGGAGGAAGATGTAGGGGGGGAAGTTGAGGTACGGGGGGAGGGCAGGGCAATTTTCACACCAGAGCCCCATGGTTTCTAGTTATGCCTCTGCATCCAGCAGCAGTTAAATCGCCATAGGAAAACATTCTAGCAATGCTTTCCTATGTGGAGGGCCTAATGAGCTCACAAAGCTTGCTGCTTTTTTTACATTTATTAATAAATAACCAACCAATGGAGAGAAAAGGCTTGACCACATGGGTTAAAGATTACCTATAAAAAGAGACATCTGTGAACTGCCACTATGTATCATTGACAAAGCCAGCACAGGCACATGTTGAACAGAGTTGAAAAGACTTTTTTTTAACAATCCTGTCTAAGTGATCCTGAAGAGATTCAAAGACATTTTCAATACTATTGCCAGAAAAATTGCCTGGCTGCCATATAGAGGATTTTTTCAACCAATTCACACAGAGAACACTGGACATTTTCGGGGCAGGAGAGTACACATCTCATTTTATTTTTCTTGTTTTTATATTTTTTTAATTGATATTTTAGCTTTTATATCATTGTGAATTGTATTTCTTTATTGTAAGCATACTATAATTAGTGGCTGTTCAAATAATATTAGTTTTAACGTACATTAATAAACTGTTTAACCCCTTGAAGACACAACTTCTGTAATAAAAGGGAATCATGATGGAATATGTCTGTCATGTGTCCTTAAGTGGTTAATAATAGAGCTACATTGGTTGGTCTGTATCCATCAGTATGTTTACATGATGCTTTTATTTGTAATGTGCATTTGATGATGAGCTTTCTAATAAGAGGGTACCCCTAGTAATGTGGTAGTGCAGTCCATAGTGTGTATGTTCCATATGTAAAATAATTGCACAAGGATAGTATGATCTGCGAATGCTTGTAGCCATGGTGACCGACAGCTTGAATTGCTAGAGCTAAAGTGTTCCATTTATTGTTGTAGAAAAGTTACATTAAAAATTCTATTTAACAAAAGCAGTAACGGCACACAAGGGGAAGACATCGTGTACAACACACCTAGAATTAATGAGGAAAGTGTATTATAGATGGTACATGGTGCCAGCAAGACTGGCAAAAATATACCCAGGAACATCCGCACAGTGCTGGAGATGTGGGGTGACGGAGGGCATGGTGTACCACATATGGTGGACGTGTGAGGTGATCCGTCCCTACTGGGAGATGGTAGAGAGCATTATTAAAGTATTTGTAGACATCAGCGTCACAATTACCCCAGAAATGTGCCTCCTATTTATGGACTTGGGCCAGTTCAAAGGGAGTGGGGCAATATTGATCTTCCACATACTAATAGCAGCCCTGACGCTCATAGCTAGAGAATGGAAAACTATAACAGCACCAACAAAATCAGCCCTAATAAAGCAGATCTCTACTAATATACAATACGAAACGGTAGCAAGGAAAACCTACGGCAACAGCCAGAGATTTGAGGAAGCTCAACTTAGCTGGGAAGCCATACATGCCCCCACGAGACAAGAGGGCAGCGAATAGTCCCCAAGCCACTAGTGCGACCCCCCAAGGAGACTTTGCAATACAACAGGTACGTGCCCCCAGGCGTACAAGATGGAGCCCAAGGGATATAGACCAGAGGGGACCGAGAAGATAGATATGGGGATAGTAGTACAAGGGTATAAAGAGGAATACATTAAAATCAACAAGAGGACAGAACTGGTAGGAGGGCAACACGTTGATCTCGCAAACCCACCTTCCCCCTCTCCCCCCCCCACCCCACCAGCCAGGGCCGCCATCAGGGCATGACAACCGCAACGGTTGTCATGGGCCCGGCGGTCCTCGGGGGCCCGGACTGCTCAGATCGTCCGGGCCCCACATTCAGTGGGTACATACCGGGTCACAGGGGGCCCTGCGACCCCGGTATGTACCCACAGGGCCAACCTCTTCTCCTGGGGGGCCCAGCAGCCGCCACCTCATGGCCCCCCCAGAGGCTGGCCCTGACAGACGGCCGGCGCGCGAGGGAGCACTCTCTGTGTGCTTCCTCTTCAGCTCCCTCGCGCACCGTACTGATGCCGGAGCCGGAAGATGACGTCATCTTCCGGCTCCGGCATCAGTACGCGGCGCGCGAGGGAGCTGAAGAGGAAGCACTCAGAAAGTGCTCCCTCGCGCGCCGGCCTGCCCGCCCGCCGCCAGTGTCAGGGGGGGTAGGAGGAATGAAATTCGAGGGAGTGGGGGTTAGGAATGAAATGGGAGGGGGAAGGAATGAAATGGGAGGGGGGGGGGGAAATGAATGAAATGGAGGGGGGGAAGGAATGAAATGGGAGGGGGGGGAAGGAATGAAATGGGAGGGGGGGGAAGGAATGAAATGGGAGGAGGAATGAAATGGGGGAGGAATGAAATGGGCAGGGGGAGGAATGAAATGGGCAGGGGAGGAATGAAATGGGCAGGGGGGGAAGGAATGAAAATGGGCAGGGGGAAGGAAATGAAATGGGCAGGGGGGGAAGGAAATGAAATGTGAGGGGAGGAAATGAAAAATGGGAGGGGGGGGAATGAATGAAACTCTGAGGGGGGGGGAAAGGAAATGAAATGGAGGGGGGGAGAGGAAGAAATTTGAGGGACGGGGGAGAGGAGGGAAATTTGAGGGACGGGGGGAGAGGAAGGAAATTTGAGGGATGGGGGAGAGGAAAGAAATTGGAGGGGAGAAGGAAGGAAATTGGAGAGGGGGAGAAGGAAATGAGAGGGAGGGGGAGAAGAAGGAAATTGAAGGGGGGAAAAGAAGGAAATTGGAGGGGGAAGAAGTAAATTGGAGAGGGAGGGGGAGAAGAAGGAAATTGGAGAGGGAGGGGGAGAAGAAGGAAATTGGAGGGAGAGGGGGGAGAAGGAAATTGACGGGGGGGGAGGGGGAGAGATTGACATCCATCACACACAATGCACCCCTTGCACACAGAAAAACACACAATGCATTACACACAGACACACGTACACAAGCAATGCATCCCTTACACACAGCAACACACAATGCACCCCTTACACACACTCAATGCATCCCTTACAGACGCACACACTGCATCCCATACATACACAAACTCATCTTGCAGCCCTTACACATACAAACACAGATTCACACAATGCATTCCTTTCACACATCAGGGCATCCCCCACAGACACACTCCACTACCTGTGAACAAAATCATTGGTGGAACATGAAGGTGGACCCTGGGACCCAGACCTTGAGCTGTGTAAAGGGCCCTCAAAAAATGGAGCTGCTTCCCGTTCTCCCAGAACAGTGATTTTTGTGACCACAGTTACAAACCGCCTCCAGAGAGCCTGTTGTACACCAGACCAGTGGAGCCAGACGGCAGCTAGAGCCCATCATCATCCTCATCTGGTTGTAAGTAGGCAATCTAGTATATTATTCGTGGCACTAATCTCTAATTTACCTCACATTAAAGGGACACTATAGTCCCCAGAACCACTGCAGCTTAATGTAGTGGTTCTGGTGTCTAGCCTGTCCCTGCAGGCCTTTTAATGTAAACACGGTGGCACTGCAGCACTGGTGTTAGTTAACATGGCAGATCATATGGGTGGGGCATTGTGATGTCACATGGGGGGCGGCAGACTTTACTTTTGCCTAGGGTGGCAAAAATCCTTGCACCGGCCCTGCAGACACTGCATCCCTGTGGGCGGATTCGGGGGGGGCAGCACTTTGGGCGGACTCAGGTGCAGGCACAGGGGGGCCCAGACCTTGAGCTGTGTCAGGGGCCCCAACATTTCTGATGGCAGCCCTGCCACCAGCTATTCTACCCCCTCCCTCACCGGGATACTAGAGGGGAGACACGGAGGGTTTAGAACTTTGATAACTTAAGGAGAACACAAAATGAGAAGCACACACTGAAATCGCTGCAAAGCAGTTCGAGCCCACTCTGTTAGGGACCGTAGGGGTACTCTTACAAGGATAAGGAGCAAGGAAGGTCCCAGAACCCAATACTAGAGGGCAAGTCCAGGACGAACAAAATGTATAAGATGTCATTGTACACTACTGTATCATGTAGCAACGGATAAACGGTATGATGACAATATATGATGTCCCACCCTACCCCCCTTCTCTCTTCTGTATCCCAAGCTTTATTTTATTTGAAAATAAAAATTGTCAAATTGAAAAAAAACAAAAACAAATTATTTTTAATAACTGGCATAACTTTATTGCTATGCCAAATAGTAAAGCTCATAGAAAAGTAAAGAAACTAATACCTTTTGCTATTTATTAAAAGTCATCCCAGTTTTATAGCGCTTGTGTATTAGCATAAATTATACATATAAATCTGGTGTCACTGGGCAAGCAACTAAAGGCAAATGAATGCTTTAAGAGTTATATTGCAGAGCAGTGTGACTGAAATTGAAAATAAACTTTTGACACAATGCATGCTGGGGAAGTATAGTGCATGCCCATTTCTCACCCTCCATCACATGCAAGGGTTATAGGAAGGAAACACACCAGACTAGGGCTTTTCAAGTGGTATAAACTCAGCTTTGTAAATCATGCTTACATGGGAAATACAACTTTTTTTCTTCCTTGTTTTTTTTTTCCCAAGACCCATATTGGTATGCTATATTGTTGAATCTATTAAAGAAACTGTGGGTTAGAATTTTAAATGAGGTGCAGGGCCTACTATTAAACTCAAAGCTCAGGATGCGTAAGTGTCTTATAGCAATGATGCCAGAATGGAATGCAATAGTTGTGTAAACTGTGGTTGCTTTTTAATAGCTGTACAGGTCACAAATAAAACAGATGCATTTAAAATTCAACTTATTACAACTTTTTACAAATGACTGATTATGCATTTGAAATTGAGTCTGCTTAAATCTATCTTAAATCTAAGAAAATGAGCCTTTCAAGTGATCAGCTGATAAAACGGAAACCTATTGGCAAAATCAGTGTCCTATATTATGTAGATTATGTCTAAACTTATAGTTGGTGTAAAATAGTTTTAATAAAAAGTATACTCCTCAAATTATTGTTGACCTTTGTGATGATAAAGGTCAAATAGATATGTGTCAAGTGTTCTATTACGGTGGCTCTAGATTTTGCAATTGAGTCTTTACCAACTTCAAAATTATCATGATCTTAAAAATGCCTGACTGTAATTAATGAGGGGTTAATATGGCCCACAAATTTTCCTTCAACTGAAAAAAAAAATTGGATTTTTTTTTGTGCACGTCCTTGACAAAGACATTAACATTTTCTAGAGGTGTTCCAAAGCAGACATTATCCGATTTACATTTGCTATGAGTGACTGTTAAGTAGCATCATTTAATGTCTGCTGTTACAATTCAACATCTAAAAATCTTCAATATATAATATGTAATTGCCGTAAGGGGTCTTATCTTCCAACATAGTTTTTTGCTTCTAGACTTTGTTCTTAAGAGGCAATTTAAATTGAATCATTACATTTCTGTGACCTAATGATTAATGCTTGTTTTATCTATTATATTAACATTTCAGAGCTGGAAATGTGGCTAATCTATTAAGAGAGGATTGTACTGAAAGCCAGTAGACAAGTTGAGGAGGACACATCACTATTAACAGAAGGTGAAATCTTGTTTTAGCAAAAAAATTATTGGTGGCAGGCATTAAAATATAAAAATCACCAATGAAAATGCAACTGTTCTGGTTCCACCCAAAAATCAGACGAAAATTAAACATATAACACACAAAGCATTTTTCATGTTGAATGTTTGTTCTTTTGTTGAGTAAGACAGTTGCAAATTTCAACATACTTGCAATGTTTCACAATGAATTGAATAGCCATTGTGGTGAAATATTGTCTCCTCTGTTCAGGCCAACTACTATCCCTCTATTGGCCATACATTCCCAATTTTGGAGTCCTGTCCCACTATCTTGCATCAATTCCCTGGTGTCCTGCATTTGGGGACACCAGTAAATTGCCCTTGGGCAGAACAGAGTTAGCACGTCATTAGACTTGTGCCAGGCAGCGGGCACTAGAGAGTGCTTCAGCAGCAATCCCTGCATGATCCTGATAGCTAGGGCTGCCTGTTAGAGGGAAGGTCTGCTGTTTTACAGGGCAGTACAACCTTTTATGAGCATCACTAGTAACATGGGTCACGTCACTGGTGAGGCTGCCATGTAGCCCCGCCCACCGGTCCAGATCAAATGTTGGGAGGTATGTCTCTTGGCTTGAATAAAGGAAAGCACATTCATTAAGGGAGGTGCCACATGTTTGGTTTATTTTACTTTAGTTTTAACCACCTTGTACAATTATCCTCTGAATCCCACAAAGTGAAAACATCACTTTGACCGAAACCTTTCCTTTGCCAATAGATAGGTTTTTATTCCCATCCTGATGAAAGCCCATGTACTGGGGCTTAAACGTCGATATATTTTTAAATGATATAAATGAAAAGTTATTTTTTATTTCTCCCTTATGAAGTCCTTGGAGTGCGGTCATTCTCGTCCTAATTTTTGTATTCTGTGCCTGACCAGCACCAGGCATCTATATTCTTAAACCAGGAGTGCAAGCATTTTGTAATATATATATTATATATCTGATAGGAAACCTAATCAAAATAGTCAAACAAAAAGCCAAAATACCAAAACACCACAAATATCTACAGGAATACACTTAAAGGAACACTACAGGCACCATAACAATGTCACTGAAATGCAAACAAGAATATTTTGATGCAGAGTTGGACAAGAAACATGGTTTAAACCAGTTCCTTTTAGGAATCCTACTCTTTTTTTATATTGGTGATATTTAAATTCATCAGAATTAAATTGTTATCGTTCCACTAAGTCCCTAGCACTGGCAGACCTTTAGATAAAATTGTTCACAAATGGTTTAACCACAAAATACAATAAATATGGTGCAAAAGCACTATATAGGTAGATTGTACATTTCAAACGATAAATAAATGTGTAAACCAAATATAAAATTATAAGCAGATATGACACTGTAATATGCAATTATTCACAATATTCCTTCCTTTTTATCGTTTCCTTTTTTTAATATATATTTTGTTCCATTATTGCTATTGTAAAAAATTGGAAAATTATTCAATAAAAACTATATGGAAAGCAAAAGTAATAAAAAAAAAAATAGAAATAGAAGTAAAGATCTTTATCTTTATTTCTATTTTTACTATATTTTTTTTATCATTGTCTAGTTTTATCATATTCCATCCAATTGTATAATAACAATTTATTAAAGGTAAATGCACCATATTTTAGAGGAAGTTTTTCTAAAGGTGCCATAACTGTTGTTGTTGTTATTGCCATTTATATAGTGCCAACAGATTCTGTAGCGCTTTACAATATTATGAGAGGGGGGATGTAACTATAAATAGGACAATTACAAGAAAACTTACAGGAACAATAGGTTGAAGAGGACCCTTCTCAGACGAGCTTACAGTCTATAGGATATGTTTATTATACTCATTTTAAAATGGCGCTCGACTGTACATACATTTTTAGGCTTAACCCCAAAGTCTCTTCTCCAGCACCAGATTGCTCAGCACTCTCCAGCATCCACTTGCTGAAAAACCTATGACTGCCACTTATTGATTTAGCATGGTCAACTGAAACTCTCATCCTATCAGTGGATCCTCATTCATAATATCAGCTTGAGAAAAATATGTACCTTTCTGCAGCCATTTTGTGAATGGGGAGTGTGTACCATGCCCACTTATGCCCACTTGCTTGCCCACATTGTTTCAGATCCTCATGTCGGGGGTCTTCCTATCCAAGAGGCAATGTATTGGTTGTGGGGTCCCCTTCTTCGCAAATCATGTTTGGGCTGCATGGGAAGATTGTGCTTGTCCCATTCTGGATATGATATTGAAACACAAGAGGTTATTTGTTCCTGAAAGCTGATGAGCATTAACATGTCAAAGGACTTCCTATCTAAGAGGCTAACCAGGCTTCCAGGGCATTTAGGTGTGACTTCTCACACCTTACCGAATAGCTCTGTTGGAGTTCCCAACTTCAAAGAGTAACTCAGGTTGTAAGTTCTGTCCTTTCCTACAATCAATTAACCCCTTTTTGTAATGTTAAAATGTGTGTGCGGGGGTTTGAAACTAATGTAGACTTTTCTGGACCTGAGAGGAACTTGATTATCTCTCAGGCACAGAGGATCATGGGAGGAATTACCCTCTGGACATGAGAGGGAACTTGATTATATCCCAGACACAGTGACGCCGGGGCGGGCTTATGTTTTAGGTTACTTTGAATAGATACCCCTTGTAGGGGTCTGTGCATAAAAGCTGTGTGTTCCAAATAAAGACTGTCAGAGTTTGTACCACCAGAACTGTGTCTTGTCTTGTTACTGGAGGGAAGGGAGATTTAACCCCTGTGTCTGCTGTTCCAGCTTGCAGGGGATACAGAGGGGAAAGTCCTTGTAAGGACTAAGAGTGCTATTTCCCCTATCCGTTTCCCTGTTCCAGCAAGGAAGCAAGCCCTTTGGCGGAGGAACCCAGCTGGGGTACAGGGAGCTCCGCTACAGGGAGCATGTCCCAACTCTGCACCAAAATATCCTGGTGTGCACAAATACTATCATGTCCAGAATGAAACAGGGCAGAATAAGAATAAAAGGATAACACCAGCATTCATCTTCAAAATTCCTGTTTGAACAATGTTGTTCAGGTGACAATATTGTGTCATTATTGACAGGAACAGACACAGAGACGCGACATGCAATCTAACAAAATATCCATGGATACAGTTTGGATACACCTAATCGTAACATTTCATATATCCTTGGCTGATGATATAATATTCTCTGTTACATTTTCTTTTATTGATTGTATAACCAATGTGCTTGCTTAAACTATTTTTATATCAAGTCAGGCTTATTTTACATGATGCTAATATTTTACCTACTTTGCTCATTTATATCTAGTGTTCAAGTTTCATATGTACCAATGGAATATATTATTTGCTTACTTACTGATAACTATTACTTTTAGTCCATGTAATACATCTTGGATATGTACTGTTCTGCTCCCTCTGATATTACTGCTTCATTGAATTTGTTGTTAGAGAAAAAGAAGAAGGTCCTCATTGCAAGCCTTAATGTACACCCAAACAAACTCTTTTAAAGGCTCAGTTTAACAGTGTACTCACCCAGACACACTGCTATAGCAGAAAACATGGAAACTAAATGATAAAGGGAAGGTACTACATGTAACTACGAACGTGCTGTATATATTATACTGAACAATAGTTTGCCCAGCTGCAACAAGAAGAGACCCAGCTGTATTCTAATATCTCCCAATCTAGTTAGAAAATGCCTGCCTAAACATAATCAAGACATTGGCCAACCAGGACTGCTTGGTGTTAGCAATTACTAGCTATCAAAAACCAACCAGCCTGGTGATGACCTTGTAACTCAATACCAACAATGTTTTTATTTATTTTTCAAAGCTCATCTATTACAACACTAGAGCAACACTATGCTTTAGGAATACTAATGCTACAGTGTTCCCCTATCTATTTATATAGAATATGTAGGGATCTGCACTCACCTGAGCCAGGGTGCTTTTGCTGTACCGGAACCAAACACCAAAATTCCCCAAATTGTAAAGAAATTGTAAAAAAGGTCCAGGCACTCCTTGGTTCAAAAAAATAGGCGCTTTAATGTTTCGACCATTTTGTTTTGCTTGATAAAGACCTATATGGTCAAAACGCTGCTGTGGTTCCATTAAAGCGCCTATTTTTTTTAACCAAGGAGTGGTTGCTGTGCCCACCCTCATTACTGGCTGAGATGATCAGCCAAGCCAATGGTTTCCCATAGGCAAATTGCAACACTGCACCAATCAATGCTGCTCAGGAAGCGGCCACTGGAGGTGTATTTTATCCTGCAATAGAAACATTGTGGTTTCTACAAAACTGTAATGTTTTCTATTGCAGAGTTAAAACAAAAGGGCCACTTCACACAGACCACTTCATTGAGATGAAGTGATCAAGGAGCCTTTAGTGATTCTTTAACATGTCACCGTGTAGATGTTTAATGTTTGGAAATAAATTAAGCTACAACACTCAAGAAGAGGGTACCAAATTTTCACTCACTTTTACTAGTTTATTGACATCTTCTTAGCAATATTACACTATATGCATTTTAATCACCCTTTATTTTATGTAAATTCAACACTACCAAATATATTTAAGGGGTAAGTCCCAGGTTGTATATTTTAAGACACCTAGCACTGCACTTCTTGCACTTTGTTTTTTAAGGGGATTATTATCTAAACATTGAGTGTTGTGTATTACAATTTCTATATAATAAAACTGCCTCTTTAAGCTCAAGTTGATTTGCTGCTTATACAGCATCTCACAAAAGTGAGTACACCCCTCACATTTTTCTAAATATTTTATCTATTCATGTCACAACACTGAAGAAATGACACTCTGCTACAATGTAAAGTAGTAAGTGTACCGCCTGCATAACAGTGTAAATTTGCTGTCCCCTGAAAATAACTCAACACATAGGGTTTAGGTTTGGAGACATGCTTGGCCAGTCCATCACCTTTACCTTCAGCTCCTTTAGCAAGGCAGTGGTCATCTTGGAGATGTGTTTGGAATCGTTACCATGTTGGAATACTGCCCTGTGGCCCAGTCTCCAAAGGGAGGGGATCATGCTCTGCTTCAGTATGTATGTCACAGTACATGTTGGCATTCATGGTTCCCTCAATGAACTGAAGCTCCCCAATGCCGGCAGCACTCATGCAGACCCAGACCATGAGGTGTCTTGTTGAACTTCCAGTGACCAGTATGAGAGAGTGTGAGAGGGATAACACCAAACACCTGCTCTCCATTCACACCTGAGACCTTCTAACACTAACGAGTCCCATGACACAGGGGAGGGAAAATGGCTAATTGGGCCCAATTTGGGCATTTCCACTTAGGGGTGTACTCACTTTTGTTGCAAACGGTTTTGACATTAATGGCTGTGTGTTGAGTTATTTTGAGGGGACAGCAAATTTACAGCACAGTTATACAGGCTGTACACTCACTACTTTACATTGTAGCAGAGTGTCAGTTTTTCAGTGTTGTCACATGAAAAGATATATTTACAAAAATGTGAGGGGAGTACTCACTTTTGTGAGATACTGTAGGTCAATTTAAGCGCTTGCATGGTGATTTAAATTTAAAGGGGTGCATAACCATGATAGCTTTTTATGATGCATCCTTTCCTGTGGTGACATGCATGTGCTTTAGTAAGTAGCTTAATTTAGTAATAAGTATAAATGAAACTACATGTCAAACTAATAGAAGCCACATTGGGGAATATTTTATAACTTAAACTAACAACTAACCCTGACAATCAAATTTTATACCACTAACTCTATTTAATAGCTGCTGTAATATATGTTATATCTATCAAAACAATTCCTCTGAAGTTTTTAAAAAATATTATGTAACTATTTATTTGGAAAAAAATAGATATAAAAAAGGGTACCTAAACCTAGGGAAGTCTAGAAAATGTTATAGAACCAGACAAATTTTACATCATTCCATTATAGAACTATCAGGATCAAGGACTGGACAATTAGTGGGCTTACGTAAATGTATTATCCTCTCCAGCTCACTGGCCACACATTCAGGAATAGGCTAGAGCAATTTGCCAGGCCCTACTCTTTTATATATTATCCTTAACACCCATGCACATAAAGAGGATGAAGAGGAGAGGCCATTTTCAAATATTAAATTCACCACAATGACATAAAAAAAACAAAATTACATTTGGCACTTGTAAATAGTTCCTAAGAGAGCAAATAAATAATAAAATTGTTTACTCTTACCATACAGAACAGGAACCTCATTCTCCCAGAAAAGCAACAAGGCACTAACCAAACTGAGATCAGCACTATGCCCAGCGGTGAAACTACCATAATCGCAAGGGTCACAGCGACAATGGGGGGATTTGTCACTCAATGGGGGCCCAGCTGCCCTGTCGACCCCTGCTAATGCACAGAGCCAGGTCAGCAGGCCAGCATAACTTCAGGGCCCGAGAGAATTAGACACATGGAGGAACTGAGGGGTGGAAGGATGAGAAACATGAAGGGGCAGGCGGGGAATGAGAAACAGAGGAGCTGGGGGAAGGGAATAAGACATATGGTAGCTTCAAGTTAAGACTGACTATCCCCCATATGCAAGAGGAAACAAAGATCTTAGTAAAGATCTCTGAGAGAGGTGGAAATGGTGCTGTGTATATGAAGTAACAAAATAGTGCTACCATATATTTGATCTTGATAAAGTTTTAAAATGAAACACATTTACGGTGGCTGTCAAGTTTAATGTTTGAACCTTTTGAGGCACTTTATTTCTAATATGGTGGCTCTATTTTGCCATTTGTTGTGATTTTAATAGCCCTAGGGGGTGAATAAATTATGTGGATTTTATTTTTCAGGCTGTTCCTGTCCCTTTTTACTTTGCATCATTACCTCGGACTGGCCTTGCCTTTTGAAACTTGAATGGTGCACTTAAACTGGACTACTAGACAATGATTTCATTGGAATGCTGAATGCTTGTTTAACTGGGATTCAAGGTGGTGTATTTTTTTTTTTGGGGGGGGGGTTTCTAAATATTGTGTACATGACATTGAGCCCTTGTGTGCTTGAACCTTCCATGGTTTTCCTATTTTTAATTCCTATAACTGAAATAAGTATTAACTTCTCAGGGGCGGCTCTAGACCTTACGAGGCCCTAGGCGAAACTCAAACATGAGGCCCATTAGTGTGTTTATAAGAACCTGTAGCTATATTAAATGGCAGGCTTGCAGTTTTGGATACAGAGAGCTAGTCTGCATTAATCTTTAGAGGCTTGCATTGTCGCGGTTCCCTATGCCACTACGCTATGAGCTCCTTGACTGTAGTTATGGCATAATATGCAATAAACAAATGTAATTTACAATTATGCTAATAATTTATACATGATTGCTTGGAATGGTTGTATAGCCTGGCAGTCGTGTATACATAAGTAAAAGAAAGCAAAAAGAAAAAGATCAATTGCTTAAACCAGGAGTAGATACCAACACCTAGAATATTCGTACAGATATAGATATACTATGTTAAATAAATATATTTCTAGCAGAGATGGTAGATCTGCTAAACAGTGGATTTAAATGAAATATATCACTATAAAATAAGCAGTTCAAAAACATTCACTCTTATTATGCATATATTGGCAAGGGAAAATAGACACAAACATCTCCATAAATATACACTGTGTTCATGCAGGGGATGATTCAACAAACTCAGTACTGGTATTGAATGAGACCCAGAAAAATAAGAATAAAATCAGTCCAATAAAGTCTCTTAAAGGTATGCTCTTATAAATTAGGCTATTATCCTTGCTATGAGGACAGCAAGGGAGCTAGCCAATAGGAGCTAAAAATACTCTAGTAACAGACTAGTATCCCAATCAATAATAGTATGGTACATCAAAAATAGAAAAATGACTTATACATAGATCATCAGTAGAATCCAGGAAGCTTTCCCAATAATATATAGTGCAGAGGCAAAGTGTTAACCGTAAAAAAAAAAAATATTGATTCAACTAAAAGAATATAAAACTATAAAAGTTACTCACATAAAAGCATATGAATAGGGAACCTTTCTATAGAGTCTATCTCCCAACAGCCTGGATGCTCTTGAAATGCTGACTTATCAGAGCCGGCTTCAAAGACAGCTTCAGAGTCCTGGGTGTCAGATAACTGAAGGGGAGATTCACCGCTTGCGTTCCACTTCGGTTCAGTATGTGTTCCACTGTATGGGAGTTCAGATGCAGCCTTACGCGTTTCGTGACGCTCGGTCACTTCATGAAAGGAATGCATCTTCTGTATGATGATGGATCTTTATACCTCATCGGCAGTGGCATAGTCAAATGGGGTTAACCCCTTAATTCCCTGAATTCCTCATAATGAAATTGCCATATAGATATAATGGAGTTTCCACATAAATAGCACTACACTTAGGTTTTTAAAATACACTTATCTAACACCTTATGCCTAAAATACACTTAGAAACACTATGCCTAAAAACAGATAAAACCAATATCGATACAAATGTGTGTAAAAGCTGTCAAATGACAATATACTATAAAAAACACATTTGTATTCAGTAAAATCTTTTCATAAAATCATACATTAATATTGCTGGTGCAGAGTAGTAGAGACATAAAAACATAAGATATACTTTGCATAAAAGATGAAGATCACATACATCATAACGGCAGCATAAAAGCAGCATAATAGTAACCTCATTAGCATATTTGTCTATAAGGTAAGGAGAGGAGGAAACTCCTTCTATAATCACAAGTTAAAAGAGTGCAGAAGCACCCAGTTTAGTTGCCTCATTTACAAAGTGACTAACATTATGCCAGCAGTTAACTTATACAAAGTGCCACTAATTAACCTTATTATAGTTGTACATATACGAGTAGACCATCACCACTTCAAAACTACAAGTGAATTGTCTGGCACTGTGTATACATAAGTGCCAGTGTCAATGGGTTATTGGAAACAAAAATTAACATTTTGGTTAGGCTTTAAAAAAATTTTTAAAAAATTACCAAATAATAAAGATACTGATAAGAAAACAATGTCACAGGCATTTTTCCCACATATGTATGCATATAATATATATGTTGCTTCCAACTTTACCTTTGCATTACCCATACAATACCACCTTCACATTACAGACATAGACATACACACTAATACATGCACACATATAAAAACTAATACAAAAATACATATAGACACTGATACATGCACATGCATACACACATACACAAAAACACTGATGCACAGAGACACAAATATTGACTAAAAGACATATAGTCACAATGTGTATTTATCTGGTTGTGTGTATTTGAGTGTGTCTGGCATTGTCTACCTGTGTATGTGCCTGAGAGTGTCTGACAGTGAGTGTTTTGTGTGTTTTGCTGTGTTTTGTGTATATGGGGGTCTGCCTGTGGCCTTTGTGCACTTTTTTTTATGGCCAAGCTATATTTATGACTTTGTGTGTATGATTATTGTCTTTAAGGGCTGCGTAAAGGGGTAACTGTGGGAGGGTGAGTGTGACAGAATGAGGGGAGGTAAGTGTGACAGGTTTAATTGTTAATGTGACAGGGTAAATGTGACATGGTTGGGGAGGTGTGTATCACAGGGTTGTGACGAATGTGGCATTTTGGGAGGAGTGAGTGTGATAGGGCAAGGGGAGGTGAATGTGACATGATTAAGGTTAATTAATTGACAGGGTGAGTGTGGCAGGGCTGGAAGTGTGTGTGTAGCACGGTTGGAGGAGGGAGTGTAACAGGAGTGTGACAGGAAAAGGAGTGGTGAGCGTGACAGTGGGAGAAAAGTTGAGTGTAACAGGATTAAGGGGTAATGTGATAGGGTGAGTGTGGCAGAATGAGGGGCGTTGGGTGCGGTTTGGTTGAAGGGGTGAGTGTCACTGTATCAGGATGGGTAAAGTGAGTGTGGCAGGGTAAGAGGGCAACAGTGTGTGTGGGAGTGTAGTGACAGTGTTGTCAGGGTATTTATATCGGCAGACATCTTGTGCTATGATAGAAATTAAAAGTGTATATTCTGAGTCACTTTGAACAGACCAGACTCCATTTTGTTATTTTCAAGTTAACAAAAAGACACAAGATTTCTTTCTGTAAAACTAACCACTTTGCCAGAGCTAAAGGAATGCATAGTATATACAAACCAAGTGATAAGAAGAACGGGGGTTGGATAGACTGTCTATATGTATAAGGTCCCATTGTAAGTTATGGGTCAAAACTCAGATTTGCCAGACACATAGTCTGGACAAAACTTAAAGAAACTGTTTTTATCTGACAGAAAATCTGAGTTATGGCACTATAAAGATAGGCCAAAATGACGTCAAAATAGTCACCAGGAAAAGTTAACTCTTTCCTGGATAGGTATGTTTAGTGGGACAAGACTGCCCTCTATAGATCAAATACTTAAATTGCGATCTGGAAGATAACCACACCTCTAGTGCTTCTATTGGGTTATCAACTGATGACGTACAGAGAGTCTGGCCCTTTAAAGGTTAGGACAAAGGGAAGATAGAGAGGTATGCAAAGGTATGCAAAGGTATGCAAAGGAGGAAAAAGAGGAGAGAGGAATTGGAAGTTTGGGGACTCCAACTCGGACAACATCTGAGACTAACACTCTACTCTTAAAACTCTAACACTTAGAATTTCACTGACTTTCTAACCAACACCACCCTTCACCATAACTCCATGCAGAGAGACATCCAAATAAGTTCCTGAGACTATCTACCAATCGGATGAAATATCTACTCAACTGGTAATTATACTGGTTTCATTTAATTAATTAAATTAATTAATTAAAATGTATTAATAGCATGATATATGACTAGGATAAAGCACGGTCAGATTTCCATATTAAGAAATCTTAGTTAACTAAAGAATATATAGTTATAAACATTCCATTCTGCAGGTGGAATTAAGAATAATTATATATTGATGTGATATTATCACGTGTTAGCATACCGCTGTTTTTATCCAGGTGTATTGATTTGCTCTAAATTAAGATAAGATATCTTTTAGACAAATTAAAATTAAAATCTGCTTAGATAACATGGTAGATTCTCTTATTGGATGGTTCCAGGAAATGACTAATGAACTGGTTTAAATGTTATTTTATTTAAAATTACATAAGAATAGATCTTAATTACCTAGGAGGTCTAGCCAGCATTGAAAGGGTTATTCTAACTGTTAGCCAGGGTTTTATGGCCCTTCGCTGTGAAAAGCTTCGCTTTCAGTCTGTGTGAAAGATAGTCATAAATCGTCAAAACTCTTGACAGAAAATGCTGTTTAGCCATTGAAATGTGTATACCTATTCCTTTGTATTGCATACCATTTTATACTGGATATTCATTGATTATTATCACGCATGTTACATATTATTATTATTATTAATTAATTTGTTATTATAAAATAAAATCTATTTTTAATAACATTGTGATTTTATTTATATGAAATACATCTCACTTAATACGATAAACGTTCTTTGGGATCTGAGAATTGAATTAGTGGGCAATTCTCACTGTTACTATTATTTTCCCATAAATATCCCCACAGTGTGTGTGGGGAGTGGCGCAGGAGTGTTAAATGGGCTGACAGAGTGTGAAGGGAGCTGACAGAGTGTGGAAGGGTAGCAGAGTGTGAAAAGGTGGCTGTGTGAGAGGTGGAGAGGGTGAGAGGTGGCAGAGTGTGGGAGGGAGGAGGTTATAGGTGGCTGAGTGAGGGAAGGAGGGGATGACAGGTAGCTGAGTGAGGGGGTGACAGGTGGCTGAGTGAGGGAAGGAGGGGATAACAGGGGGATGAATGAGGGGTGAGAGGGGGCTGAGTGAGGCGGTGACAGGTAGCTGAGTAAGGGAAGGAGGGGGTGACTGGTGGCTGAGTGAGGGGGTGACAAGGGGCTGAGTGGGAGGTGACAGGGTGCAGAGTGAAGGGGTGACAGGGGGCTGAGTGAGGGCGTGAGAGGGGGAAAAGTGAAGTAAGGAGGTGGTGACACGGGGTAAAGAGGAGAGGTATTAGAAATACTTTTATTTCCCTGGTGGTCCAGTGTCCTGGCCCCCTGTTTGTCCTGTGGGCTGTCATTCTCCCTGGTGGTCCGGTGGCCTTCCTATCCAGTCTGTAGCTCAGCCGGGTGTGAGCTGCAGACCACGTGATAGGAGTCTCGCGATCTCCAGAAGTCAGAGCATTGCCGTGGAAACCCGCGGCAACACTCTCATTAGCTAGGGATCGCGAGACACTTCATTCTGCAGCTCACACCTGGCAGAGCTGCAAACTGAAGGCTGGCTCTCAGGGCAGACTGGAGGGACCTGGCACCGACGGCACACAGGGCAAGCCGCCATGCTCCCTCCCGATGTCGGTACCTCTGTCATAGCCTGAGGGCCTGACAAGTCACTCTGCCCTAAGGCTAATTAGGTGGCCACGAAGCCCCAGCCAGCGCGAGGCCTTAAGCAGCCTCCTAAATCGCCTAATTAGAGAGCAGCCTCTGCAACTGCTTAATGTAACATTGAACATCTCTTTCTATTTATATGGTGTACTTCCACTGTTGTTGTCATAAGTATGATTTATCACATTAAAAATATGCTGATGTTTACCACATTGATAAAGCTTGAGAAAGTCTTGACAGAAATGTCTGCTATACTTTGATTGTGCTGATAAAACCCCACATGCACCTTGTTCTTGTGTGCTGTTTTCATTTCAGTTAAAAGCCAAATGATATAACATGAATATATCATTGATATAAAATGCTTTCCAAATGATTACATACTGTTGGAAACTATTTATCTACAGAAGTCACCATTAAAGTCTATGGGATATTTTTATAGATAAATAATTTGGTTTTTTTTCTAACAGTACTGAATATTTTGAAAAGTGTATTAAATAGAGGTCATAGGCCTTGATTTAATATTGTTGGACAAACTTTCCAAATGATTTAATATTTTGAAAATTGAATATGAACTTTTAAAAATATTTATTATGAAATATATTTTAATTTTGTAAATATATTATATATGATGTGTGTGTGTGTATATATATATATATATATATTTTTTTTTTTTTGTTTGTTTTATATTTTCATTTGTAGAAACTTTTTTTTTAAAAGTTTATCCAAATATATTAAATTGAGACCTATTCTATGGGAATTTGTATAGATAAATAATTTAAAAGGTTTTCTAACAGTATCGAATCATTTGGAAAGCGTATTAAATCGAGGCCTTAGTTTCTTCAAAAGGAGTAAAGTGAAACTATTGTTTGTTGGTTGCTGTTCAATCCTGATTAATATAAATCATGCACAATTTATTAGGGTTATAAATAAGTAGAGATCATTTCTATGCCCTCTTGCATTACTATCTTAAAATACAGGATTCTTAGAACTACTGTTGGTGCTACACTAGCAATACCTGAACAATATTTGGGTTTCCTATTCACAGGTTTTATAAGGAATTAATCAACATGCTTAGGATTGCAAATGACTTAAAATATTAGCAGAATTTGCACATAAATAAACAGTATAAGCAAGAAAATGATTTTTTTTTTAAACGAAATGTACTAGGTTTATTAGGCAAACTTGCAGTATTTGAAAGCAGAGAAAATATACATACAGATCAAGTTTAATAAACTTTTTGGCATAAAGCCTTCAAAGTGGTGATACTATCAGATATGCTAAACTAGCTCTGTGTTCATCAAAAGGAAACTGACTAACCATCGTCACTCTTTATTAACAGTGAGATTAGAAACACATTATCAATTAGTCAATTTTGAGGCTTAAAAGCAGTCGCAGTAGCAACAGGGCTGGAAACAACTGCTAAGTTCTTCATGCAGAGAATAATGAGACCTGTTAGCAACTGGCAATATAGTAGAAGCTGCTGTAACTTCCTATCACTAGTTATCAAAACTGGCAAATGTTAAACGGCCATTATTGGCTAAAAGAAGCAACAGGTCCATTAGAAACTAGTGGATGGCTGGTAAAAACTGGCGACTAGTTTGAAGATAACCAGCTCTAGGCCAGGCATAGGATTTCTGGAGTAAATGTATCCAATTTACAATTTCTTTTAGTCTGTCTAATAAATTCAATTCCCTGTCACTATTTCTGTGTTTCTCTATGGGAGTTTTCTAATTTCCATGGAGAGTTTTCTATGCCAATGTAACTTATTAGATACAAATACGGTACTAGTAAATGCTATTTTGCCGTACATTTTACCAGTGCTAAAACGTTTTAATGGTAGCCTCTCGTAAATTAAGGGATTAGTCTTTATGTGGGTATAACACCACTTCAGCAAATACAGTTGTCGGGCTGCTGTATACGAGGCAATGGAATTGATTAGATCACAATCTGAGATTATTTTTTCAGATCGTTAGATGCTTCAAAGGGGTTTTGGAGAGGGGAATATACGGTTTGCTTTTAATTTTATTTTGCAATTCAGTCCAAATGAAATGTACTTCATGTAGAGAATGGCGTGACAGAGGTTACTAGAAAAAGTGTATTTGTGAAAGGTACATCCTAATTTCATCTCAATTTTACATTTTATTAAACCTGTTCCAATAGCTTTGAGAAAATAAGTCACATTGATTTATAAATGAAAAACACATAGTTCAGTCAATACATGTGAGCAAACAGATGGAAGCAGGTAGGAGGTACACTATTGTCTAGTGTGGAATTTTGACGAGACTACTGATAAAATGCTGACTTTCTGTAGGTGAAAACAATATTAAAAAATATATCTACCAGATATTTGAAACAAATTAAGATATATAAAAACACGAGCCATTTGTATGAAAACTCATACTCAAGAACTTGTCTGTGTAACCAACGCCATTTACGTGAGTACCAAAACTATTTTATGTTGTGTTTAAAATAAGCAAAACTGTATTGTCCTGAAATATCCCTACAGAAACCATTATTCTGTCAAGTTGCTAAAGCCATTCACAAAAGATTAGCCCAATGTACCGCAATCTCCATTATCCTCTCATTCTTCCTGAATATCTTCCATCAATTATACAACTAATTGGTTTTCAGTGCCTGGAACAAAGGCCACTTTCATACTTATCATAGAACTTTACATGAATTCTCTGACAGCATGACCCATCTTACTAAAGCAAAGAAAGGAAAATTCTGCAAATACATTAAATACCCTTCAGGAATACCCACTACTAATTATGTATTGAGGCAGTTTCATCTGTTAAAGATGGACAGCATAGTAGGAAATCGAATAATGAATCTTCAACATTTTTTCTGGCTTTCGTTTGTTATTTCAGTTACTTTTGTCATTTTAAGGTTTGGTAAAGAAATGTAACTACTGACTTATCTTGCTTAGATATTCAACAAGCGCTATGGGGTTTATTAACTAAACTATGAAATGTGGTCAAAGAAGAAGTAAATTCGCAGAATTTAGGGTTTTATCAGCACTTTCAGCTGTATTATTTGTGTCTGAGTTTTGGTATCTCATAGATTATTAAAATAACACGTGTAGGTATAAAGTGTGTGAATTTTCATTTATACTTAAGGTTTGTTTTCATGACAGGAAATATATATATATATATACAGTGTGTGTGTGTGTGTTTCTGCTTGTCACAGAACGTAGCATTGCATATTTGAAATTAAACATACAATGTTTCATCAGAGGGCATGCAGTTTTATTTGCATCCTTGCTGTTCTTCTGTTCTCTATAAAGAAATCCTGTGCAGTAACTGCTCTAGAGCAGTGTTCCCCAACCCAGCTCTCATGACCCACCAACAATCCAGTATTTATGTATCTCCCTGTTTTATTTCAATGGAGATACTGACAAAACCTGGACTGTTGGTGGGCCATGAGGACGGGGAACACTGCTCTAGAGAATAAATGTTTGCTGCAGAAAATAATTCTGCTAAATAATGGCTTATGGTATAAAGGTGCTATTTTGTCAATTGTATAGGTAAAGTTAGACAGAGGTTCACGTAGAGAACCTTTTATTAGTGATTATACCAAATTTCTGCTACCACAGTCTCTTGAGATTTTTAACCACAGACATAGATGTTTAGTATTAAAGAAACTTGAGAGTGGAAATAAATATATGTATTGTTGAACTTACAAAGTAATAATGGGTAACAATAGGTTTGGTTAGGTAAGCAATATACAAGTAATTTTTGATTTAGGAAAAAAGTGTCAGTTACAGAAATTTACAAATGACATTACAAAATAACACAAATAAGAAGTTTTCAATAGAAAGGAAAAAGAAAATCATGTAGAAAAAATAAAAAAGTTAAAAGGGCACAGCCAATGCTCAAGGTTAAAAAATGCATCTGACTGGCCACCATGGAGAAAATATTCAAAATGTGTTGAATGTTATGAAATTAGGTGACCCCAAGCATTAATAACTGTACAGTAAAGTAAGGAACTATGCACTCAGGTTACATTGTAATCTAGGTTGGAAAAAGACCGAAGTCCATCAAGTTCAACCAAGTTAAACCAATATAGTGTGTGGATTCATAGATAATAAAAATCTGTCTCTATTACACCTAATTAAAATGAACTTACAATTCAGTATGATACACAGCATATATAATAGTACAAAACATGCTGGCAGGCCAGACACCAGTCAAGTTTTAGAATTTGTCAGAACCTGTGCAACATATATTTGTAAGGCTCTGTAACCACCATGGGGTTGCCTAAAAAATTCTGGTTGGGACACAATAGCAGTGGGAGATGGTTGCATTTTCCATGTGCACATTTCTCTCTCACTGCTTCCCTGAGACCTGTGATATGCTACTATCATAGAAGCAGCATTATGATGGATCACATCATCACATGGCAACTGGTATGATCACAGAGAGACTTCATTTTGGGAGCCTCCAAAAGTACTGCCTGTCATAATACTGCTCTTTAAAAGATTAGTTGGCCATGCATGTGTCTCACTGTCACCCTGTTCTCACTTGAATGTCAAAGCATGTAAAGTTCTGTATTGTCATAAATGTGCATTTATTACTGAGGTGACTAGAAGGCAAACACGAAAAATGTCATTACCTGAAATCCTGAAAACGTACATAGCCTGATCACCACTGGAGAACTTCTCACTTGGCTTCCAAATATAATTGAAATGTTAATCCATAGTAGGCAAAACATTATATAGAGTAATAGGGAGACTGCCAATGATATACCAAAATGGTATGTTCATTGGCATAGCAAATATATACCCGATAGTCAGGTCATCTTTTAAGAAAACAAAGAGCAAAAAATCCCAGATTGGTGGTTATAGTCAATAAGCTACCACCTTCCTTAGCACGATAATAATAAGACTTCTATCACTCAACTGATGGCCTGAGGAGGGACTCTCTGATACTCTTGTTAGACCACTATAAGTAATATGTTATATTGGACCATTTTTAGGTTTACACACTACCAACATGCACTATCCCACAAATAGAACCCGCTAACACAGCCAATATTCAGACCCATAATATGATACACAGCCAACATATACACATAAACACACACAATACCACAAATTACTTACTAACATATCAGATATGCTAGACTAGCTCTGTGTTCATCAAAAGGAAACCGACTAACCATCCTCACTCCTTTATTAACAGTGAGATTAACAAAGCTCATACAGATTACAGTATCATACACACAAAATAATAATAAAAAAAAAAATAGAACTGGCACACCAAGGGACTTCAAAGTCTTGTTTTGGCACAGTGCCTCTAATAGATTGCCGACACCTGTCCTAAATACATTTTGTCACACAAGGCAATCTTTCACACAGTACTGGAATAGAAAATATAGTCCTTTGTATTCAAATAGCCCCTCGTTTTACAGATAACCCAAAGCCATTCATCCTTATACTGTTAATATACTGATGTTAGCTACAGATGAGATATTAGTCTTATCTGTTTATCTTCACATTTAGGTACTTTTTTTGGTACAGGTGTAAGTTATTTGGAGACATTTTTAAACAAAGCATTTTGCTTTTTAGTTATTTATAATAAAAAAGTTCTATTTGTTAGTTATTTTTTTTCACAGGAAACCACATTTCTTTCTTTGAGACCACATGTTTTAACTTTTGATCCGCAACTAAGTTGTGTGTTTAACTGTTAACTGTTCTCAACTGCACCAGTAACACAAGAGTTATCTAATGAGATGAGACATGGGTAGTATTCCTAGGGGATGTCTATACCAAATATTGTGCTTTTTCACCATTGAGATCACAATATATTAAAGGGACACTCCAGGCACCAAGACCACTTCTGCCCATTGGAATGGACTGGGTGCCAACTCCCACCACCCTTAACCCTGCAATTGTAATTATTGCAGTTTTTATAAACTGCAATAATTACCTTGCAGGGTTAAATCCTCCTCTAGTGGCTGTCTATCAGACAGCCACTAGAGGGACTTCCGGGTTCTTAAAACCCCAAAAGTGTTTTAAACTACGCTAGACGTCCTCACACTATGCATGAGGACCTCCAGCATACCCAGAATCCCCATAGGAAAGCTTTCCTATGGGGAGGTCTAATGCGCGTGCGGCCAGGAGCATGGGTGGAGTCTGACCCAGCACCAAGGGACATCGGCGCTGGATTCAGGTAAGTCACTGAAGGGGTTAACATAAAAACATAGAAACATAGAATGTGACGGCAGATAAGAACCATTCGGCCCATCTAGTCTGCCCAATTCTTTTAAATACTTTCATTAGTCACTGGCCTTATCTTATAGTTAGGATAGCCTTATGCCTATCCCACGCATGCTTAAACTCCTTTACTGTGTTAACCGCTACCACTTCACCTGGAAGGCTATTCCATGCATCCACTACTCTCTCAGTAAAGTAATACTTCCTGATATTATTTTTAAACCTTTGCCCCTCTAATTTAAGACTATGTCCACTTGTTGTGGTAGTTTTTCTTCTTTAAAATATAGTCTCCTCCTTTACTTTGTTGATTCCCTTTATGTATTTAAATGTTTCTATCGTATCCCCCCTGTCTCGTCTTTTCTCCAAGCTATACATGTTAAGTTCCTTTAACCTTTCCTTGTCAGTTTTATCCTGCAATCCATGAACCAGTTTAGTAGCCCATCTCTGAACTCTCTCTAAAGTATCAATATCCTTCTGGAGATACGGTCTCCAGTACTGCGTACAATACTCCAAGTGAGGTCTCACCGGTGTTCTGTACAATGGCACGAGCACTTCCTTCTTTCTACTGCTAATACCTCTCCTTATACAACCAAGCATTCTGCTAGCATTTCCTGCTGCTCTATTACACTGTCTTGAGTGGGTCAGTGTAGAAACTTTCCCACCACTTGGTAAGAGTGTAGCGCTATAGGTGTAGTTCCAAAGTGCTCAAATATATAAACATACACTTACCACTCAGGGTAAAGGCAAAAGGTAACATGCAAAAAAGAAAAACAAAAGGACACAGAGTAATATTGTATGACCATACATCGAGTTTAGATTTAAATATGTACGGGTAAACTCACATTTTTTAGAGCCTTTTATTTGGATATAGGCTCTAAACACTTAAGCATCTGTGCCTTTAAGGTAGGCAACAAGACCATATTGATGCAGTTTGCTCTTTTCTCTTCCTTTCAACCAAAGATGGATCTCCAAATGAGATAAAAAAAGAAAAAAAAAAGAACTTCTGGGTGCAGATTGTTATACCCTTAGTGCACAGTGCAATATATGTACAGAAAAAAAGGTGCTCACCTTTTAGAGAGCCTTTTAATAACTGGCTCTAAGTATTGCTGATGTATGTGTCTATTATTAGGGGTGACACTACCCTTAACTGGATCCAAGAGTTCAAGGTAGAGGTAAGTATATTCAAACATAGTATTTATTAAAGATATTTCAAATAGAAATAATTTAAAATTACCAAAGTAATAGTAAAAAATATAAATAAATATAGTATATGTCGAGTCTCTTCCTCTCCTGCTGTACCAAGACGCGTTTCACCTTCAATGTCGGCTTTTTCAATTGGCATTCTGTTATCATCTCACTATCCGGTTTTTAAATGAAGTGTTTTCCCGCCTCTTCTCTCTCCATCCAATCGCTCATCGGAGAGGTGGGGATAACATCTGATCTTTGTTGCGGCTTTGTACTTCAACCAACAGTTCAAAGTACATCTAGCTACTTGAAGGACACATTGAATGTCATTCAGATCCTGAGAGAGATCCAATGGGAATCTCACTTTATCCTAGTCACTGCAGACGTAGGATCATTATACACCATTATCTCACATGAGAAAGGTATGGAGGCTGTAGATTTCTTTTTAAAACAAGCTAAAGTCTATCCAGAGGAACAAATAGAATTTATCCTGCAAGGGATTGACCTGATTCTTCGGAACAACTATTTTTGGTTTCATAATGACTTTTATTTACAGAAGTGTGGTAGCGCTATGGGGACAAGGTTCGCACCCAGCTATGCCAACCTATTTATGGCATTTTGGGAGCAGAACTTCATTTTGTTAAATGCCAGCTGGAGTGCAAACCTTGTCACTTATAAGTGGTACATTGACAATATCTTTTTTATCTGGAGAGGGACTGAAGACGAGCTGAAAGATTTCCTTTGTTTTTTGAATACTAATCAATGGGGAATAGTACTTACTACGAATTATAGCACACAACAAGTTAACTTTTTAAAATCTGACGATCTATGTAGAAGATGACCATATTAAAACCAAGACATACTTTAAAAGTGTGGGTGTTAACAACTACATACATTTGAATACCTGCCACTTGTCGCCGTGGCTAAAAAATATCCCAAGGTCACAATTCATGCGTATTCGCCGGAATTGTACAGATATTAGTAGCTTTCAAATACAGGCCCACAGGATCAAAAAACAATTTCTAGAAAAGGGTTATGACGACTCGGCACTATCAAGCACTTTAAACGAGATAGGAGTTTTGGACCATGAATCCCTTTTGGAATATAAACAGAAAAAAGAAAAAGATAATAAAGGGATACCGTTTATTTGTAATTATAACCAAGAAGGCAAAAGAATAGGTAAAATAATAGACATTGGCCAACCTTAAGAAGTGATCTATTATTACACAATATATTAGCAGAAAAACCACAAATCATATACAGAGGAGCTCCTAATTTTAAACAGTTATTAACTCATAATCACATAAAAGAAGAAATATCTAATCCGTTCTTTCATAAACCCATTTTTTGGATGCGGTCAGTTCCTAGCTTGTAGGAGCATGAAAAGCAATAAAAGACATGTTACTTCCTTCATAGACCCCCAAAACAAAAGAGAATATAAAATCAAGACAATGATTACATGTTTCTCAAAAAAGGTAATCTATGTTTTGAAGTGTCCATGTGAACTATATTATGTGGGAAGAACTAAACGTCCTCTCCACATAAGGATTAATGAACATGTTAGGAAAATTAGGAAAGGTTATGAAAAACACTATGTTTCCTCACATTTTAAAACATTACACAACAGTGATCCTAGTCTGTTGGAATTTTTTGCCATCCAAAAAGTGAATTTAAGCTGGAGAGGAGAAGATTAAATTAAAAAAAATTGGGTAAAACAGGGATGAAATGGATTTTTAATCTCAATACCCTCACTGCATTTGGTTTAAATGCGGACTTTGAGTTATATCATTTTTAATGAACATTTTTTATAATGGATAGTAACATGCATATGGTTTTATAGGTTTTTTCTTTCTTTTTACCTCTAAGATTTTTACTTATACAAGTTTCAATACAAGTAATAATAAACTAGTTTTTTATATATACCTTTAAGATATTATAATACTCCCAATATTTAATATATATTTTTATTGTGTTGTTGATTATATGTGTAACATATGTGCACTGAATTTGTAAATACTTTTTTGAAACATTGTGAGACATTAACTGAATAGTCTTGAGAAAAGCAGCAAAATGTCCCTCATTTGCACTATATCTGCTTAAAATTTAAATTTTATATATATGTATATTTTTTATGAGTTTAAAATATGTTGCTTTAAAATTGACACCTCCTTTCTCTTTCCAAATCTTTAATTATATTCCTTTTTTTTACGAGTTATTTAATACTCGTTATGGGACAATATAAACTGAGACAGAATCCCTATCAGGGACTTTGAACTGTCTAAACCTGTTAGAACTACAGAGAAGAGGTTCTCGGGTAATGTAGTTCAGAAGGCGACCCGGAAGTGAGGTTACAGTTGAGAAACCGGAAGTGACAAAATGGCAATCAAAGCCGCAACAAAGATCAGATGTTATTCCCACCTCTACGATGAGCGATTGGATGGAGAGAGACGAGGCGGGAAAACACTTAATTAAAAAAACGGATAGTGAGATGATAACAGAATGCCAATTGAAAAAGCCGACATTGAAGGCGAAACGTGTCTTGGTACAGCAGGAGAGGAAGGGACTCAACATATACTGTATTTATTTATATTTTTTACTATTACTTTGGTAATTTTAAATTATTTCTATTTGAAATATCTTTAATAAATACTATGTTTGAATATACTTACCTCTACCTTGAACTCTTGGATCCGGTTAAGGGCAGTGTCACCCCTAATAATAGACACATACATCAGCAATATTTAGAGCCAGTTATTAAAAGGCTCTCTAAAAAGTGAGCACCTTTTTTTCTGTACAAATATTGCACTGTCCACTAAGGGTATAACAATCTGCACCCAGAAGTTCTTTTTTATCTCATTTGGAGATCCATCTTTGGTTGAAAGGAAGAGAAAAGAGCAAACTGCATCAATACGGTCTTGTTGCCTACCTTAAAGGCACGGATGCTTAAGTGTTTAGAGCCTATATCCATTTAAAAGGCTCTAAAAAATGTGAGTTTACCCGTACATATTTAAATCTAAACTCAATGTATGGTCATACAATATTACTCTATGTGTCCTTTTGTTTTTCTCTTTTGCATGTATACCTTTTACCTTTACCCTGAGTGGTAAGTGTATGTTTATATTTTTGAGCACTTTGGAACTACACCTATAGCTCTACATGCTTACCAAGTGGTGGGAAAGTTTCTACACTACCCTTTTGAGTGTTTTATAGCAGGTTTACAAAACTACTTTTTATTATATAAAAATAAGCGCCACTAATTTCCACACCTTTTTCTGTGTTGTTCCCATTTTCTATTACACTGTCTGCCTACCTTTAAGTCATCAGAAATAATCACCCCTAAATTCCTTTCCTCAGATGTTGAGGTCTGGACTCTATCAAATATTCTGTACTTTGCCCTTGGGTTTTTACATCCAAGATGCATTATCTTGCACTTATCCACATTAAATGTCAGTTGCCACAACTCTGACCATTTTTCTAGTTTAGCTAAATAATTTGCCATTTGGCTTATCCCGCCTGGAACATCAACCCTGTTACATATCTAAATATCATTAGCAAAAAGACATACCTTACCATCAAGACCTTCTGCAATAATAAAAATATTAAAGAGAATGGGTCCAAGTACAGATCCCTGAGGTACCTCACTGGTGACAAGCCCATGCTTCGAATATAGTCCATTGATTACAACCCTCTGTGGCCTGTCACTCAGCCACTGCCTTACCCATTCATCAATATTGGAATCTAGGTAAGCAATGTCTACTGCACCACCCTAATCAATTATTTTAGTTTCCCAATCAAAAAAATCAATAAGATTAGTTTGGCATGATCTCCCTAAAGTACATGTTGTCTCTGATCTTGAAATATATGTGTTTTTAGATGTTCAACAATCCTATCCTTTAACATGGTTTCCATTACTTTCCCCACTACTGAAGTAAGGCTTACTGGCCTATAGTTGCTGACTCCTCCCTAGTACCTTTCTTGTGAATGGGCACAACATTCACTAACTTCCAATCTTCTGGGACTACTCCTGTTAACAATGATTGGTTAAATAAATCTGTTAATGGTTTTGCTAGTACACCACCAAGCTCTTTTAATAACTTTGGGTGTATTCCATCACGTCCCATTGACTTATTTGTCTTTACGTTTGACAGTTGAAATAGAAATTCTTCCTCTGTAAACTCACATGAAACAGATGACTCAGTTGTCCTTTTTCCTAACTGTAATGGTATTTATTAATTAATGACTTTACATCATATAGAAAGCATATTTAGTGTAATGCTTTGGGGGCACCACTAGGGGGAGTGTGTAGGAAGACATGTGCTTCTGGCAGTGACATCACAGGCCAGCCTACTTACACTGAATAAAACCAGATGGAGGAGAAAACTCTGTCCATTTGCCTGTACCTGACTGAACCTAAGATGTAGTACCAGCTCTGACTTAACCCCAGCCAAAGGGCTGGGGCCTTGTAAGTAAAATGTTGTGTAACATGTAGCAACCTTTTGTAAGTAATATGTTGTAGTTTTGTATTGTATCATAATTGTAGTAAATTGACATTCTGCTAGCATCTGTTTATTTGTTATAGTTATATTAAATATACATTTAATATTACAACGTTTTGTGTATTTTCTATCCACATATTTGACCATAATACCATGAATTATAAAAATATTAATGTTGTTCCGTATTGCTTAATTATTATGTATTAAGAGATTAATATTCATATTTAGGTCACGACCACAACATTTGGCGTAGTCGGCAGGATTATGCTTGAATATTGGGGAAAATATAAATGTTATGCATTTTGCTTAAATCATACTGTAAATTGTCTGTCTGTATACAAATGAATAAATGAATGATGATTTGGTTTTAATGGAATGAATGCAGATAGCAAATAGGGATTAGATATTTGTTTTTAATGTATCTCTTGCTGTAGAACATAGTGATGAATTATTGTGTTGCTTGTTACCAATCTTTGGTCATTTGTATATAGGAGAAAACTTATATATACTTTACCTTTTGTCTGACCATGTGGATTTTAATCCACCATTGACCACATGGTGTGAATGAGTTGAGGCCTAGTTTCATTGTTTGCTACCATTTGCATAGGAAAAGACTTTTCACTAAACTAGTTCACCAGGTTTTATTGCTAAATTTGACCCATTCATGGATTTGTCTAGTAAATTAGTAGTTAAGAAAAAGATACGTTTAGTAATGCAGATTCAGTGAATAATAGATTTATGTGTGCGTATACACAGAATATTAGTATAAATATATATGATTTTGACTCATGAAGGAGAGACCACCTTTTTAACAGCTGTGTGACCATGCTTTTCAGCTACAGCTGGGGGAGAATTTGTCCTTGTTGGGGGTGGGTAGTCTTGCTGTATGAGAAAAAATAAACTGCATTGTTTTGTAAATGTAATTGCCTAAACTAATCAATTTGTGGAGTGTTTTTCAGCTTTATTATCCAGGACTAAGGAATTACTGGACATATGCAGGAACTGGTAACAAATGAACTGAAAAAATGGTAAAATAATTCCTTTGTCCTATTTAGTCTGAATATTTTAACAAGTTAGCATTTTTAACAAAGTAAGTGTAGGGGCTCAGATTAAGATTTATATTATTTTAGAAGCCATCTATAACTGATTTTAATATTTCCATGCTTTGAATTAGGGTGTATCTGCCTAGCGGGTGAACCTCCATAACGTGGGCTGTGATTTTAGTTACAGTAGCGGGTGGGGAACCTGAGCTAGGGGGTATTTAAACGTGTCCGGATAAGGGGGAGCATACCCAATAGTTGTTGTGCAGTTCTATCCTGTATTATTATTATTATTATTTGAAACCCTGTATTACTTATAAGTAGCATTTTGTAACTTATTTGTAATTGTTTATATATATTGCTCTGGGAAAGGGATAGGCAAAATCTCTGAGAGACCAGGAAATATATTTTAAAAAAGGGCGTATTACACTAGTGGTAGGGTGGCCTATCATGACCATAGAGACCCTTGGTGACTAGTTTTTGTTGTATATTGCCCTGGGAAGGGGATACGCTATTTAATAGAAATTCCTGAGAGACCAGGAAATATACAATAAGTGATACGTGAGTGTACTGGTTAAATTGCAGACATATTGGCCCAGAACCTTTAATCGAGCCGGAAAAGAGGCTGCTGTATGTTTGCTCCTCTATAATTTTGCGGGGGCGGTCACCCCCATGCGGAAAGCCACTGCCATCACAGGGTGGTTAGTTGTGCAGGCCCTTAGCCGCGAGGTGCAAGCATGTCCGTGGAAAGGCTAGAAATTAATAGGGAGTCACTCATAGCTGTCAGAAGTGTTGAACTTTGAGACATATTGACCTATATCCTTTCAGAGGCGGAAGAGGTGTTGTGGTTCACTCCTCTATAATTTAACCAAAGGGTGGAGAGTTATTAAACATGTTTAGGTTGGCTAGAAATGTGTTTCCTGAATTGCAGAGAAGATGCAGAAAGCAGCTATTAGCTTATTGTTTTTTAAGAGCCTTGTAAAAAAAAAAAAAAAAAATTAAGAAAGTTATCTTGTTGAAAAAAATTGTTTATAAAATGAAAAGCTGAAGGAATGTGTTTACATGTCTGTGTGTGTGTATATATATATATATATATATATATATATTCTAAGTAAAATATTTGCAGTATACGCTATAAGTGACTAGGAAAGTAATCCTGATCTGTTTCCTAACCTTTTCAGATGTAGCAGAAACCAGAGGTGGAAATTGGAACACAGATAGAATATCAGATGGAGACCAGTGTTTAAATGTTGACCTTTGATGAGCTATTGAATGTTTTATTTTATTGTCTATTTAACATGTCTATGCTATGATTTTGTGCATACTATTCTCTTATTTCTAGTGATTGTATTGCAATTGAAACCCTTATGTATTATTGTTGTATGTATGTATGTATGCTTGCCTGGGAAAGGGGGGAATTGACCCATAGGGACCAGGGGGTATTTTTGTGTAAACCAAACTGGGGTGGGAGGGCTCTAACGAGGGAATCCCATTGTCCAGTAGGTGCTTGATTTGTGTCTGTGTAAAGTGCATGAGTGGTTGCAGTTCAAAAAAAAAAACTAAAAACGGAAGAATGATAAGAGGGATAAGAGAAAGTAGGCATTTTGGGTTATCTATACATGTTTAAATAGAAGGGTGGTAAATAGGAATGTAATTGTTTTGGTTAATGTTTAGATTAAATTGGTTAAATACAGCAGTGATAACGAGTGTTTAGATTAAATTGGTAAATGCAGCAGTAATAACGAGTGTTTGGGTTAAATTGGTAGATACAGCAGTGATATTGTGTTTATCTGTGAATCAGGAGTGTGCTGGATGTGAAGAGAGGTGTGTAGGTATTTATCCAAACGCCATAGGAAAAAAATATGGTTAAGACACCACAATCACATGGTACTTGTGATGATTGGCACAGTTATTATTTATGTTTGTGTTCGTCATTGCCTGTGTTTTCATTCAAGAACTTTCAAGCAAGGATATTTTAAGCAGAAGAAGAAGCAGCACTGGACACTATGCTCAACTGTTGCTATAAGGAGAAAAAATATTGCAGCTAAGAGTGGTGAGAGTCGGAACAAAATGCATCAGGAGCAGGAAACTGTTCATCCCGGTCTCCATGCGTATGTTCTATAAGACTGTCGAAGAATAGAGTATTCCAGTTTCCAGGACTAATGTTTCTGAAAATTCCAGGCACACAGACCAGCCAGAGGCTACAGAAATCGAGTCGGTCTAGCCATGATTCATAGGTGTTATGAGTTTGTGGTGTCTAATACTATATTAAGCTCCAAAACACATCCTCACATGAACACAATATCATTGGTTAATCTAATAAAACATGGTTTGAGTTGTTCATTATTATAAGGGTGGGTATGTGCCTATTTCCCAACTGGTAATGCATGTGCTCAATGGTGAACATTTATATAAGCAATAAAATGTTAATGGGTAATAATTAATGGGTAAATGGGTATCGTTCTTCAAAAGGTGGGTTTTGTTGTAGGGCAGGTAGTGTTAAAATGGGGAAGATTCAAAATGTACTGGTTTTATAAATGCTTGTTTTATGACATAAGTCAAAGGGTGGTCTGTAATGGTATTTATTAATTAATGACTTTACATCATAAAGAAAGCATATTTAGTGTAATGCTTTGGGGGCACCACTAGGGGGAGTGTGTAGGAAGACATGTGCTTCTGGCAGTGACATCACAGGCCAGCCTACTTACACTGAATAAAACCAGATGGAGGAGAAAACTCTGTCCCTTTGCCTGTACCTGACTGAACCTAAGATGTAGTACCAGCTCTGACTTAACCCCAGCCAAAGGGCTGGGACCTTGTAATTAAAATGTTGTGTAACATGTAGCAACCTTTTGTAAGTAATATGTTGTAGTTTTGTATTGTATCATAATTGTAGTAAATTGACATTCTGCTAGCATCTGTTTATTTGTTATAGTTATATTAAATATACATTTAATATTACAACGTTTTGTGTATTTTCTATCCACATATTCGACCATAATACCATGAATTATAAAAATATTAATGTTGTTCCGTATTGCTTAATTATTATGTATTAAGAGATTAATATTCATATTTAGGTCACGACCACAACACTAACTGAGGCCCCTTTCCTTCATTTTCATCTGTAAATACTGAACAAAAATATTCATTGAGGCAGTCAGCTAGACATTTAGCCTCTTCTACATACCTTCCTTCTTTTGTTTTTAATCTAACTAATCCTTGTTTTATTTTCCTTTTCTCATTTATGTATTTAAAAAATGTTGTGTCCCTTTTTTTACTGACTTTGCTATTTTCTCTTCTTTGTGTGATTTGAAAGCTCTTATAACTTGCTTAGGAGTTTTAACCCCTTCAGCAACATGGGATGGGACGGAGAGGGGCACTGCAGGGTCCTGCAGTGCCAGGAAAATGAATGTGTTTTCCTGGCACTGCAAAATCCCTTTAAGTTGTGCTGCTGAGTGGAGTTGATTTCTTTTGGCATTAGGTTGACTGTTTTTAAGTATGCATAGAATGGGTCATTGATTTCTCTTTCCCAATTGGGTTTTATGATAGAAAAATTACCATTCAACAGCAGTATTTAACGCTTGATAACATGTTACTGTCTGAGGATATCTGTGTTTTTGCCTGTTAGTGAAAATAGATCCCCCAGTTGAAATGTCATAACTTAGATATTATGGTGGCTGGGCATTTCAGCAAGTAATTTTATACTGAATTATTATAACATGACTTTCCGATTATCATTTACTAGTACATTCAATTTAAAGATCACCTAGAGTATAAGGTAAATTTAGGTATATTTTGATGTGTTAATTGGTAATTATGTAAAATATTACATTAGTAATATTTGTATTAATAATGAGTATTTTCCCTGACTTGAAACATAATTCTAACACCATAACGGTCACAACAATGTCAGTACATATAATATAGTAAATATAATAAATAAATTTTATGATTTGTCACAAAAAATAAAAGATAACAGATTTTGCTTTTAAAAGCTATTTAAACAAGTTTATGTACATAACATATTAGCATACAATATATCATTTTAGCCTTTGCATTATGAATATATTTTCATTTCATGTTCTACTAAAATCAAATTATGATTTATATAAGAATTTACATAAATGTGGAACTTATTTTCAGAAACATTAATAAGATGGACAAGAAATTGCTTCACATTTGCCAAGTTTCAGCCTGAAATTATTTCCTAGTTATGATGTGCTGAAAATGTCTTTCACCTTGAATGTCTTTGTGAATTCCATTTTATCATGCTACTGTTCTGGAATCTAGAAACAATATTCAATTAGAGACGAAATACAATTTTAACATGACTATTTTTTTATTTGCATTTTAAAGTAACCTTGTAATTTTCTATTATCTATAACATGTGTAAAACATTTGTTTGGTTAATATTACATGCCACACGATATTGCGAGTAAAAGCTCCAAAACCAAGTCTAAAACACAAGCACTAAGATTAAGAATGATAATAATTTAAAGGGACACTATAGTCACCAAAATAACTTTAGCTTAACCCCTTAAGGACACAACTTCTAGAATAAAAGAGAATCATTACGGAATATTTACGTCATGTGTCCATAAGGGGTTAATGAAGCAGTTATGGTATATAGTCACCAAAATAACTTTAGCTTAATTGTATTTATTTATTATTGCCATTTATATAGCGCCAACAGATTCCGTAGCGTAATTAAGCAGTTATGGTGTATGCCCCATGCAGTCTTACTGCTCAATGATGTGCCATTTAAGAGTTAAATCCCTTTGTTAATGCACTTTAGTCACACTTCCCTGCATGTGACTTACACAGCCTTCCTAAACACTTCCTGTAAAGAGTCATCTAATGTTTACACTTCCTTTATTGAAAAGTCTGTTCGATTTAGAATTTATCTCCTGCTCTGTTAATAGCTTGCTAAACCCTACAAGAGCTTCCTGTATGTAATTAAAGATCAATTTACAGAGCAGGAGATATATATTATATCTGATTGAAAATGAAATCATTTTTCATTCAGGCTGCAGGGGAGGTGAGGCTTGGGCTGCGTAAACAGAAACAAAAGTGGCTAAACTCTTAATTGCCGTGAATTGAGCATTGAGACTTCAGAGACATGATCTTTACACAAAGGCTGCATCAATAAGCTAAAGCTGTTTTGGTGACTATACTGTCCCTTCAAGACAACTATTTCCTTTACTGAAAGTAGGAAATGTAATAAAATTATTTTAAGAAATGATAACTTGATTGTATGCTTGCTATGGTCAACTGTAACAGTAGAATACTTTCCTTACATTACGACATAACTCTCATGTTCCTCTGTCCTCGAATGCTCCACTGGTTTTAGTAGACTTCTCTGTTCTTTTTGGCACTATGTGTATTCTCAAATGTATACCTTTTTTGGCTGTGTCCTGTCCTTAGCAGATCTCTTACCTCTACAGTGTTGCTTTATATTTACTCTTCATTCTCTGTAGCCTCTCTTCTCTCTTTCTCAATAGATGCCGACCATCCATATTTCCCAACAGCATTCCATTCTCCTCACTCCTTCCCCTGTCTGTTTTATGTATACCACAGTTTTTGGTAACCCCTTACACTCAATATATTTTATCCGTTACAGCCCAGGTCCTTTAACCTGAGTGACTAGCACATAGCTTTCAATGAGAATGTCTACAAGCCAGCTCAGTTGTTTCTAGGTTACACAGTCGCAAATCTAGTACAGAAGGTCAGGATATATTTATCCTAGAGATTTAATAACCATTGTAGCAAGAGACAGTGATATATGCTAAATTTGCCCAGTTGTCAAGACAGCGGGAACAGTAAACCCACTTGTACCCAAGATTTCAATCGCCAATAAATTCTCCAAAATACATTAAAAATTTACTTTAAAAATAAGGGGCAAGTACAAAAAAAAAAAAGAGTGACAAAAAGTAAATCTTTCTCTGCTGAGAGCAAAGTTATCAATCCCATACTGGTTACAAAGTTTACCTTAGGAATCTGAGGAAGGAGGGCCCAATTCCCAAGTCAAACAACAATAGTACATCATTAGCTCCATCTATCCAAGTACAGTGAAATTGCAGCTTGTTACATCAACCAGGCAACATATTGACCCAACTTGGGTCTTTGGCAAGCCTAATTGAGACTTTTTGATTTGACTTGGGTCAGTCCACCACTAGAATCCCAGGCATAAGTAGTTATGTTGCCTAAATATTCATAAATAATAAATCCAAACCTTCTAAGCTTTCAAGAGCAAGGTCTCAGAACCGTTAAAATCATGCAAGAGTTATGTTTTAATATGTATTATAATAAATTACATATATATTATTCTTTTTAGTAGCACTGAAACAACACATGATACACAATTGATTTATTGAAATAAATAACTAAACAAACCTTTAATTTAACTCCTTATGGTTCAGCTTTTCCATTCATATTAAAAATACAATACATTTATATCCTTTTCAGGAGGATTTATTGCTCCCATCTCATATTGAACCATTTGAATGCAAAAGCAGTTACGAGTGATGGATCTTTATAATGTTCCTAAGCACAGTGGAGAGAAACAGAAAGCATAATGTGCAGACAGGCTATTTATGCTGTGCTTTAGCCCTTTTTTCCAGAACTGTGCCCACATACTGGAAATAAGAATATCCCAACATATGGACTAAAGCGAATATTTCACCTAAACAATCATCCCTTGCCCAATTGAAACTACACCCCTGGTGACCTGTGTGGTTACACTAATCCCTCAGAGGTATTGAACGAGATTAAAAAAGAAAAAATATGACCTCCGAGTAGTGTATAGGAAATAATCCATTCACTGTGCTGGCACATACAAGAAATATATAAGGTATTGAATGCAATGTATCAATTCCTGTATGTTCTCAAATGCAAATTACTCTCACAAGTAATAACTTATTTGCATAAAGTGTCAACAATTGCGTTAGAGAGTGTGGACCTAACAGCTTAAACCATAACAATATGTATGTCCAGAATTCCATAATAAAATCTATTTAAAAAAATGTATGTTGGGGGGCGTGGCCACGCAACGATCCAAGATGGACACGTAAGCCATGAGCTCCTGCACAAGGGACTTACATACAGCGACTAAACAAGCACACAGAGACGCAGAACCAGACCTGCTATGGTGCCTGGTGATCATGGCACATCGCACGATGAAAAAAACGAGACAAAGAGCAGCGGAACTGCAATTAACGGCGCCAACATCACCGCAGATGAAAATCCAAGATGGCGCCGACGGCCCGTCCACGCCAGCATCATGTTCAGACAGAAGTGACAGCACGTCCATCTCAATACCCACCTCAGCACCAGCCACAGACTCCTCTATACAGAGAATGCTGATGGAACTCAAGAGTTCCATGCAAATGGAATTTTCAAAACTGGCGAGAGACATCAAGGCTGACATCCAGGCCATAGGTGAGCGTACCGCCCATTTAGAGGACAAAACTGATGAAATCATAAGTGCCCACAACACTCTAGCAGACGCTTACACCGATATTACTGCCAGACTAGACCTTCTAACCGATAAAGTGGCAGACCACAAGGACAGGGACAGGAGGAGTAATGTACGTATAAGGGGGATCCCAGAAGACATAGCCCCTCAAGACCTAGCATCTTATGCAGAGGACCTATTCCACGCATTGTCCCCAGAACTATCCCAATCGGACCTCCTCCTGGACAGGATCCATCGTCTCCCACGACCACGTAACCTACCACAATCTCTCCCACGCGACACCATAGCAAAATTCCATTACTTCACGTCCAAAGACAAGATCATGAGAGCCTCAAGACTTCTCCCCGAACTACCGGGCAAATTTGCGAAAATAAAGCTTTATACTGACCTCTCAGCTGCCACACTCCTCAAAAGGAAAACACTGGCACCCATAACGACAGCCCTGAGAGATGCGAACATCCTATACAGATGGGGATTCCCAGCACGGCTAATGATTCGGCGAAATGGGATGGACAAGCACATCACTTCGGTGGAAGAAGGCCAAAGAATGCTTAAAGAATGGAATATCCCCAAACAAGCGCAAACAAGCAGTGCAGCACAGAATCTGCCCCAATGTTCACTGACACAGGTCTCCAGGGACTGGAACACCACTTCCATGGCTAAGTGACTTGGCCGGGGAGGATTACCAGAACCCAATATCATGGACACCTCTAAAGGCTCTCCTCACTACTACCACGGACTGGTAACGTTATTATACACTCACCCTTGACACTCCGTCAAGGCATAATGCATACACCTCTTTCCTTTGCTTTATATTTCTTTATGTTTGCATTCTTCTGATGGTAACTGATGGACTATAATGAACCACGGCAAGTTTTTGTTTTGTTTTTATGCTGCAGTAAAAAGTATAGTTCACGATATAGGGCCTACCGCCCCTCCACAGACAAATGCAAGCAGACCCTACATAGTACAGGCTTGTACCTCAAGGCCTCTTAGCTCATGACATGAGTCCCCCGCAGGAAGATACACGATCCCCCGAGTAGGCCATTATTGGCCTTATCCATGCCGTCAGTACGCTGTTGTACTAATTTAGATGGCTTTATGTATATAGTTCTACTGTTTTTATGTTCTAAAAATGTTTTTCCGGTGTCGCCTATCAAACTGACCAATTGCCCACGCATAAGACATTGCCCATACAAACCTCCCATAATGCGCAAAGCTTCAACCTGTACCACTCAACTCCCCTCTAGAGTTACCATTAATGTTGGGAATCGCATGTCAGACCACATCTCTTCCCTGCTTACCTCGCAAACCCCTGCAATCCGAATTAAAGCCATTACCACAATACTTACTATACAGGCCGAATTGAAAACAAGAAACGAAACTAGATGCCCTTTAACTTGTGAATCAATCCTACCTAGGTTTATACCATGACTCTCACAATTCTATCTTTAAACACCAAAGGCCTTAACACACCCCATTAGAGGCGACTAGCGCTGACAGAAGCTAAAAGACATAAGGCCCTAGTAGTTTTCTACCAAGAAACTTACTTTAAATGGGGAAATAGACCTAAATTTAACTCAACTTATTACCCCACTGACTTTCACACCTGCTATAAAACGAAAAAACGAGGGGTATCTACTCTGATCAGTAAGGATGTTTCCTTCGCACTGGTAAAGAAAATAGGAGACAAACACGGTAGATCAGGGCCGGATTAACATAGGGGCTGATACTCTTAGGTTTGCCACATGACTGGTATTTTAAGACACAGCCAGTATTTGAGGTTGCCTGGCCATGACGGTATTGCAGTAATACCGGCAATACAAATGCAAATATTATTCTCAGTATAAACAGAGATTACTCTGCAATTCCAGTACTGGCCAGTAGGGGTCACTGTGTGTGGAGAGAGGCAGGTATAGGAAGTTACAACATATCCCTGCCTCTCTATACTACTCACTGATCCCTGGGGGAGCAGCTACACAGCGCAGAGTCCAGACATCAGCTCTACAGCTCAGGTAAGGGAGGGATGGGGGGAAAGGCAGCAGGGACACATGGGGACACTGAGACACTAGGGGACACATGGGGACACTGAGACACTAGGGGACACAGACACTAGGGGACACATGATGACACATACACTAGGGGACACTGAGACACTAGGACACAGACACTGGGAGACCTGGGAACACTGAGACACTTGGGGACACTGGAAAACATGGGGACACTGAGACACTTGGGGACATATGGGGACACTAGGGGACACAGACACTAGGGGACACGGACACTAGGGGACACGGACACTGGGAGACCTGGGGACACAGACACTTGGGGACACTGGAAAACATGGGAACACTGAGACACTAGGGGACACATGGGGACGCTGTGAGACATAGGGACATTGGGAGACACTGAGACATTGGAACAGGGAGACACTATGTTCCCATGTCCCCCAGCCAGTGTCCCTAGTGTCTCAGTGTCCCCAAGTCTCCCAGTGTCTGTGTCCCATGTCTCTCAGTGTGCCTAGTGTCCCCATGTCTATGTCCACAACTGTCCTCATGTCTCCCCAAGTGTCTGTCTCCCAGCCAGTGTCTCCTAGTCTCCCAGTATCCCATAGTCTCCCAGTGTCCCCTAGTCTCCCAGTGTCTGTGTCCTTAGTGTCTTTGTGTCCCCAAATGTTTCAGTGTCTCCATGTCTCCCAGTGTCTGTGTTCCTAGTGTTTCAGTGTGCCTCGTGTCCCCATGTCTCGAAGTGTCCCTATATGTCCCAGTGTCCACAACTGTCCCCATGTCTCCCAGTGTCCCCAAGTGTCTGTCTCCCAGCCAGCGTCCCCTAGTCTCCCAGTGTCTGTGTTCCCATGTCTCTGTGTCCCTAGTGTCCCCAAATGTTTCAGTGTCCCCATGTCTCCCAGTGTCTGTGTCCCTAGTGTCTCAGTGTCCCCATGTCTCTCAGTGTCCCCAGTATCCTAGTGACATGGGGACACACTGAGACATTGAGACACTGGGAGAAATGGGGACACAGACACTGGGAGACTAGGGGACTGGGCGACATGGGGACACTGACACTGTGATACATAGGGACACTGAGACACTGGGTGACTTGCGAGACTGAGACACTGGGAGACAAGGAGACACTGGGAGCAATCCATCTATACAGCAGATGGATTGCTGAGTTTGTAGGTGATTTTACAGAATTTTCTCTGATGTCACTCCTTGTGATTTACATCATGTGATGTCACGCATAACTAATTAATTATACAAATGATTAAGGCTGGAAATTTTTTCCAAGAAAGGTGGCAACCTTAACTACTCTTCACATACTCTTGCTTAAAGGAGCACTATAGGGTCAGGAACACAATCAAGTATTTCTGACCCTATTATGTTAAAACCACCACCCTGGCCCCATCTTGCCTCCCTAAATATAGTAAAATATTACTTGTATTCAATTATGCAGCTGCTGGCTCAGAAGTGGTGGTCTGAGCAAATTACAATACTTCCCCATAGGATTGGCTGAGACTGTCAACTAGGCAGATCAGGGGCAGAGCCAGCACAAGTCCAACATAGCCCTGGTCAATCAGCATCTCCTCATAAAGATAAATTGAATCAATGCATCTCTATGAGGAAAGTTCAGTGTCTGCACGCAGAGGGTGGAGACACTATATGGCAGTGCTGCACACTAGGCAGTACTGCTCCAGGAAGCACCTCTAGCAGCCATCTAAGGAGTGGCCAGTGGAGTCTCTCAAAAGACAGTGTTTACTGCAAAAAGCCTGAATGGAATGATTCCACTTACCAGAACAAACACAATAAGCTGTAGTTGTTCTGGTGACTATAGTGTCCCTTTAAGTTTGGAAGCTTAAGAGGGATGTATGGGAACAAAACTTGTGTGCACTGGCTGACATTTAAATTAGTTTAGGTAATGCAGACGTTGGTCTCTCTAACACTGTGGCATGTCCCCTTTCTTCTACACTCACTACAGACACCTTTTCTCTGTCTCAGACTATATACCAGGAACTTCTGCCTGCTATTAAGAAGGTAAGGAGACAAGTGGACCAGCGAGTACTAGGGAACAGTCCTTAGAAAGAATGGAGTGAGCGCATCATTAGACGCATTTATGTCAAGCTCAAGGTGCTGCCTGCATAGTATGCCCTAAGTTGGACAGCCTGCAAGATTGGCAGGCAGCCTGACATGCATTCATGCCAGGCTGACCTTCCAATTCTTTGGACAAACATGCCCCCTTTTTGGGCATGTTCACCCCTTTTGGCAGGTCTTGTCACATGATTCGCGCCAGTGGCACACCCTTTTACCCCGCCCATTGACTTCCTGCTTCACTGGACACTGCTGTTAGGGGTTATGAATTTACTTGAAAGATGAAAGCATAAATTAGAGAGAGATTAGCATAGAGTATGTGTTTTCTTATAGCTGCATCCTATGAGTTTCCCTCCAGCACCATCTCCATCAGATACATGACGATTGGGAGGTATGTTTGTTTTAGTGTTTTTGGTTGATAAGATTCCGTAATTAGGCCCATCATAATTGTCAGCACCAGGCCCACTGTGCTCTTAATCCGGCCCTGCGGTAGATACTTAATCATACAATGCTATATAAACAATAATCCCTACACACTCGTGAACATATACAGGCCGAATGCGAATCAACATGAGTATATGGTTAAGATTTTTGGGCTAATTTCACTGTACCGCTTCGGGGACGTGATAATAGGTGGTGATACCAATTTCCTACTGGATGCCGCAACACATACCGCCTCCAAACACCTAGGACACACCAAAACAGCCAAAAAATTAACGACCCTAACTTCTAAAATAGCACACACCATTCTCAAACATGACGTTGTAGATCTTTGGAGAATACTCCACTCCACTGAAATAGACTATACCTTCCACTCAGCAGTACACAACACATACACAAGAATTGACAGATTCCTGATACCCGCCAAATACATGGACAGAATCCAGCAGGCAGTAATAGGCCCCATAACGTGGTCTGACCACGCACCCATTTCCATAACCATTCATGAACAATACCCGTCCAAGGGAAAAGGAACATGGAGACTTAATGACACGCTACTTACCAACCAAGATACAGTAGCTAGCATACAGAAAGACATAGAAGCTTATTTCGCAGAGAACGCCCTGGAAGGCACAAATGTGGAAACAATATGGCAAGCACATAAAGCCATAATCAGGGGCACACTAATCAAAATAGCCAGCTACCAACATAAGCAGCGTAAAATACGCTACACAACACTCATAAGAGACATCACAGAATTAACACATAGAAACAAACTTCAACCCTCAGAAGACACGCAAAAGCAACTATCCGCAGTACAAAAGGAACTACACCACTTAGAACTGGAAAAAAAAACTCACCTCCTACAGAGATATAAACACAAATTTTTCACTAGGGGGAATAAAGCAGGGGCTCTATTAGCTGCACAACTCAAAACCCGCTCACAACAAACAAAAATAGCATACATCCAAACACCCCAAGGTAAAAAATTGATTAACCCACAAAACATAGTTGACGAATTCACAGTCTACTATAGCTCCCTCTATCACCTTAAAGACAGCAACGAGACAGTTCCACCCTCACCACACTCTATCATAAACTTTCTACAATCTATTGACGTCCCCAAACTGCAGGCCTCGGATATTGCGACTCTCACTGCACCATTCTCGATGGAAGAGGTGGAGAAGACCATTCAGGATCTACCCACACAAAAAGCCCCAGGACCAGACAGTTTCACCAACCTCTACTACCAGACTTACTCGAAACTACTCACACCCCACCTGACAAACCTATACAATCACTGCTACACCTCGGGAAGTATACCCCCAGACATGCTAGTAGCTCACATATCGACCTTACCCAAACCTGGGAAACCCTCAACCCACTGCCAAAACTTTAGACCGATTTCGCTTATAAATGCAGATGTTAAGGTGTATGCCAAGCTCCTAGCTAATAGGCTATCCCGGTCTTTACCTACACTGATCCACAATGACCAATCTGGGTTCATCAAAGGCAGACAGGGCTCAGATAACAAACGGAAAGTCCTAAACATACTGGCACACATGCATGAAACACATACCCGAGGACTCATCTTAGCACTGGACGCGGAAAAGGCCTTCGATAGGGTCAACTGGGAATATATGCAACAAGTCCTCCGCAAATTCGGTTTCCCAGATGACCTTGTCGCAGGCATCATGGCTCTTTATAACGACCCACAAGCAAGAGTATCCAACTCTGGCTTCCTTTCCGCACCTTTTCACATCACTAACGGCACCAGACAAGGGTGCCCCCTATCACCATTACTGTACATCCTCTCCCTAGAACCTGTAGCAGCTAAAATTAGGCAACACGACGTGATCACAGGTATAGACATAGGAAACCACTCATACTGCCTCTCCATGTTCGCAGATGATATCCTGCTCACAGTAAAAGAACCCGAAAAATCAGTCGCAGCGTTAATAGACCTACTTCGCCAATATGGACAACTATCCTACTATAAGCTTAATCAAGGCAAGACACAAGCTCTCCCAATAAACTTACCAAACTCATTGACAACACAGCTTAAACGATCCAAAAACTTTGACTGGAGAACCACCAATATCACTTACCTAGGAGTAAAACTTGGCCCTACCCCCACAGACGCATTTGACCTAAACTTTAAACCACTAATACCTCTATGCAAAACGCACATCCAACAATGGAAAAGGGTAAAACTCTCCTGGCTTGGAAGAATTAATTCAGTAAAAATGATGCTTCTTCCTAAACTTCTCTACAAATTTAGGATGCTGACGATTTACGTCAAACCGACATTTTACAAGCATCTTCAATCCATAATCTCCTCCTTCGTCTGGGAGGCACGCAGACCGCGCCTATCTATGTCCCTCCTTCAGAAGCGTCCGGAGCAGGGAGGGTTGGGATTCCCAGATCTATCTAAATATCACAAGGCATCCCTCCTGGATGCTGTGATTAAACTTCACGCCCCCAAGGGGACTTTCCAATGGGCAGATATGGAACACGCTAGAGCACCCGGAAATTCCCTGGTAACGATACTATGGACACCAACACAAATCAGACCAAACACGCACCACTTGTTCAATACCTCGGCTCTCACTATTAAACAATGGGAATCATTACACCTCACAAAACAAAAAAAATCAACAAATTCCACCCAAGAGCCCCAATAACAGCTCTGAACCTCTTAGCCTCGGGGTTAACAATGAACACATGGGAAAAACGTGGCATTAAACACATAGCAAACACATACCAAGACCAACAGCTCATGTCTTTCCCTGACCTCCAGCATAAATACGAACTACCTAACTCCTACATCTTTCAGTACCTCCAACTAAAAAGCATCGCCACCTACAAAATACTCACAAAATCTGATATAACTACTCTCCAAACCCTACCCATTAGACCCTATATACGACCGCTGCTGGCTCACACCCGCAAAACCCAAGTCATTATCTCTATGTTATTACACACTGTTGAGTAATGCTGACACAAAACCCCCCACCTATATACAACAATGGCAAACAGAATACACATCCTCGCCATCTGGGAAGGACTGGTTACAATTCCTCAACGCACTCAAAGGTCTCACCAATTGCTATTCACACATAGAAGCTCACAGGAAGCTGGTCTATAGATGGTACTTAACACCTAGCAAATTACACAAGATCTACCCAACAGTACCGGCAGAATGCTGGAGATGCGGAGTAGCAAAAGGCACAATGTTTCACATCTGGTGGGAATGTTCAGTCTTGGCACCCCTTTGGGGCCATGTTAAAGACATCCTCAAATCGTTAAATATCAATATTATCACCCTCGACCCCTTAGTCAGCTTATTTCTGCTTATTCCCACCTCCATGACCAAACCCAGTAAACAAGTGGTGTTGATAATCATACTAGCAGCAAGAAACCTGTACCCTACTGTCAGTGGCGTACTAAGGGGGGAGGGGGTGAGCAGAGGGGGCTGTCTACCCTGGGTGCCACTCACTAGGGGGGTGCCCGGGGAAGACTGTGTTGCTCACCGAGGACCCGACACCAGGACAGGGCCCGGCGGCTTGCTCGATATGCCGCTGGGTGCGATGCACCTCCTGCGCCCATCGCAGACACCGGTCTGCAGCTCAGCAGTGTGCAAAGCTGCAGACCATGTGTCTCACAAGATCTGATCAATCAGAGCATTGCCACGGGTTACCATGGCAACGCTCTGACAGGGTCTCACGAGAATTATGGTCAACAGCTCTGCACACTGCACACATACTCTCATTATCACCCCCCTCCCTCTCATCATCACCCCCCTCCATCTCATCATCACCCCCTCCCTCACAGTATTACTCCCTCACACCATGACCCCCCTCTCACCTTCCCCCCCTCAAACCATCACCTCTCCTCCCTCACAGTATTACCCCCTCCCCACAGTATTACCCCCTCCTTCACACCATTATCCACTATACAAACACACACTGCATTCACTATACAAACACACACAGATGCACTTATACATGTATGTCTGTGTATCTGTATGTCTGTGCATCTGTATGTGTGTTGGTATATGTGTATCTGTCAGTGTGTGTGTGTGTATCTGTGTGTGTGTATCTGTTTGTGTGTCTGTGTTTGTATCAGTGTGTCTGTATGTGTGTGTCTCTATCCAGTGTTGTATCCTGGTTTTGTGCTGCCCTAGGCATGACAAAACTCAGGCACCCCCTCCCCCCGCCTCGCCTTCTAAATACACATACACACTCACTGACAGACACCTATACACTCAGTGTCAGACAGACACTTTCACTGACAGACACACATACACTAGCTAACAGACATACACACTCACTAACAGACATATACAGTCACTAACAGACATGCAAACAATCTCACTAACAGACATGCATACACACTAATTAAAGGACCACTCAAGGCACCCAGACCACTTCAGCTTAATGAAGTGGTCTGGGTGCCAGGTCCAGCTAGGTTTAACCCTTTATTCATAAACATAGCAGTTTCAGAGAAACTGCTATGTTTATGAATGGGTTAAGCCTTCCCCTATTTCCTCTGGTGGCTGTCTCATTGACAGCCACTAGAGGCGCTTGCGTGCTTCTCACTGTGATTTTCACAGTGAGAGCACGCCAACGTCCATAGGAAAGCATTATGAATGCTTTCCTATGTGACCGGCTGAATGCGCGCGCAGCTCTGCCGCGCAGCGCATACAGCCGGAGGAGGAGGATCGAGGAGGAGGAGCCGCCCAGCGCTGGAAAAAGGTTTTTTTTACCCCCCCCTTTCCAGAGCCGGGGAGGGGGTCCCTGAGGGTGGGGGCACCCTCAGGGCACTATAGTGCCAGGAAAACGAGTATGTTTTCCTGGCACTATAGTGGTCCTTTAACAGACACACATACTAACACACTCACTAACAGAGACAGACACACATACACTCTCACTAACACACACACATGCATACACACTAACAGACACACACACACTTAGTAACACACTCCCTAATAGACACACACACTAACAGACACACACACACACACACACACTAATAGACACTCACTAACAGACACCCACACACACTCACTAACAGACACCCACACACACTCACAAACAGACACTCACATTT
>OW240914.1:167490051-167495051 GCA_933207985.1 Pelobates cultripes | reverse complement strand
AGCAAGCCAGTACTAGCACACTGTGGGTTTATATAATAATGGCTATCTTCATGGTTTTTTAGTATGTATCAAGCAGGTGGTAAGGATTTCTCTCTATTTAACACTCCAGCTAGAGTCAACACATTTTCACTTGGAGAAGATGTTGCTAGTCCCACACGACAATTTTGTCCCAACACAGAGGACGATCATGCTTCAGGCTCCAGGCTCTAGCAACTCTGGTAGTACATAGAGAACTACCAGAGACAAATTGGGTCGTCTCATTCTCTTTGGCAAATCCCAGATTTGCAACAATTTCCATGTTGGCACATGTAGTTTCAGTGCATGCAGACTGTTGCAGATATGTTCTTAATATGTCAGGGCACATGCAAAAACCATGTGTCCCAATAAATGTACCCTGAACCTTACTTCACATTTGTAAACATTATGCATTTCCAGTACTTTCTAACTCTTCACCCTTCCAGACATTTAGTTGATTTCCTAATCTCCGATTTTAAAGGCCTTCCGTACAGGTATTGCCATATACTTTTGGGGGAATCTAGAATGCCCTAACTTGCAGTCATCACAGCAGCACTCATGGACCAAGAAAAGGCAGAAAGATTTCTACCTGGCCCTCTCCGATCTACACCATTTACAGCGTGGCACAATCCCATTGGGATTGTCACAGGGAATCTTCCCTCACACTGTAACTGATCATAGACTTATCTGCACCTCACGCCTCGGCTACCCCAAGTCTCAACTCCCTCATACCCTCCGAGGATTTTTAATTACAGTATGCCACCATTGTTCATACCATTACAGCTATCACTCAAGCAAGGGGGGAAGTCTGGTTAAGTAAAACTGATATCATAAACGCATTTCAGACTGCCACCATCCACCCTACACTGGCACTTACAGGGCATTTATGGGCAGCAGTTAATATTTCTTCTCCCGCTTAACTTTTGGGTCAAGAGCAGCCTATAATCTTCAATATATTCGTTGAACTCTTTGCTGGTTGTGGTTAAACATATCCAGATGCCCCACAGTCATACACTCCAGAGATGATTTCTTGTTGGTCAAAGGCCTTTCCCTCTAGAAGCTTCAAGAAAGCCATTAGTATGTCTGAACACTTGGGTGTCCCAGTATTCCCTAAGGTCACAGAAGACCCAGACACTATCGTTACATTCCTGGGCATACAACTTGACTCTGCATCCATGCCAACAAGTTACCACGAGAGAAATAGGAACAGTCGCAACAACAATAAATTACCACCTCCTGCTTGGTACTTGCAACCGCATGGAACTACAATCCCTACCAGATTCCTTAAATTTTGCCATGCGCATCATACCACAGGCAGCGCTTTCATCTCAGACCATTTTGCTTTTTCCACACTCCCACAATGATGATCAGGGGCTGTCCCTAGACAACTAAGCCACAGCAGACCTACACATATGGTGGACTTTCTTAACCACACGTAATGGTAAACTATTGTGGCAGCTGCCGTGACAGCCGCCATGGCAGGGGGGTCAATTATGGTCAAGGTCATGGATTACATGAACCTCGCCAACATAGCCAGGCTCTGACTAAACTGGCCTTGTCCACCAGCACTTAATACGCTTGCTACAGGGTTTTCCACTTATACAATACATTCATGTTGGACAATCACTTAGATAGCTGGTTTGAGGTTTCACCACTTATGGCCTTCGCCTCTTTTTGACACCTTAAGCTAAAAATTCTCACACAACACGGTTAAACTTTATCTCACGGGCATTCAAAACTATATGTATTTCTCCTTCCTCAAACAACAAGGGTTCCTATCCTCCTACACCATCCATACCTTACTTAGAGACATAGCCAATCGGACATTCCCACTAAATCTAAATACTGGCCATAGACATACAATGTTCAAACCATGTCAGAACCATTCGACCATGCACCTTCCGAGCCACGCACCAATGCTGTCATCAAAACTGCTACCTATCTAGCCTTTAACTGCTTTCTCAGGCCAAAACAATAACTCACTATCAGTGGCCAACATCATAAACAAGAGTGCCTGTTGACCTCTTATCCTCTAAAACACACAGACCACTATGGCCAGTCCCTTCCTAAAACTAAGACAAATCAGATGAGGTATTACATGTGACAATACATTGCGTAGTGACTTATGGGGCTGGCATTGATTTCTTTTTTTTTTTCCAGGGCTGCCTTGTATGCCCAGACCGGCCCTGTATGGAGGCACTAAATTCCACCACAGAGCTAAATACTTTTGTGGTTTTATACATTTTACATTTTGTTTTACATTTTTATAAATTTACATTTGCTTGTTTGTTTTGCAATCCTAACAAAACTATATTTTAGTTTTAAGTACAAGTAAACATTTTCTTTTAACATTTGTGGATGTGACTCTAACAGCACAGTGGCTGTTTTTCTGAACATTCACCTTCTGATATAGCAGCCATTTAAGTTGCCACTTTCTCATCTTCATCAGAAATTTTTGATAAAGACTCAAGGTAGGGATCCACCATACTGCATAGATTAAATTGCTTAAGCTAAACCTTATATAGACAAAACAACCCTGTTTCCCCAATGTGTCTTTTACAAGATATTTTTATTTTTAAATCTTTCTCTTTATATTAACAATTTGTGTTTATTTTAAGTGTTCTCCTGACTTGCTCCAGGAAATATGTCTAAAGCTACATATAGGTCAGTCAATAACTGTCTCCTCTAGAGCATTGCTCTTTTGATTCTCCACTCTCTGGAGGCTGTGATTCCTAATACTCTGACATGCAGTCTGCCTAAAATACAAATTAAATAAACATTCAACACACTTTTTATAAAGTACTTTACAATGTGTTTCTGTTACATCCTGCAGAATTAGAAGTCTCTTATAGGTGTTGCTGGAAATAGAATTAGGCAAAGTTCACTAAATGTTACTTTAAAGTGAATTCTTAATCTCATTTGAAAGCTTTATTTTATCTATTTATTTTTTATTATTATGTTGTGGTGTTCCTAAGGCTGCCGTGTGTCTTTATTTTTGCTAGCTATATTAAATTATTACATCCTTACTAGTACAACTGACAGGAGTTGAAGCGGCATAACTTGCAAAGACCCTTGAAAGTGACATCGTCGCTGATGGTGAGATTTAATTACCTGAACCTGTCCCTCAAGGGTGCTGCTATCTTCTTCCTGCTAGTCCTCGTTTCAAGTGCCAGGAGCTGATATCACTACTGTACTCTAGCGCATGCACAAAGGTCTATGTACAGGTCTATGAAGGATACTGTGAGACCAGTAGTAGTCTCTACTTTGACAGTAGTAGTCCATACTTTTTCTTGTATTCTTTCGTATTTCTTTTGACCTGGTTGGAATTTCAGTGAAATTCCAGCACAGTCAGTAAGAGTATTTTATAAAGATTTTGCCTTTATGCAATACACATTTTGTAGGAGAGGTGACCGTGCCGCTTTAATATTGAAATAGCACTGACAACAATAATTTGCAATGACACTGAGTGTAGTAATTTTAGATAGTTTGAAAGATAATAAACTGTGCTTAGCATTTGTAATTTCGAGTTTAAATACTATATTGTAAATACATAATCCCAACCACACCAACACGCAAACATCCATACAAGCACAACATGCATAAATAATATACAACAGACACATAGTCCTAAACACAGTCACACCAAATGCATACATTCAATAACATACTCCTTTTGCTGGACAACATATAACTACAAATCAGCTAACTGTCTTATTGTTTATGTGAAAAACCAATAGAGCTGTACAAGAAGGAAGTGTTGCCACCTTAAGAGCACAGGAGCCCACTTGTGTAGAGTTTAATTTCATTATAGGTTTATACAAATATGAGTGTTTACTACTCACTACTATTCTCCAGAGCACATCTATATCTATATATATATATCTCACATATTACAATATTTCAATATTTTTTATTTTTTTTTGCTGTTTGTTTACTTGCAGTAAATGCTTGATGGCTAACAGTGCAGTTGTCTATAATGCTTAAACTGCTAGGAGGAAGTTATAGGACACGACATCCTTCCACTGCTGCCCAAACCAGTACAATTGAAGCATTAGAGCTTTTTACAGCCTGTTCTACTGCATCCATTCTATGCAGTCATGTTAAAGGACCACTATAGTGCTAGGAAAACAAACTCGTTTTCTTGACACTATAGGGTTTTTAGGTCCCTCAGGGTCCCACTCCTGCTGGGATGAAGGGGGCTGAAGGGGTTAAACACTTACATTTCTACAGCGCCAGGCTCCCTCGGCGCTAGGGAACTCTCCTCCCTCTGCTGATGTCAGCGCGGCAAGAGCGGCGCACGCATTCAAACAGTCCATAGGAAAGCATTTCTCAATGCTTTCCTATAGACGTTCAGCGTCTTCTCACTGTGATTTTCACAGTGAGAAGTGTGGAAGCGCCTCTAGCGGCTGTCCGTGAGACAGCCACTAGAGGTTGGATTAAGCCTGCAGTTTCTCTGAAACTGCTATGTTTACAGCTGCAGGTTTAACACTAGATGGACCTGGCACTCAGACCACTTCAGTTTTAAATTCAGTATACATTAAATGAGAGTTCAGATACATGCTAGGATGTGCCTTAAAAATAATAATCCTATGTCTCTAAATTGATGATTTAGATATTCTTAGAGAAAAACAAGCTTTGCCTGAAGCACTGGGGTAAGAAACCAATGCTGTATTTATATCTTATAATGGAAAAAACAGACATACTATTTAGGAGCTAGGTATTTCTGTAGATAATTCAATAACCATCAGGATAATAGATCTATGAACAACGTATAGATAACAGAAATTATTCCTCAGGATCAAGATATGTCAGTAACGTAAAAGAACGCAAACTATACTAATGCATGCATGCATGCATAAACATTTATTCTTTCTAATGTGGACTATATCATGTTTCCCTTCATGCCTTTTCCAATTTCCAAGTGAACTACGGTTGAAAATGAAAACTATTTATGAAATTAAATTACTTGTATATGTATGAAAACG
>OW240914.1:167365116-167485116 GCA_933207985.1 Pelobates cultripes | reverse complement strand
GCACACTGTGGGTTTATATAATAATGGCTATCTTCATGGTTTTTTAGTATGTATCAAGCAGGTGGTAAGGATTTCTCTCTATTTAACACTCCAGCTAGAGTCAACACATTTTCACTTGGAGAAGATGTTGCTAGTCCCACACGACAATTTTGTCCCAACACAGAGGACGATCATGCTTCAGGCTCCAGGCTCTAGCAACTCTGGTAGTACATAGAGAACTACCAGAGACAAATTGGGTCGTCTCATTCTCTTTGGCAAATCCCAGATTTGCAACAATTTCCATGTTGGCACATGTAGTTTCAGTGCATGCAGACTGTTGCAGATATGTTCTTAATATGTCAGGGCACATGCAAAAACCATGTGTCCCAATAAATGTACCCTGAACCTTACTTCACATTTGTAAACATTATGCATTTCCAGTACTTTCTAACTCTTCACCCTTCCAGACATTTAGTTGATTTCCTAATCTCCGATTTTAAAGGCCTTCCGTACAGGTATTGCCATATACTTTTGGGGGAATCTAGAATGCCCTAACTTGCAGTCATCACAGCAGCACTCATGGACCAAGAAAAGGCAGAAAGATTTCTACCTGGCCCTCTCCGATCTACACCATTTACAGCGTGGCACAATCCCATTGGGATTGTCACAGGGAATCTTCCCTCACACTGTAACTGATCATAGACTTATCTGCACCTCACGCCTCGGCTACCCCAAGTCTCAACTCCCTCATACCCTCCGAGGATTTTTAATTACAGTATGCCACCATTGTTCATACCATTACAGCTATCACTCAAGCAAGGGGGGAAGTCTGGTTAAGTAAAACTGATATCATAAACGCATTTCAGACTGCCACCATCCACCCTACACTGGCACTTACAGGGCATTTATGGGCAGCAGTTAATATTTCTTCTCCCGCTTAACTTTTGGGTCAAGAGCAGCCTATAATCTTCAATATATTCGTTGAACTCTTTGCTGGTTGTGGTTAAACATATCCAGATGCCCCACAGTCATACACTCCAGAGATGATTTCTTGTTGGTCAAAGGCCTTTCCCTCTAGAAGCTTCAAGAAAGCCATTAGTATGTCTGAACACTTGGGTGTCCCAGTATTCCCTAAGGTCACAGAAGACCCAGACACTATCGTTACATTCCTGGGCATACAACTTGACTCTGCATCCATGCCAACAAGTTACCACGAGAGAAATAGGAACAGTCGCAACAACAATAAATTACCACCTCCTGCTTGGTACTTGCAACCGCATGGAACTACAATCCCTACCAGATTCCTTAAATTTTGCCATGCGCATCATACCACAGGCAGCGCTTTCATCTCAGACCATTTTGCTTTTTCCACACTCCCACAATGATGATCAGGGGCTGTCCCTAGACAACTAAGCCACAGCAGACCTACACATATGGTGGACTTTCTTAACCACACGTAATGGTAAACTATTGTGGCAGCTGCCGTGACAGCCGCCATGGCAGGGGGGTCAATTATGGTCAAGGTCATGGATTACATGAACCTCGCCAACATAGCCAGGCTCTGACTAAACTGGCCTTGTCCACCAGCACTTAATACGCTTGCTACAGGGTTTTCCACTTATACAATACATTCATGTTGGACAATCACTTAGATAGCTGGTTTGAGGTTTCACCACTTATGGCCTTCGCCTCTTTTTGACACCTTAAGCTAAAAATTCTCACACAACACGGTTAAACTTTATCTCACGGGCATTCAAAACTATATGTATTTCTCCTTCCTCAAACAACAAGGGTTCCTATCCTCCTACACCATCCATACCTTACTTAGAGACATAGCCAATCGGACATTCCCACTAAATCTAAATACTGGCCATAGACATACAATGTTCAAACCATGTCAGAACCATTCGACCATGCACCTTCCGAGCCACGCACCAATGCTGTCATCAAAACTGCTACCTATCTAGCCTTTAACTGCTTTCTCAGGCCAAAACAATAACTCACTATCAGTGGCCAACATCATAAACAAGAGTTCCTGTTGACCTCTTATCCTCTAAAACACACAGACCACTATGGCCAGTCCCTTCCTAAAACTAAGACAAATCAGATGAGGTATTACATGTGACAATACATTGCGTAGTGACTTATGGGGCTGGCATTGATTTCTTTTTTTTTTTCCAGGGCTGCCTTGTATGCCCAGACCGGCCCTGTATGGAGGCACTAAATTCCACCACAGAGCTAAATACTTTTGTGGTTTTATACATTTTACATTTTGTTTTACATTTTTATAAATTTACATTTGCTTGTTTGTTTTGCAATCCTAACAAAACTATATTTTAGTTTTAAGTACAAGTAAACATTTTCTTTTAACATTTGTGGATGTGACTCTAACAGCACAGTGGCTGTTTTTCTGAACATTCACCTTCTGATATAGCAGCCATTTAAGTTGCCACTTTCTCATCTTCATCAGAAATTTTTGATAAAGACTCAAGGTAGGGATCCACCATACTGCATAGATTAAATTGCTTAAGCTAAACCTTATATAGACAAAACAACCCTGTTTCCCCAATGTGTCTTTTACAAGATATTTTTATTTTTAAATCTTTCTCTTTATATTAACAATTTGTGTTTATTTTAAGTGTTCTCCTGACTTGCTCCAGGAAATATGTCTAAAGCTACATATAGGTCAGTCAATAACTGTCTCCTCTAGAGCATTGCTCTTTTGATTCTCCACTCTCTGGAGGCTGTGATTCCTAATACTCTGACATGCAGTCTGCCTAAAATACAAATTAAATAAACATTCAACACACTTTTTATAAAGTACTTTACAATGTGTTTCTGTTACATCCTGCAGAATTAGAAGTCTCTTATAGGTGTTGCTGGAAATAGAATTAGGCAAAGTTCACTAAATGTTACTTTAAAGTGAATTCTTAATCTCATTTGAAAGCTTTATTTTATCTATTTATTTTTTATTATTATGTTGTGGTGTTCCTAAGGCTGCCGTGTGTCTTTATTTTTGCTAGCTATATTAAATTATTACATCCTTACTAGTACAACTGACAGGAGTTGAAGCGGCATAACTTGCAAAGACCCTTGACAGTGACATCGTCGCTGATGGTGAGATTTAATTACCTGAACCTGTCCCTCAAGGGTGCTGCTATCTTCTTCCTGCTAGTCCTCGTTTCAAGTGCCAGGAGCTGATATCACTACTGTACTCTAGCGCATGCACAAAGGTCTATGTACAGGTCTATGAAGGATACTGTGAGACCAGTAGTAGTCTCTACTTTGACAGTAGCGGTCCATACTTTTTCTTGTATTCTTTCGTATTTCTTTTGACCTGGTTGGAATTACAGTGAAATTCCAGCAGAGTCAGTAAGAGTATTTTATAAAGATTTTGCCTTTATGCAATACACATTTTGTAGGAGAGGTGACCGTGCCGCTTTAATATTGAAATAGCACTGACAACAATAATTTGCAATGACACTGAGTGTAGTAATTTTAGATAGTTTGAAAGATAATAAACTGTGCTTAGCATTTGTAATTTCGAGTTTAAATACTATATTGTAAATACACAATCCCAACCACACCAACACGCAAACATCCATACAAGCACAACATGCATAAATAATATACAACAGACACATAGTCCTAAACACAGTCACACCAAATGCATACATTCAATAACATACTCCTTTTGCTGGACAACATATAACTACAAATCAGCTAACTGTCTTATTGTTTATGTGAAAAACCAATAGAGCTGTACAAGAAGGAAGTGTTGCCACCTTAAGAGCACAGGAGCCCACTTGTGTAGAGTTTAATTTCATTATAGGTTTATACAAATATGAGTGTTTACTACTCAGTACTATTCTCCAGAGCACATCTATATCTATATCTCACATATTACAATATTTCAATATTTTTTATTTTTTTTTGCTGTTTGTTTACTTGCAGTAAATGCTTGATGGCTAACAGTGCAGTTGTCTATAATGCTTAAACTGCTAGGAGGAAGTTATAGGACACGACATCCTTCCACTGCTGCCCAAACCAGTACAATCGAAGCATTAGAGCTTTTTACAGCCTGTTCTATTGCATCCATTCTATGCAGTCATGTTAAAGGACCACTATAGTGCTAGGAAAACAAACTCGTTTTCTTGACACTATAGGGTTTTTAGGTCCCTCAGGGTCCCACTCCTGCTGGGATGAAGGGGGCTGAAGGGGTTAAACACTTACATTTCTACAGCGCCAGGCTCCCTCGGCGCTAGGGAACTCTCCTCCCTCTGCTGATGTCAGCGCGGCAAGAGCGGCGCACGCATTCAAACAGTCCATAGGAAAGCATTTCTCAATGCTTTCCTATAGACGTTCAGCGTCTTCTCACTGTGATTTTCACAGTGAGAAGTGTGGAAGCGCCTCTAGCGGCTGTCCGTGAGACAGCCACTAGAGGTTGGATTAAGCCTGCAGTTTCTCTGAAACTGCTATGTTTACAGCTGCAGGTTTAACACTAGATGGACCTGGCACTCAGACCACTTCAGTTTTAAATTCAGTATACATTAAATGAGAGTTCAGATACATGCTAGGATGTGCCTTAAAAATAATAATCCTATGTCTCTAAATTGATGATTTAGATATTCTTAGAGAAAAACAAGCTTTGCCTGAAGCACTGGGGTAAGAAACCAATGCTGTATTTATATCTTATAATGGAAAAAACAGACATACTATTTAGGAGCTAGGTATTTCTGTAGATAATTCAATAACCATCAGGATAATAGATCTATGAACAACGTATAGATAACAGAAATTATTCCTCAGGATCAAGATATGTCAGTAACGTAAAAGAACGCAAACTATACTAATGCATGCATGCATGCATAAACATTTATTCTTTCTAATGTGGACTATATCATGTTTCCCTTCATGCCTTTTCCAATTTCCAAGTGAACTACGGTTGAAAATGAAAACTATTTATGAAATTAAATTACTTGTATATGTATGAAAACGCATGTGAATTTGTTTAAAATATTTTACACACAGTACACAAAACTAAAATGCTAAAATATAATATATATATACTTCACTTAAAGTTCAAATATCTGCCTTCATTTACATAAATGGCAGCACAACGTTTTAGTCCGAACGACAAGACTTTCCTCAGGACCTTTTTCATGTGAGAAGTTGCCAGATAAAACAAAATGCCTACTTACTCACACATATAAATATATATAAATCTCGGCTAAGAATGATATAGTATAATCTCAGCGCTTGAAAGCAATAAGATTGAATGAGAATAATCAGCCACTTATTGGTGCCGCAGAAGCTGAAGATTTGTAGCAAATAGACAATCGGAGGAAGGCATCTATTTACTTTTTAGTATTTTTCTTTCATTTTTAATTATCTACAAAATGCAGTAATAGGGAGTAAGTCCAATGTGGGATTCCCCTTCAAATGTAAATGTGAAATTGCATGCTGTAATAAACACTATAAGCCATTAATAAGCCTTAGATCTTCTTTAAAGAGGAATAATGCCATTTTTGCACAGCCCAATACTACAGCCATTGACTTGTGTTAAATTAGAACTTGTTTTTATATGATGATGTGTATCATCTGCCAGACTGTCAGGGCACATGCAGTGCATAGGATGCATATACAGCAGTTGCCCGAATGGTGAAACGATGCCACACTAGACACAGGTGTACTGAGCAAGTAAGTGGGATTTATACTAACCTACACTTCAGTATTCATCCTAGTAGGCAATTCAACAGCATGTGGTGATGAAATGAGGACATTCCTCTTCAGAGAGGCAATAGAAAATAGTAGATACATTTGAGGATCTGATAATGCACTTGTGCTCTGCTGCTTGTTGTTTGCATATTGTGTTAGTTGTTATATATGCCTTTTTGTATTTTTCATTTATAACAAGAAGTTGTGTTAGGTGTTTTGTGTGCGCCTTTTGTATTTTGTCTTATTTGCTTACATAGCAGTGTGCAGCTTACTAGATTGTTTGCTATACGAGGGAATGAGGGTTGATTCCTTTCTGAGAAGCGACATTTCCTTTTTAATTATATAAATGCGTTTATTTACACGGCCAGTAGCGGTTTGCAGATGGCAGGTTAAAGAAGCCATAATTAGTTCTCTCGTCAGTAACACTTAGGAGTCTACAGGTTTCTGTACTTCAAGTACAATAAGTCATCTTGGGAAGTACTTTCATTCAGTACATCTAATACTGCAAAGGTCAATTCATTGCTAGCTAGGCTGCTGTTAGCTTTCATTACTGCTTTTGATTTTTTTTTTACATATCTAGTTCCAAAAACACACAATGGATTTAATGCCTCATACTGGCAAAAAGATACATGATGAGCCAAATAGTATTCGTTTAGCTTAGTGAACTTTGTAGAAAGAAAGAAAATCAAACGGTGATTGAGGTCTACTGACGAGTAATTTTTTCAAGCTTTGTCGATTGATTGCAAAGTACAACCCATTGGTGACCTTTCAAATTAGGGCAGAAAGTCTTTCAAAAATGTAAATATATGTGCAGGACCCCTGCTCAAACTTCAATATATGTGCATTTTTATAGAATGTACTCTACTAGCTTAGAATCAATATATAGAACATTTTGAGTAAATGCCTTGCCTACATTTTTCTCACCCCACAGTCAGACTCCATGTTGCTGCTCTATTGGTTTTCCAAGTGTTTTCTCTTAGGCTTCTGACAACATCTGTCATTGTCCTATGTTCCCTGTTGCCACGGCAGAGCAGACAAGCAGATTAACTTTCCCCTCTTCCTATATTTTGTGTTTCTGAATTTTGAATTGTTCTCCTCTGTTAAAATCTGTGAGCAGCAACTCTTATTAGAGGTGTAACATCTCAAAAATTGCTACAGTTAGAGCACAGGGGATGAATGATGATGTTGCTGCCCTGTGCGCAAGCTGCTGAAAGGCAGAGACCAATGAGAAAATGGTCAATGATAGTTTATCCCGAATAGTGATGCCAAATCATAGAGCTTGAAATTGGGGTACCAGAAATGTAGGCATTTAAAAAAAAATAACAATAATTAGGTACATGATATAAAAAAAATGCACTGCCTTTATGCAGCCTACTCACACTCTGATCTAACCAAGAGTAAAAACCAAGCTTCCACACAAATAATCCAAATGTGGAACCGTACTATCTACAAGCACGACAGCCAGTATATATATCTATATACCTGACATTACTCACTACTACCCACATTGGATCACACACCTCCTATTACCACTCAACCTAGATTACGGTCTACCCACGCTAGTAAAAGTATTTTATGCTGTGATTCTATCTTACCCTCTTATTACAGGTGTAACATCTCAAAAATTGCTACAGTTAGAGCACAGGGGATGAAGGATGATGTTGCTGCCCTGTGCACAAGCAACGCTCTATGACCTCCAGATGATATTAAATATAAAAAGTGCAACACACAGTTCTAACACACAATATGCTGAATGTCTAATATATGATAGTCACCTACACCCTTGTGTATTATATGCATGTCTGGTGCCCAAAGCACAACAAAATAAAGAATTAAAATAAGACAGTTTATGTATCTATCTGGAATGGGTCATGTCATGCAAAACTCACTGGAAAACAGATCCACAAAAAAAAAAAAAAAACAGTTATCAAAATAGAATAAGATGTGTTAGGTTTTTCTAAATAATTGCTTAGAAGGCATGTATTACACCTTTAAAAGGGCAATCTAGCTAACATAATCACTATAGCTCATTGTAGTTTTATTTGTTCAGGAGTTCCATGACCCTGTTACATGGTAAGTAGCCAAATGATTTAACACTTACCTGAGTTCCCCAGGTGCCTACTGCTGTGTACCCTTTGGTGATAGCACTAATGATAGGGCAGGTTCCTACTTCAAATCTGATTACATCAATTCTGACTAGGTACAGTTAAAAAAAATTTGGTTCAATCTGTCCAAAATAAAATTTAGTTAGTTCGACAACTTTCGTCTATGAAATCGTTTTAGGAAACCAAAAGGCCTTATATTTTCCCACCATTTAGTTGACACTTCAAGTGAGTAGAAGTAACCAATAAAGGTTAGGAGAACAAAAGGATTAGTATAATATACATATTTATATATTTAGCTCAAGAGAGAGATTTGTTCATCTTTTTTTCCCCCATCATTATACAGTTACCTATATGGTGCCACAGGTAGAACTTTAAATTGCAAAATAAACTAAACTATTTCTCCATTTTCCATTCCAGTTTTCCACACATGTCCATGTGGCGCTTTGGAGTTATAGAATTCAGACAACCCAACAATTACCTATAAGTGCAATAAATTTCAAACCAAATACTTAAATCCAATTCTGGCCATATTTGGACAGAATTCATTGAATGCATGCATCCAAAAATGCTGATATTGATATATCTACTGCAGAAGGAGAGCTTCTGTCTTAGATGTATCAAAATAAAGAAACTGGAGGCACCTAAGGGATCCAGGGAAATCCTGATACCATGACCACTACAGAGGCTTATAGTAGCTATATTGCTTTTACTGCCCATTTAAATAACAAACATTACCAAAATTTCTAAAGAAAATTTCTAAATATTTTCAATCTGATCACCAGGACATTAAATTCTACTTTCTTATAGATGACATTAAACTAAACAGTTAAATACTTTGAATAATCATCTGATTTTTTAATTTTTTTTTTTTTTTTTTACATTTTATAAAAGCTAGATTTAAATAATTGATTTACTCACTTCTGCAAGTTGGTCCACACCACTTGCTGTTCTGGCCAAGGTTACAAGGTCATTTTGCATTTTATCCACCCATTGATTAATCCTGTAAAACAAAAAAGTGCAATGTGTTAACCTGTTCTGTAAAATGTAAATAAAGTTTGCCTCTTACAAGCACCATTAGAGTCTTAAATTACATTATTTGCATATACACAAAACAATTATTTGGTCCTAATGCTTGAGAAATATTGCAAGACAGTTTTAAATATATTGCGTTCGGCATTAGAACAGTGTGAAATGTTACACATTGACAACAAAAAAAGACAGCATTCTCAAATAAAATCTGTTCTAAAGAATCCAGGATTTGGTTTAGCAATTAAAGTCTAAATCTATGTATAATACCCATTAAAATTTAGGCAGTGGTTAAAGCGCTGTAAATCCCCCAGTTTTGATTCTATTGTAGCAACCTTTGCAAGCTCCCCTCCTCTACTTCCCTAGCTCACATGTTCTGTGGCTGTCCAATCACAGACTTCCCAATGCAGCTCAATGAGATGTCTTTGCAAGGCAAGTGCTCTGGGTATTTTCCTGCCTCTTGAGTTTAGTTCCAATAAGCTAAGCAAACCAGGAAGTAACAGGACCTGTTGTCTGATTAACAGCCATTTGGCTGTAACAAGGTTAATTATAAAGGTGTCAATTTCTCTTGAAATCTGTAATTTTTAGAAAAGGAAAAAAGGGGATAAACTCTGTACACATAATGCTGTCAATCAAACTAGTCTTTGAATGTTAAAACTGTTTAACTCTAGTTGAAATTATAATTGTTTTTTTATATTGATTACTAATATTATTTAGTCACACAGTATGAAATAGCAACATCTACACTATTTTTGCTGCCCTGTCTGGCTTCTGTGAAGAAAGCAATCCGCTCAAACTGTTTTAAAGACAAACTTAAGGGGGAAAAAACATTTACAGTTAATCTGCTTTTATATAACAATATACTTTTAAATCCTAATAATGTTAAATGGAGCAGAGTTAAAATAAAATAGCTTTAAATATAGCAATAACAATGAATATAAAAAAAAAAACTCCACCCAAAGAGTTGTAAAGAAAAAGTTGAAGGAGAACAGAAGAAAAACATTTACAGTTAATATGCCATTATATAAGAATAGACTTTTACATTTTAAATGGAGCAGAGTTCAAATAAAAAAAATGTAAATACAACAATAAGAATATTTTTTTTTTTTAAAAAGCCCTCAGCCCAAACAGATTTAAAGAAAAAGTTGAAAGAGAATTGAAGAAAAAAAAAAACTTACAGTTAATCTTTTATATAACAACTTACTGTTAAATCTTAATAATCATAAATGGAGTTAAAATAAAATTGCTTTAAAAAGCAAAAAAGTAATTACCGGTATGTATGTATGTATATATATAAAGCGATTTTATTTTAACTCCATTTATGATTATCTCAATTGTTGCCTGCTTATTGGTTCCTTCAAGACTTGATACAATCATTTTACATATTAGCATTACTTAAATGAGCCCGTTTTCACATATTGCACATGTATTAGAAACACATAATCTTTGTGCACTCATCATTACATTTTCTAGTCAATAGGAAGGCTTCTTATTCATTTATTTTTGAGTATTTTTTTTTAGAAAGGTCCTACTCAAACAAGCAGCACTGCAAGTTGGGTTTTCAGAATATGTCTGTTTACTAAACACTTAAATGCCATGAATTAAAAACTGAGCTACACAATTTAGGAATAAGTGCTGACCTGCCAACAAATTTCACCTCAGCTACAGTCAGGCCTTTCACAATTTTGCTTTACAATTCACTTAATATAGTGTTTAGAATATCTGAGAATATGTGGTATAACTACACTAAGAGGCCATTTATTTGTGTCTAGCACCCAGGTAGATAAGACAGTCATATTGTGGGTTATGTACAAAAAGTATTTTGTTCTGAAAAGGCGATCTAAAGTACTAAAGGTGGAGCAGTCACCATGGAAACAGCAGGCACATCGCATTGGCGACTCTACCCCTTTTACAGACTTATAATACTTTTCAAAACAGATCCTTTTTTTTTTTTTTTTAACATAACTCCCTATGTGTTCAGCAAAGGAGCAGATTCTTGTTGTTCTGTGACTTCTGGTGCCGTGACGCTGCGGGCTTCCTAGGAAATGCTAAGGGCATATGCATGTTTGGTGAACAAAATCTGTTTGCGAGTGTGCCAATCATGTACACACATTTTTGATAGTGAAGAGATTGTTTTTCAATAATACTTATGACATTTTTATTTAGTGCTTTGCAAACAGTCGAGTTAAACATTAACATAGTGCATCACATTTCTTTAAATGTTGGACAAACTACTGACTCATGCTTTTGTTTATGCACAATTCCTTAGTAATATTGTAAAGTGAGAGATTCAATTTCCCTAAGCAATCAATTCATATTGTACCACTTTTACTATGGTCTGATTAATTTAATCTCAGAAACCTAAAAAAAAAGGATAAGAACATATTTTTAAATTATAAAGCAAGTAAACAAACGAACATTGTTTGAATCTGATACATTTTAAAATTAATGCTAACATTAGTTTCTAATCATTTTAAAGCTCTTTTTAATAAATATAAAATTGATTTTTTCCATCTATTTACCAACTGAGGTCTTAAACAAGGTCTTGAACGTACCACTGTAATGTTTTAATTACGCAATGCTGTTGGGAAACTAAACAATAACAAATTCTGTGTTTATAAAACAAAATCAACGAAAGCAGCCTTAGAGGGAATAAGAAAATATAGGAAGTTGAGTTTCACTGAAAAAGGCATTGTCCACGTCCAAAAACAAGGTTACACTCCTGTAAAAAATTGCTTGTCTTCTTTCTTACCTAGGGCACAGGAGATATTGCTATAAATGTTCTATGCTTCATTTTGGGAAAGTAGTAAACTTGTCAAACTAACAAAAGATTCTTTTTACTTTAGTTTATTCTTAGTCTGCTGAAATTTTTTTTTTTTCCAAAAATCAACATTTGATATCAAAAGATCACATATATGATATGTATAGGTGTGTTTTTTTAATTTATAATCTGATCAGTAATAATACAATAACACAATGAGCAAGGTGTACAGTCTGACCAATAAAGAAAGAATAACAAACACCAATGAGTGGTAAATCTCTGTTATACAGTCATCATGATTCCCTGTAGTTGTGTTGGTAAGAAGCATTTCTCTCCCACATGGAAAATCTTTGTTGGATCAACATGTAAAAGACTAGAGTGCCTGATTTATTTTAAACACTTTTGATATAGTTGTTATTGTGATCACTTATGGAAAGACGGCACAAGCGAGTTTACATTAATTCAATGCGCAGTGAACTGCCCCAAGGAATGCAATATGAGAACTAAAACTAAAAGTTCAGTATATGTTCAATATAACATACACACTAATCAGGGATATTTACTAAATTGTATTTTACATTTTAGGTCAAAATAGATTAACTGAAAACATAGGTGAGTTGGAGAATATTACAATTTTGGCCAAAGATGTGAAATTCGCTTTGTATTCCTGGCAATGAACAATTTTGTGAATTACCTTGTAATGTGTCATTGCTTTTAACAATCAAACTAGTTTTTAGGTAATCTTGTAATTGGAAATGTATCAATAAATATACTGATACATCAATTTAACCATTGTAGGTGCAAAGTCAGCTCAGATGTTCACCCACTAGCTGTCCTCCACCCAAAAGTAATCTTAGACTGTACCGGTCATGGCAGACAAACATTAGAGTGCACAAAATGTCATTTGTACATCTATGGTCTACCCCGGGGTCGGATACCTATGGCACTTGTATCATGCATGGCATGCAAGCTGCCTTTGCACAGCACACATATGGCTGTCAGACTCAAACAGGATGTGGATATCAGAGGGTCACCCCTTGAGCTGTCCTAACAGGGGTCCCTGTAATACTTCAGTTATTTGCTAGTGCCAGCTGAACATTTGGAACTAGAGGTGAATGCAGCAGATGGTGAGGGGCAGTCCTCAAATTACTAATTGGAGGAAGGGATCCTAGGTCACTTACTCCGAGCTTTTGTGAAGGGTAATAAACACTGGAGGGCAGTTATCGCAGCTTTTGAACTGTACCATGCTACTAAACTCCAAGAAAGTCACTCACAAAGCCAGACATACACCCAGAGTGGCAGAAGCAAAAAGCCTTTTCCATATGTAAATACTACAAACAGCCCACATGCACAGACACACAAAGTTTCCACAAAGGCAACACAACTGATTCCACATACATGTACACAACCTAACAAGCAGCCTTCCACACACAATACTGCAAGCATCCTCCACACATACATACAACACCACACACAATACAACATATCATTACACACACAATCCCATACATAGTCTGTCAGGTCCCCTGCCCCCGCGCCACTCGCAGCGTGCGGCGTCATCTGGTCCCTTTCTCCAGACTGGCAGTGTGTCTAAAGCTGCACACTCCAAAGCAGCTTCCTTATATGTGTGCTGTGGTTATGTGACCTGGCACACAGTGATGACCTCAGAGACCAGAAGGGAGGGAAGAAACTCCTCTTACGTGTTGTGGTTAACACTAATTGGAGATTAGCCAATTATACCTCTCCCTTCCCTCAGTGCCCTGTTGTGGCCTTTGGTTGCACTTGTTATTTGGATTTCCTGGTTACTGATATTTGGCTTTGTCTCTTGTTATTCTGTCTCTCTGTTTCCCTTGACCTCGGCTTGAGTTTTGACTATCCCTTTTCTAAGGTTTCTTTTCTAAGGATCGGAATTGCAATTCTCTCTACGCTGTCCTGTCTGCGTGTTAGGGTTTGCTAGTGAACGTTACACAGTCCACATACATACTTAATGCACACATTACCACAAACTGCTCATGCACATACACAATTTAACATAACAAACATATCCACATGTGCAAATCTACAAAGTAGCTTTAGTACCCATATATACCACAAGCAGAATATGGCAACAGACATACACAATAATTTAAAGAAATAGGAACAGCGCACTAAGGAAATTCAAAGTCGTTTTTCTACACAGTGCTTAAAATGTTGCCTACCGTTCTAGCAGAAACATTAGCTTTTAGTTACAGTCTTTAAAAATATATCTTTGGGTTAGTGTTTGTGTAGAGGTTAATGGCTTGTGTTAGAGTAGTGTAGTGATTCATACTTAATGTTAGCATAGAATTAATGTTTAGTGCAGTGTAAGGGTCAATACAGAGATTTCACACTCAACTTATGTGTGGGCCATTGCCCAAGTTGTGTTGTAAAATAGAGCTCACAGAAAGCACAGATCCATATCCCAAAATTTTTTTAGTATAGTATGATAGGTTAGTGGGGAGTAAAGTGGTCGATTTTACTGTAAGGGCAGCACTGGAATATATATACCCTATTGCCTCTTGAAATTAGTGGGAGTAAACCTATTAGCCCTAGAAGATGGCTATTTCAGCTGCTGTCATTAAAAGGGTTATGCCTACCACCATGACCACTTCTGCTTTTTGAACTGCACCGCATGCACACTGAACACCTAGCTGGTAAAATGGTCCAATCAAAGGCTCTTTGAGAGTTTTTTTTTCTTGAGGTATTGATAGCATAATGTCAATATGGTATTATTGTATCCTAAATGAAAAAGGGCTGGAGAAATATTTGAAGAACAGCATTTAAAACATGATCTGTCCATTTAAATTATGGGAAGATTAACTGTTGGACTTTTTTTCAAGTATCTTTTCAAAGGCTAGTTAACTATATATGAAATCTATTTCTAGACTAAATGAATGTGTGTATTGTACAGTCTCATCATTAACATGAGTTCTAAAGCACATTGCAGAATAGTTTTTTTTTTTTTTTCATGCAATTAAACATTCCCTACTTTTTTTTTTTTTAAGGTAATGGAGTCAAAGGTGATCAGAAGATGCTAAAATTACAAGTTGAGCTATTTTCATTGCAATCACACTAACATATTGACTGGCTGCAAGGAATTCTCTAATAAACCTATGATTATAAAAACAAATGTAATTAATTGTCTGCACTAACCATAGCACTTAGATCTTGTTGCTTTACAATGCCAAATATTAAAATATGCAGATCACCATACAATGGTCAGAACATATACAAAAGTGAGGGACCTCACAGAATAAATAAAACTATATGTCCAGCCAAGGATCCCACTCAGTGATATAACAACTGTGGTCAGGATAAAAAATTATACCCGTCAATCCATTTAGAGTGGATAAACTCTCCTCAAAAATAAGACACCATTCATTTTTGTATCACCTTCTTAGCACTTATGGTGCCTGGCAGACCCCAGGTAAGAAGTCAAATCATGAACATTTTTTTATTGTGCTGTTTATTGGTACTAGCCACTTGTAAACAACCTTTATTTTAAGATATAAGCATAAACATATAAAATTGTGAAATGTATACAACTCATCTGATTACTGGTTTAATTGTGCAGATGACAAATAACAATAAAATTAAAGATCTGCATGTTAATCTCCCTGTCTAGAAATCATACACATTTCTGTTGTACCTAAAACTGTGTTATACTCACTTTTGCAAGAATGTTGTTATTATTGTTTTAATTCCTGCAACACCCTCCAATTCCCTCTCACAGATCTGGCACTGCTAGGCTATAAATAGTCAAGAGTCCTGTACTACTGGGGAATACTGAAATGTGTTTTAACATTCTGGTAAACATGAGCTAGGGGCAGCTTCATATTTCTGGCTTTGAAAATGCAGATTATTTTTCTAAATTACAGGGAAAAGACCAATATTTGACATTTATTTTCAGCGAGGGGTTACATAATATAGTGTGAATATATTTACAATTTTTTGCTAAGAATAATCGAAATACTAGAACCTTCAATTTAATTATAGACATATTACACACTATTTATCTATATTACATAAACGTTGTTCATAATAATAAAAAGCTCTCTAACTAAATTATAACTGGTCCAAAAACTAGGGGCTAAATGGTACATAATCAATCTAGAACAATTAAAAAAAAAAATCACCTTCGGTATAGAGAACTAGAGGATGCCCTCTCATAAATACCATCAAAAATTATATAGACAGCTTCACAAATAAATTACTAAAAGTGATATATAAAGAATATGTACAGTATCTACACATACACAATTATATACAGTATATTACACACACGTTAAGGAGGGTAGATATGGGAAGAGGAGATCAAAGCTGAATACCCACGCATTTTAAAAATGCAGAGTACATTATACTCACTGCAGTATTAAAAGGTAAAAAGGACAGAGACTTGGCAAGATTGTCAAGATACAGGAATCACCTGTACATGTGTAAGTATTATGATGCAATGTCAAATAACAATAGCAGCAGATACAGAGTCAAGGCCACATGTCTGAAGCAAGAAAGGTATCCCAAGGGTACCATATAAGAGCCATCTGATCTGTCATGAGTGGAGGCCACCAACATCTCTACTGATTTAATCTCATCAACATTGCTAAGACAATCACCAAAAGATGGTGGGAAGTTGTATTGTGTTTGTTATCACTACACTATATTTACATATTTTACTGTCATTTATATTAGTGCTGCTGCGCAAGATGTCCTTGTACATGCCTATTCTCAACCTTTACAGATCTTCTTTGGTAATTTTCAGGAGACACAGAGCATGAGTTCCTATTTCATTCCTATTTCTATCAACCTTGGTTTGCATGAAGATCCACATTCTTGTTTTGATCATGTACCCAACCAGTGTGGATTATACACATGGGTTAGAGAAATCAGTGCATACTTTCCTATCACAAAGCAGTCTTCCCCTGATCCAAATACCATGTCTGGCCACTGCTTGAATCAGCCCACAATCCCACCATTTGACCTACTACTCCAGCTAGTAATCTTGTTCAACATTGCATTACTGACAGACTACTTTTCAGCCTGACCTCTTTGGCACTTTTGATATATTACGTCAAATATCTGCACTTACACAAACTGGGAGCACCTCCAAAGGCATAAAAATAAAGATGTGGGTTGACATCAGTATATGTAAAGCAAGAGTCAGCAGAAAAATATTGTTTTAATGAAGGAAACCTGTCACTTTTTTCCCTGATGCCCTGACAACAATCAGAGGATCTCCCCTGCCAGCCCATGCAGGACCAGTGGTATCCAAGCACCAGCCTTGCTTTCACGTGCAGGTGGGAAAATAAAATATCTCCCTCACCGGCCCACTGGCAGGTAAATCCAGGGGAACCTGGGGGCTTTAGTCTGCAGCCCAGGAATGTTCATCTTCCAAGCTTGGAGTGCTGCTGTGGTTACCATGGCAATGCTATGACAGTACCGGATCTTGCGAGAGGTAAGCAGGGAGGGAGGATATAATGCTTATTTATTCTTTAATAAAAAAAAAAAAAAATATATATATATATATATATATATATATATATTTAATATATTATTATTAATATATATTTATATATATTTGCTCCCATTTCCCCCGACACATACACAAAACATAGGCCTATACTTCCTAATACATTCTCACACATACACACACACTGTACCCCTCACACTACCTCCCTCCTCTAACAGTAATCATTTACAGAGAGCAAGTTCAAAACGTTCTAGTTTTTAGTGTTGGGGGAACCATAGAGCTGGACACTAGGAATCACAACCGTGCTTAATGCTTCTTCTTGGCATGCAGCTGCACATTGTACAGGTATCGTGCTTGGATATGACATCACATCATGGCCCCCACACTCAGTCTCATTGTTTTACATTGCTTGGCATTCAGAGCTATAAATGTGGAAGCTGTTTCAATCACAAAAGTTAGGTTTGCCAAAGCATGTTGCCCAGGGCTGATACTCAGCTTGCCATACCCAAAGGGCAGGTCTGCCTGACTGCGCCAAACAAGGATAGAAAAATATGGTGTTACTTGAATTTGATAACCTACTAACTAAGCAAAGCAGATAACTTTATACTTCATTAGTTCAGTAATCCAGTTCGTGAAAACTACTCAAATATAATTGCACTGGATATCAACTATTCAATATAAACCATCAATGATTTTTTTTATAGCAGTTTATAGGGGAATTTGTGTTCTGTTACCTAGATGGAAAATAAAACTTTATCAGTACATCATTTGAACCAAATTATTAGCAAATGCATACATCATACTTTAAGTGAGGTTTTTCCTCAGCTCTCTCTACTTAGGTATTTGCATCCCATTTATGAGGTTGTATCAATCTACCAATTGTAAGCAAAGAAATATTAGATAAAGTTTAATTTGAACATCTACCTTTATCAGATTTTTGAGGTCACATGGTTTTCTTGTGTGACATAAAATGTGCTATCAGTCTATCTGATCAACCAACAGACAAACTTTTCCACCCAGTGTTGTGAGGACTGACAAAATGTGCAGTACTTGATCACTGCACTTGAAATGAGTTTCAGGGCCTTTTAAACACATATGTGAGTGTTATGTATCCACATAAAGGTGGATCCACTCTTTTCAGGTGGATCAAGATTACTAGGTGCCTGTAGAAATGAAAGTCTTTAGATAATTGCCTACCCAGTAATGCATCACATTATAGTAAGTTGCAATTAGACCATATCAAATGCCAAGCATAAAACAGTGGTATGGTTGTGTTTTCCATTTAAGAGCCAACACAGGAACTAAATTGCAACACAGATGTATATATTTTATATAAAGTAGACATACCATGATATTTGCCTAAGTGTATTTTGAATTAAAGTAAAAAACAGATTCTTCTGTTTAACATACACACCTATAATGAGATGTTTTAATGTGTATTTCCTAAACCTGCTGTACGTAACTACTGTATAAAATTAAGTATTATGTTCATCTACATCTTCTGAGAACAAAGATACCCCTAATATATGTTGCTGCCACTATATGAAGCTACAGTGCCACATAAGAGACCGGAGCATTTCAATTTTACAATTAGAATTTTGATCGATATATTTTGATGGAACTTTGTTTAATTTTTGGAGCATTATAGAAGTTTGATTGTGCAAATCGCCCCATAAAGGCCTACCATTTGTGAAAGTAGAAACTGTAGAGTATATCATATGTTGTATATTGTGCCTTATTGTGACACCATATTTTCAACAATTAATCTCAAAGTTTATAGAAATTATTTTTTACATTTTTTTATATGCACATTGCATTTTTGCGAGACAGTTATAAATCTGTGTGCCACTGTAAAAAAACAGTTATGTTAAGCTACTTCTTCTGAATACATTGATACCCCCAATGTATGTCATGGGCACTATCTTGTGAAATTACAGTGCCATATAAGAGACAATACAATTTCAGCTTTTTAGATCTGAATTTTCATTGATGGATTTGATGAGTCTAACTCTATATCTTATTTTGTGTAATTTTAGCAGTTTGACAGTTAAGTACTATTGAAAGAAGACCCTCAAGGGTATTGCATATGGTGTATATTGTACTTAAATGTGTCATCATTTTGTCATCAGTGATAAAAAAAAAATGCTCTACTATATCTTCTGAGTACAACAATATACCCAATATATGGATTTGTCAATAATTTGTGATGTTGCAGTGCCATAGAAGAGTGAAATTTCATAGATGGATTTAAAAAAGCTATGTCTCATTTTGAAACATTCTAGCAGGTTTCTAGTTCAAACTGCCTCACAAAACAAAGGCATACAATTTCTTACATAAAAAAAAAACCTCAGGGTATCTAAAATGTCATAATTTGATCACGAGGAACTTCTTTCACAAGTTTGTACAAAGTGTAGTGGGAATAGGCATTTTTTATGCCTTTTTGACACACATTGAGATTTTCTTGAATATTTTGTAATCCTTATGTTTGCTACGGCAATATAGCATCTAACATGTCTCCTCAGCTATGTCTTCTGAGTACAGCAAAACCCCATGTGTACCTTTTGTCAGGTATATTTGGATGTTTTAAAGTACAAATATGAGACCCAGCCATTTCAGTTTTTTTTTTTTAAACTTTGAATTAAGATGCTCGGTCTATGTCTTATTTTGGAACATTTTAGCAGGTTGCTTGCTCAAACTATCTCACAAAGGTCTATCATTACTTAAAGAAGACACCTCAGCGTATCTTAAATGGCATATTTTGATCCTTATCCTATTTTTTGCTAGTTTGTCCCAAGTGAAGTGGGGAAAAGTGTTTTTTTTTTTTTTTTTGCAATATTTGTGAGCATTACAGCAGACTGTGATTGTAAATTACCTTACAAAGGCCAGATCTATTTTAAATATAAGCATCTGAATTTAAATTATGAACAGGAGAATGCTATTTGCTGAAGTCTATGGACGCTTTTTTTTGGGGGGGGGACACACACAGGCTTTCAAACTTCTGATTTTAGTGAGAAATTGGGGGGCTAGTTTTAAACAATGTGTCACACTGCGGATTATCAAAGGGCAGGGAACGGGTTAAATTTGGGTTTAGAGGACTAAGAGGAGTTTTAATTTTACTGATGCAATTTAATTTGTAGCATTACACAAAGTAATTCTCCACTTCACAAGTCACAACAAGGTGGTGGGAGGCGGATCAGATGTCCCAGGTGCACTGTGATCTCTGTTATTGGCTATCACAGCAATCATATAAGTTGAGAAAGCACCATATGCTGCTGCTAATCTGCCTTGGGAATGAGGCACAAAGCAATAGCATTAACTCCACATCGATGTGATGCCCACAATGTACTAACTTTAGTACATGACAGAATTATTTTGTCATGGGTCTGCTTAGCACGGACTGCCATGATGGAATAATGCCATCATTGGTCCTTAAGGTTTTACGTAAGAAGCAGTGATCGATATTACCAAAATAAATACATTAATTCCTGAAGTCATTACCAGAAGTGATCAAGAGACAGCCAATGTAATGCATAGTATCATCGAAAACAATTAAAAAGGATTTCTGCATGTATCTCAGTACATGTATAAATTGAAAGGAACTCATTCAAAGATTGTGCCACTATCAAAATTTTTTTAATCATGTCTTGTATTTCCATGATTCAATCTATAGAGAACTGCCTATAACTAACAAGGCCACTATAGATATAGTGTTTGCTTTTTGTAATAAAATATTTCTGTTATTTTTTATATCGAAAGTCACTCTTTCTGTTTTAAATGCCTTTATTAAAAGATATATAATATTTTGTTAATTAATATGGGTTAATATGGCAGTATATGGGTTAACCAGGCAGTGATATCACAGTCTGTTACATTATATGATTATATATAGCAGGTTTTATGTGATTATATATAATCTACTGGATATTTTGATACTCCGATTAGTAGCAATATTAAAATCTCTGACAGCTGAGGGTATTAACATTTATTATACTGTTATAATGACAAATGTAAAGGGGTGGGACATATTAGACAGAAAGTGAACAGTCAGTTCTTAACTTTCATGTAATGTAAGCAGAAAAAATGGACAAACAAAAATTATCTGAATGACTTTGACAAAGGCCAAATAGTGATGGCTAAACAACTGGGACAGAGCATCTCCAAGGCCGCAAGTCTTGTGGGATGTTCGTGGTATGAAGTGGTTAGTACCTACAAAAAGTGTTGCAAGGAAAGATAACCAGTGAACTCATGTCAGGGTCATGGTAGGTCCAAAGCTCACTGTTGCACGTGAAGTGTGAGGGCTAGCCCGCCTGAACCAATCACACAGAAGAGCTAATGTGGCTCAAGTTTCTGAAACATTTAATGCTGGTTTGATGGGAAGGTGTCAGAATATATGGTGCAGCATATGTGGATGCGCAGACCAATCAAAGTGCCCAAAATAACCCTTGTCCACCATTGAAAGTTCCTTCAATTTGGATGTGAGCATCAGAACTGGACCATGAATCACATTATATTTTAGATGAGGTGGATGGCCAGTGCATGTGAATTATTTACCTGGGGAAGAGATGGCAGCAGGATGCACTGTACGAAGAAGGAAGGCTATTACTGTTATGCTCTGGTAATTATGTGGATGTTACTTTAAAACATACCACCTATCTAGAGATTGTTGCAGCCCACGTGGCAATGGTGTTACCGGTTACCTTCATGGCAATGGTGTTACCTGATGGCAGTGGCCTCTTTCAGAAGGATAATGCACTCTGCCACAGTTCAAAAAAGTTTTGAGAATGGTTTGAAGAACATGACAAAGAGCTCAAGGTGTTGGCCTCCAAATTCTCCAGATCTCAATATTATTGAGCAACTTTGGAATGTGGTAGAACAACAAATCCAATGTATGGATGCCCCTCCTTGCAATTTCCAAGACTTAAAGGGTCTGCTGCTAATGTCTTGGTGCCAGATACCACAGTACACATTCAGAAGTCTTGTGGAGTCTATTCCTCAATGCAACAGAGTAGTTTTGGCAGCCCGAGTGGGACATACTCAATATTAGGCAGGTGATTTTAATGTTGTGACTGATTAGTGTATTCTCTGAGGAATTGAGCATGCCCCACATAATTTCCCTTTAATCATTATTGACTTGCATGTCTGTTGAAAAGATTTGGGGTATTATAGACTAAGTACATATACATTGTGGTTCTGGTATTGTGCAGTACTATTTTATGAATAAACATATTTTGTGTGACTGCATGTTTGACAATCTTTATTATAATATGTCAATATGGTCTAACTAAAAATATGTACTTTAGATGCAGTATGGGGAACGTTCCCTCTTGCTATATAATCATTAGCTTTGAAGATTATTGCTAGCTTGTATTTACTGGATGGTAATATTATGCTCAATGCAAATGTGGGAATTATAACAAATGAATCACTAAACTGTAAACTCTGCAACGTGTGGTAAACAGCAGAGATTTATAGGATTTGGTTTCTGCCAATTATGTCATTTATCAAAATTAAATGTTCCATAATGTTTTGCAATTTGTCATTATTAGCTGAACAGTGCTTATTTTTTAAAATTTTTCCAGATAAGACTATAATAAATTTATAACAAACAAAATGCTGTTTATTAGAAAAATACCTCCTCATTTGGGAAAAGTACGCACATAAATTCCCATCTATAGCCAATATCAAAACGCTGTCATACTTGGAAAGACACATGCCAAATGTCTCTTTACTTTCTTGGACTGAGTCCAAATTGAAAACCATTGGTGACAACAGTCTTAAACCTCCACCAGAACCATGTCATCACACAAATAGAAGTTCATAAATACTTACAAATACATGAGTTTTAAAGCACTGATCCTGGATAAACAACATTTTTCCATGTGGCATTTCATTTCTCATGAATTTTGTTCATTCAATTGTTTTCAATAAAATGATTTAGACAAACCAAAATGGGTCAAAAAAGACCTGCCACACAAGGTTCACTTGTGCAAGCTGCCACATACTGCATTGGAATTTGCGAAGCACATGCATTGGCACTGAAGCGCACTATAAATCAAATAATGTGTCTCACAAGAAATAAAAACAAATCAGTAAAATAATTCTAAATTGTAAAATGAAAGATGGTATAAGTAGCACGGGCAATGGTACAGCAGTAACGAAACGAACTCACCAGTTTCCCACTAAGATCAGTGACATAGGCATCTAACAGGGTTATTAACTAAAGTTAGAATTCAAAGTGAATTTTAAATTTAAGACTAAAGTAGTCAAACTGAAAGCGTAGATAATGTTTTCAGTTTGGTTACTTTAACCTTAAATTTGAAATATACTTTGCATTCACCTAGTATTCTCACTTTCCCATTCCTTTCTTCCCTCTTTTAATCACTTCTCACTTAATCTATGAATAAAATTAACATTTAGTGGCTGTCCCTTAATGGCAGAACCATATCGCTTCCAGCAGAGACGCCAGCTTGGAGAGATGCTGTGTTCACTAGTGGGAAAAGAGCAGGCTAATGTAAAGAATCCCACGGGCAATACTAGGCCTGAACTGGGTGACCTGCAGGGCTGGAGATGCCAGGGCAGTACCATTACAAATACATTTCTAGACAATTATTTGTATCAGTCCTGAATATATTTGTAAAATGCTATCATGTCTCCACCAAGGTACTGTCTTTCTAAACTAAACAGATTTAAATGTGTTAGCCTTTCTTCATAACTAAAATCTTCCAATTCCCTTATTAATTTTGTAGTCCACGTTTGCATTTTTTCCATTGCGATTATATCTTTCTTTAAAACAGGTGCCCAAGGATAAACGATGGGTAGTGAAGACGGGTGAAAATGATGGGGAAAAAAATGAGAGGAAGGCCCGCGTAGGAAAGGAAGAGCAGAGAGTAATTTGTGACAGCATGGGTGGAGATGAGAATGGAGCTCTACATATAAAAAAAATTTAGCGCTGTGGAGCTCTGTGCATTGTTTTAATACTTATCACAATTCTAAATAAAAACACTTTTCCCTACCATTGGTGGTGTAGGAGGGGATTAACTATTTTCCACCTTGTTTACTGACCCTCGTGTTTTTGTACCCTGTCTTCTCTAGACTGTAAGCTCATTTGAGCAGTGTTGGCTCTATTTCTAGTGAGTGGTATGTGTGTGAGAGCATGTGTAGTGGCTGAGTGATGTGTGGGGAGGAAACTAAGAGCTGTATGGGGGGGTTGGTTGTTGTGTCTATCCTAATGTACCTGTTTTATGTGCCTGAGTGTCTGCTTTTCTGAATGTGTCTGTGTCTCTGGCATTGTGTACATGTGTATGTACCTGCGTGTGTGTACAGTTCTGACTGTGTGTGTCATGTGTCTCTGGCATTGCATTCCTGAGGATCCATGGGTGTGAATTTGTGTGCCTGAGTCTGGGAGCATTTGTGTGTGGTAGTTGCTTGCATTGTATGTGGTCTTCGTGTATTGTGTTAATGGTGAAGCTATATTTAATGTGGTTAATGTGTATGACAATGACAATCTACAGGGGGTGATAGAGCAAGTAGGGGTGAATCTGTGACAAGCTTGAGGGGTGAGTGATTGTGGCATGGTGAGTGAGGGGGGTGACAGTGTATGAGGGATGAGCATTTGTAGGGGGAGTGACTGTATGTGGGGAGGATGTGTTAAACACAGTCTTCCCATATAGTGATACCTTTTATATATATATATATTGTTTTCATTATATTTTTCACTCTCTTGCTTACATCCTGTACAGGAAAGGGGCAATGAAACACCCTTGCTGGTCCTCTGGTGGGCTCCCTCTTGATCCAATGGGCTGCACGAGCAGCAGAAACCCTCCCAGTCTAACACTCTGTGATGATTTGAGCATATGCTGGTAAATCCAGTGCCTGTGCCCTGACTCCCTCACAAAGTGCTGGAAGTGGTTACTCCACAGACCACTAGGGAAGGAGTTTTAAAGAGCTGGCAGGGAGATCTGGCTGGTCTATTATTTTTCCAGATCTCCCTATTACAAGGATATTTTCTTCTTTTTTTCCCTTTATTGTTTTCTTTTTTTTCTCTGCTCTTCTTTCTCTCTTCATTCTTTCTTCTTGCTCTTCTCCCTCTCCCTCTGTTCCTAACCTAGCATTTTATTACCCCTATTTTAGCAATCTGGTACACAAAATTATACAATGTCTACATGACAACATGGTTTAATAATTTGTTAATTAAACTATCATGTAGCTAAGGGTGTGATAAAGCTCAGTTTCTATAGAAACTTAGACAGAATGTGTATTTTCACAGTGTCCACAGCGCTCACTGTTAAATTTGCTATGACTTCTATTTTTGTTTTAATTATTTTGTTCTGTTGCATAACTATACTCCTGTAGGGTTGAAAAATGACATTAAATCTAACTGGAAAAAATAATGACACTGAGATTCTCTATAAAGAGTCAAATATCATCTATACATTGAGCTAGTGCGATAGAAAATATATAAATGAAATTGTATGTTAAACAGTTATATCCAGGTACTCTTCACAGGTCAGCATTGTAATAAAAACGAACGTGTCAGTGAAGTTGGTTGCACAGAGACTGCACATCTGTTTTCATACATATCTACAGCAGTTGCTAGTTAACCTCAAAACACGAGTTCATGGATTATGAAGTTCAGGAGTGGTTAGATATAGAAATGGCCAGTTACATGGTTTTGGTTCTGGTATGAATGGAAACTGGAGCTCAGTGTCTTCTGATAGCTTCTTATTGAACAGAAGGAAAGGATTATGTAGATAGATGATATTCCAACAAAAGAAGGATTAGAAGAGTAATGGACGTAAGGACTTGAAAAATAGCTTTAACAGATAATCCTGTGGATAATGCAAAACCCAAGGTCCTAATCACTCTGGAATAAAATGAAGAAATTAGAGAACAAGTCATAATAGACTTAGAATAAAGGGCTGGAAACACAAAGCGATGAGGTCTTTCAGAATTTATATATATATATATAAAAAAAAATGTTTTATTCAATTCCTACATTCTTAAAAAAATACAAAAGCAACTTAATAAACCCAGATTGCAAACGCTTCAAAAATGTAAGTGTTAAAATGTTTGTGTATTTTTTTAAATAAAGAAATCTAAATGCTTTTTGAGGAACTACATGCAAGATACATGAGTACAGGGTATGCTTTTATGTTTCTTGATAAAATAATTAAAACAAGTATGTGATAAATAATAATTTCAGAGCTCTATATGCCTATTTGAATTAATTTTTTCCATATTAAAATGTAGGCAAGAAGTAACAGCTGCTAAAACTTTAACGTATAGAAGAAATGTGTCATGTTTATATGACTACACCTGGGAGGCTGACAATGGGCCAACTACAATTATAGGGCAAAGTGCCAGGTACTAGAAGTGTAGATTGGAAGGTAACAACAGTCAATGATATTTGAAAACTTGTTCCAGAACTCATTTTATACAGCCTTACATGCATGATATTCAAGGATTGCTACTGGTTAATATATTTACCCACTAACCAATTATTTCATATATTTAAATGTTATTTTTTAATAGCCTCCGGAATAATGTATAACTGGCCAGGCGTTATCACAAAATAGAAACCTAAAACTGAAGATTTTAGACAATGTAAAACAATAAGCAGTGGGCCTAGACAGATGGTACATTAATTAATAACTACACTGCTCTGAACTTTGGCAGAAGACAGATGTTCATATGTTAGAACTGAAAAAAGCATGTTCCCAATCATTGCTACAACACTGCTATGTTGAATTTATATTATATATATATATATATATATATATATATATATATATATATATATATATATATATAATTTATTTGTGTTCAGGGCATATAAAGCCATAATGACAGTCTATAACTTATACCATATAACAAAATAGAAAATATGAACAGTCAGTTGTGGTGTGCCGAAACCGATGATGTGGTAGGCCTGTTCTAAAGAGGGCAAAAAGAGTATACCATGCAAGATTTTATTTAGCCTACAAGGACAGTCATATAGCATATATCACATATTTAGGTTACAAAATGCTTCATGTATTTCCTGTATTGGATGAGGTATGTATCTAGTATATGCTGAGGAATTCCACCATCCCAATGTCTTGATAATATGTACCGGGATGTATTTGCTGAAAGTAGTATTGGCTGCTCCAATGCGGAGTAGTGGGATGGATTAAGACCTAACTTAGTCAGCAATACTCTTATATACAGCATGAATTTACTGGTAGTGAGAGCCTTACCATGTAATGTGAACAGAAGTTGGTTTGGAAACCCTGGAATGGTGGTTAGGAAGTTATCTAGGACTTGAACCGGGCATCATTTGTTGCTGGAAGGGTTATAAGGTATCTTTACCAGCTGGTCCCTTGGTGTGGAATTTGTGTGTTTGAGTGACAATATGTAGTGGTCCTGTATTTTTACAATTTGGGATCTCTTAATGCCATCTTGGGAAGTGATGTTTGTGGTGGTAAACTCTCCGGGTCTGAGGAACCCATAGAAAGCTAAGTAGATAGCCGTTTTAATGACATAATTTGTGTGTGATTCGAAAGGAGTTGTATCCATGAGGTCTGATAATGAATTGAAGAGTTGACTATGAATAGGTGATCTAGAAGATGTTGGCATGGGTTTTGGGTTTTTAATGCCTTTAAGTATGGTTTTGATTTGGTAAGAAGATAGAAAACAAAACTGTATTTGTTTGGCCAAAGTGTAAGTATATGGTGTTTTATCCCTGTCAGATATAATCTGATGGTGTTGTATGATAATTTTAATCTAAGGTGGCAAAAAGAAGTGAAGGCTACAATAGTTTCCATTGAATGTTTATTGACAACCTGAAAGTCCAACAAGAATTTGTTATAAACATGGAAAGCCCTGTCATATGACTTCCTAGTATTGTGAGAAAATGCTAGTTGTGAAAGGAGTCTGTCATGCATGTTAACAGATCTCCGAATCCAATGTCATGTCCTGCCATGATGGAGCCGGGGTAGCCACCAGGGCTGTGTTGGTAACGCATTGTGGAATTCCTGAACTTGAGAGTGAGATAAATGGTCAGCTGCTATGTTCTGAATGCCAGGAATATGCACAGATACCAGGAAGAAATTATAGTTGGCTGCAAGCCAAGTCAATTTCCTCAGAAAGCTCATGATGGTCAGAGATTTAGAACGACTTTTGTTAATTATTTGGCAGGTTGCTAAAGTATCCGAACAACATCTCACCGCTTGACATGATCAAGCTGTTCTCCAAGCTACTGCAGCTATAATAGGGTAGAGCTCGAACAGGGCATACGTGGTGAAAAAACCTGGTACATTATACACTTCCATAGGCCAAGCCGCCCAAAGCCAGTTAACACCAAAAATAGCTGCAAAGCCTGAGGTGGCCGCTGCATCCATGAAAATAGTGAGGGAGTCAAAGGTAAGCAAAGGGATAAATATGCTTTTCCAATTCCATCTTCCAAGAAATTCCTGACACGTGCGTAAATCTGCTGTGGCAAGCCCATCTAGTGTAATGAGGAAAATATCTGACTGAAAACGGGGAAAAAGATTGAGCAGTCTAGATATGAAAGTCCTGTGGGTTAATTTTCATAGCAAAGTTGAGGGAGCCTAATAGAGACTATAGTTATGTACGGTTACACGATTCAGCAGAGAGATATAAGATGATGTTGGAGGCGCTCAATCTTATCCCTAGGCAAAATGGCAAGCATGTTGACTGAATCTAGTGTGATACCAAGAAAATTAATCAGTGTGTCGGGTCCTTCTTTCTTTTTAGGGGCGATGGGGACCCCAGGTATTGGAATAGCTGGATCATGGTTTTAAGGCTACTAGGTGGGAATAAGTTACCTTCAATAGTCCAGAAGTCATCCAAATAGTGAATAACTGTGGGGCATCTACAGACATTGAGCAGTAACGAGCATAACGTCTTGGCGAAGATATCAAACATCCTGGGGCTACTCTTTGCACCAAAAGTGAGTTGAGTAAAAAAGTAATAAGAACCTTGCCACTTAATGCAGTGTAGATGCCACAAAGAAGGGTGTATTGGGGGGAGCTTGAAGGCGTTAATGATGTCTGTCTTACTAAGCCATGCCCCCTTCCCTGCTCACATAATTGCGTCAATGGTGTTATCAATAGTAGCATTATTGCAGATCTGGGATTTACCAAGGAACACTATAATACAGCCAAGCTAGTCCCTAATACTTCTCTCAGATTTAGCTGAGGGAGTAGGAAAAGGAAAGGCTGCACCCAGCTCAGGGGTATAGGTTTGTGGTGTGTGAGGATGAAGAGCGAATACTACAAGCTGGGGACCTGAGGCCCACAAAGTGCCTGCAAAATAGCTCTGTATCTAACTGGCTCCAGTCTGTCTTAAAATTAAACTGAGCCAGGACCACAGACGCCTTTGTGGAGAATGATCTGTGGTAATCATAAAAAGATGTACCACCATATTTATGACCCAGGTCCACCAACTTGTGTAAATATAGGTCAAACTCCTCTCTGCGTCCCGGATAAACTGAGCACACCACGTCCCTATAAATCCCAAAAGCTAGGACGAACTAAGGGATAGACAACTTCCTGAACAACCTGGGGTCCCTAGCCTTTAGTACAACCAACACATCGCCATAGGAATACGTCTTATTTTTCAGGATATCTTGGGTGGCAATCAGTAGCAAAACTAGATTGACATCGTTGCCTTCCAAGATATCCTTCTTAATATGTGCTGGTACCATATGAGCTGGGTTAATGATGTTAGGGTTTTGTAGTGGACCAATGAATTTTCCAGCGAGGGCACCTGAGAGACCAGTAGGTTCTGGAGTAACCAATCCAGATAGTGCCACTGGCCTATCATTCGCTTCCAAACAGTCCAGCTTATCCGTAATGCGTCCTAATGAGGACAAGACTGATGACAGTATTGGAGCCCTCACCAGCTCCGGTATTATCTGTGTTGGTGTTAAGTAATTTATATATAACTCTGCCTTCCTGGCAGTGGAAGGGTAGGGAATATTCTTTCGTATTAATTCGGCTCAATTTGATCCTGGGTATGGTCCAGGATGTGAGGGAAGACAGGCTGGTATTGTCCCCTCCCTGAGATGGAGAGATGGACCTTGCAGGAGTACTGGGAATGGGCACATCCTCATTAGCTTCTGGTAGTTTAGGCATGCTAGAATAGGACAAAAGATTCATAATTAACCAAAGTAATAGCAATGTACTGGCTAGCGCATCTAATGCCAGGTGGCGAAGAAATGATCTACAAACGGGAGAGGGGAGCCCAACTAGTTGCCAAGTGGCATTAAAGGGTCTAGCTATGTGTTGACCCAAGGGGATTTTTGAGCCAACTGACATTGTGGCGGGGTGGTGGCCTCTCGGTGACCAATAAAGCAAAAGACAGCAAGGGAGTGACAGGGGAGGCCCTCTCTATACCACTATGTGAGGCGACTAACTATGTGTTGGCTGTTTGTGCATACCTCTGAATATGAGGATGGGTGTTGGCCTCGTGGAACCACTAAGACTTGGCAAGAAGGCCAGAAAATCAACTAAATGGACTCTGAACCCTATCAGCCAGTAGACTAAAGTCTTACCCTAGTAGGTAGTGCCGGATGGGTAGGGGAAAAGTATAACAACCCCTGGGTACACCTACCTGTAGTTATCAGATGAATAGGGTAGGAAAGCATAGATAACTTTGAGTAATACCTATGAGAGTAAATAGCCATCATGTAGTACCCATCAAGTGATTTTAAATAATAGTAAGTAGTATGAAACAATATGGGCTACCTACCAGTTAATAGACTAGGCTTAAAAAATGAAACCGGTGGAGCGTAATTGGTAGCATAACCAGTAGGGCCTAGCACCTAGTAACATAAAGGAATAGTTAGATTATCCGAGCAATGAGGGGCAGAATGTGGATTTGTAAGACAAATCCAAAACACTAACCAATGTATTATTGTAGGAATCAAAAGACAGGAGATAATAGTGAATATGCAGAGTGACTTCAATCTGTAATATATGTTATATGGCCAACATTAGAACTTCAAGAGAGTATAGCTGATTACTAATCGACCAAATTAACAGAACCCACCTAAAGGGTGTGATAATTGAAACCTGAGTCAACCAGAAATTATAAGCCTTGACAACCTCAGAGGTACAGCAAAAAGGGGGTTTCAGACTTGGCAACCTATAAAGGCATGTTTATAACATATCAAAAATAGACAGAAAATAGCAACAAAGTGCTGCTAAATTTAACATGTGAAAACACATTTATTTGATAAATTGCAATAAGTGCAGTACTTCCCTATGACCTCTAGGGGACAATAGCCTACCAAGCATATTTGTGTAATTTAAACAAATGGCCGCATTGCATAGACTCTAGGAATTCCTTTAAGTTAAAATAGGGCTTTCGGCAGTAATCATACAAACGGCTCCAAAAGAGGAGCAAAGAGTTACATAACCGCCGAACGCTCCAGTACAATGAAACACTATGACATACTGTTGTGAAAATTGTGAGTATTGTCCGTGCGTTCGAACTAACTGCTGAACGGGTGAGTATAATCCCACGAAAGACAAGTATACGAACTGATAGAACATAGAGGGCAACTATCAAAACCGTTTGTTCGTATGAAATTTAAACAAAAGACTTATACGAAAGCATCATGGTAATGAGGAGAGGTCTGGTGGTCCTTAAGTAGGGAAATCATGCCTCTCCCACAGCTACAGGCTCAGCCTTTCATTATATATATATATATATATAATGTGGAAGGCATATTCCTGAAATTGTGGGAGGGATTATTTTCCTCTTTAAATCCCCAGTAACCCTTGCTTACCTATTGTCGCTGTTTGGAAGTTCCTCTGTTCTGCTTCCGGTTCACAAAGCTCTGACGTCATTCTCGCCCGCCGGCTGTCAGTACGAACACAGCCATCCAAATGACTTCCATTCAACTTGCAAGTATTTAAAAATGAACGCAGCCGTCGCAAGAACAGGCCTTCTGGCAACATTCATTCTACTAACTGTAAGCAGTTTGTTTTCACGAACACATTGGATTTCGTATGTTTGTCTCATACAATTCATTTCGTGGGTTTCCTCCGTTCGGTTAAATCACCTGGTATTTCGTACACTATTGCATGACAATTCGTATCAATTCAGTTCTCTGTTCATTAAATGAATTACTTGTTTTAAGTTGCTTCATTCGTCTGCATTCTACAGACACTTCTTTCGTGTGAGTAAAAGCATTCGAACGACAGTTCGGGTATTAATTTGTGCCGTTTTTCCTAAGCTTATTCAGAATGATCATGTCAATACTGTTTGCGCCAATATTAACAAAACACCTATTCGTTTAAAGGTTCCTGTTCGTGGGTTTTTCTTTCCCAGGTATAGAATTTGTTTGCCTTCTGTACAACACAATGACAGATAACTGGGTTTCAGACATTACCATTCGACTATTTAGGTGAATTCTTGTTATACACTAAATAGGATTTCTGTCATCAGTCTCAGGGGAGGGTTCACCAATTTCAAAAAAATTATAGTTTATTTTATTAAAATTTACATACTTTCCTGGAGAAAGTCTAATAATGTATGTACATTAATTAATGCTTGAAGTGCTGTACACAAAGTGCATACACACATAAGGCGCTGCTGCAGAGTGCGCATGCATACATACAGCATTTGTTTGTTGCCTGAATAGCCACACCTGAAGCATCATGGGGCTATGAAATCTTGGCAATATGGATGTAGTGCAGTAAAGTTTTTTCTTTTTATTTAAATCTAAAATTTTTGCGTTATTAACTCCAGTAAAAGTTGAAATAGTGTTCACTAGGGTGAATTTTTTTTAACAAAAATAAACTAGGAACTGTTACTTCTGTGGAACGGTCAGTCCCCCATTAAGCATACCTCATTTAAATACTGTCTTATAAACTGAGTTCAAATGTTAGAATCACTTAAAAGATAAAAATTTAACAATAATGTTTACTCATCTTGCATTAAAAAAACAGGCCACGATCTGGCACTTATGAGCCCCAAGGGCTATATACACATACACGCATTCTATTTTTAATTTCATACGTACTCCATACAGTCTGACCATCTGGATCCCGACGTGCTCACACTGCACTCCAGTTAGGGTCTGCCTTACGATTCTAACTCATTACACGTCCCATGGTATGTCCTCTCTCTCACTCACTACCCTTCCCTCTTAGTTAGCTGTGGCTTGCTGTCAGGTTCCTAGGTGTCCACTAGGTATTATTCCCCCTGGCTTCTTTGCCTTAGGTTAGTGGTCCCGCGAGGCCAACACCCATCCTCATACTCGGAGGTACTACGCCTCTCGGGCCAAATCATAGTCGCCTCGCATTGTGTCATAGAGAGTGTCAGGGATCCGCGGGCGGCTAGGAGGGGAGGCTGCACGCCGCTTGCAGCACTCACCCTCACTCCATCGCCGCCCGCGGTCTCCCCTCTACTTACCTCTTGGCGAGCGGCGTCTCCTCTCTGCCGCTCGCCGCCCGCGTCCTCCACGCCCCCCAGCGGCAGCATGTATAACGCTGCACACTGGGAGGTCAATGACTTATGTAAATGCCGCGGTCACATGAGTGACCCGGCGTTAAAGAAACAGTACCACAATCACAGTGGGGGGTATAGATATCCCCCACGTGTGATTGTTAATTCTGATTGGAAGTTATCCAATCAGAATTAAACCAAGGGTATTTATACTTACCTTTCCTGTCCCTCAGTGCCCTGTTGTGGTCTTGTGATACCTGTAGCGTAGTGTTCTCGTCTTGCTCTCTGGTTACCGATTACTTGGCTCGTTATTCCGATTATCCTGTCTTCTCCACTCCTTTGACCTCGGCTTGTTTCTCGTTCTCCTTTTTTCTGGCTCCCTTTACCTGGCTTGTCTCCTGACTATTCTTAGCATGCTTAGCCCGGCCACTCTAAGGTCCGGTACGGCACCTTTTCTGTGTGTGTGTGTGTCAGCATGTTAGGTTCCCCGAATCGTGACAGAGAGGGCCTCACCTGTCACTCCCATTCTATCTTATGATTGTCACCGAGAGGCTGACACAACGTTTAGTGGCCACGTTATCCCCTCGCGCCAACGCATAGATAGAGCCTATCACGCCGCTTGGCATCTAGCAGGGCCTCACCTGTCACCAAACCTAATTTTAATTGTTTCGCTTTGGCATTAGTAATTTAATTTTAATTGTTTCGCTTTGGCTAGTATGCCAGCACACACTGGTCAAAATACACCCTTTTTCGACATAAATTTGGATATGCTCTTTATGATATTAACTATGTAACTATGTAACTCCTTGCAGCTAAAACCGTTTTGTATTCGACAACTTAATGTCCATACTGACTGGGGCCAACTACACAGAGTTATTAGAAGTAGTTGCACTAAATGTTCCTCGGCCACGCAATTCTGTCCCAACAATAATACAACACCTTCTACTAATAACGTCAGTGCTGAATACACAGCTGTAACCTACACAGGTAGGTAATAATATTAACAGACAGTTGGGGGACAGTGCCTGCAGACTCCGTCATGCATACTCACCGTACTTCAGACCGATACTTAGATCATGTGTCCTAGCGGATTATTTCCCGCCTCGTTTATAGCTTTAGTTTTGAGTGTGCATTTATATATCCATTGCAGTAATACAAACAAAATGTCAGACCTATCATACAAGGCTGATCCATGCTTTCAATACTTCAATCACTTACGGGCTAAGTGTCTACTAGATAATTTGATATAGCAGTACAAGGATGATACCCAAATGCATATGTTTCCCCAGCTTGTCACTCACTTTATTATCCTATTATACCACATACTCTAGGTGCCCATATCAATGTAGTAGTAATCTTAACGAAGAAACCAAGAACAGCGGTGTTCCTCAAGCAATTTGTTATTCCTTACATTTATATTTTCAGTTAAACACGTATATTGGGCCTGTTTTTTTACGTTTACACGTTGTGCATATTTAGGCATTGCATCGGATCCACGTCAGGTCCTCAATACGCTTATGTATATATAGTGACTGCTTTCTAGATTTTATTCATTAGTGGGGTATACTATTTATTACTTGGCGACCCATTAGGGGGATTACAGTACATTGAGTTTTAGATTACCATACGATGACTATTACCATCTCTTAAATATTTTCTTTAAAAAAAAATAAAAATAAAATAAAAAGTAATGTTAAATTTACATTAGGAACGTTTAATATACATCGGCTATCAAACAAACACGTCTACGTCAATTTATACAATGCAATGCAGGTTAAAGCATCAGCAAGTCTACTAAAAGATACGGTAAACTAGAGTTTCCCACTAGTTTCATATCAAACATCGAGGCATCACTCTGCCTTCACTACGACCAAACGAATACAATTCAAATCCTTAACATCTAGTAGAGACTGGTCTCTGCACGCTTGCCCCTCGCAAGGTCCTCCATGTGCATTCAATCATATTTTATGCTATTTAATATTACATACGTTTTACTATGTTACTTTACGTTTCAAGAGATCTATTGGGATATTGACTTTCTGTCATGCTATCTGTTTTCTGTCTAGAAGTTTTACACCTATAGGCATCTTATAATACAGACAAATTTACGATCGCTAGCCTATCAAGTAAACGATTATAGGGTATTTATCATAACAACACATATCATCTTTAAGTTTAAACCACAATCAAAAGCTCCTCTTCAGGTTACTCTCTTAAGAGCACACATTTTTCCCTACTGTTAGTCACTATTTTTTCCTTCTATTCTTCGGTTCGCATCACAACCGGTTGTTTCATCAGATGCCTTTTCCAGTCCTTTTCTCTCTGATTCTATCCAGTTTGCTCACGCATGTACAGTTATGTTCACGCTCATCCACAAAGAGACAAGCCCTGCCAAGGCCAAGAAGAACTGACCGTAGTCAAATAAATACTGCACAAGGCCAACTCCCCACCTCAACACAGAGGTTCCACCCAACGGCCCAACTCAGAGTTAATGCCTCGCATACTCTTCTGCAGGGTCTTAGGTAGGGCCTCACATGTCACGGCCACACGTATTGTCTCTTTTACTGTCACCAAGAGCCCAACACCCCGCTACAACGCATAGTAGCTACAAGTACACTGCCCAAATCAAAGGTAGAGCCTCTCACAGCCACTTGGCAAATTGCAGTGCCTCACCTGTCACTGGGTAGTTAATATCTTCGCCTATCAGTACTAGTTAGCAAGCCAGCTCTACACAAGGGATATTTCAATTGGCATCAAAGTTTCGCATGGTTAACACATTTTATTTATTTTTTTCCTCCTTCGTTCCTTACAGGATGCTACAAGAAATAGCTCCAGGTGAAGTTCCAGGTCCCCTGCAGTGTCCAGGCCACTCCTAAAGTCCTGAAGTCTGGCCTTGCTTAAATGTAACGGTTGTGCTTAAAGAACATTCAGCCCAGAGATCCTCTGCAGTTCAAAAAGACCTAATCATGCCTTAACATAGAGTTTTATCAATTACGCAGGTAGATTTGTCTACCAATACTAAGGAAGCTTACGCTAGAGATTACGATACGTTTAAGAATTGTGTATGATTTCAATAAAATAAATGTGTTCCAATTGTAAATGGTTGCTTTCACAAATTTTTGCCACATCTCTTTGAAACTAGCCTACAATACAATTGAAACTATACTTACAGGAATTTAACAATACATATAGACAATATACCCAACAGCTCCCATTTTGTTTTCTTATTCAGTAAAGGGGTGCTGACAGGTGTCAGAGATCAAAAACTCCACAAATCATCCAATAGACTCCCTATTGACAGTAAAATCTTAGGGGGAGTCTTCAAATTAACCGTTAAACGTCCCTTTAATAATCCTACTAACATAGTAATTAAGTCAGCAGCTTACTTGGCTTTCTACGGTTTCTTGAGGCCAAAAAGAAAGAATTTACTGTCGGAAAGCATTTGACATTCACTTATGCATCAAGAATTCAGGAAATCAACAATCACTACATTATATCTACTCCTCATAACAAAACAGATCAGTCAGGTATTTTTAAAATGGTGCCCGGTTCAAACTTTATACTCGTATTTAAAGACCAGGTTAGCCAGGTCCCTTACTACCCCTTACTATCTTTAATAACCATGATATTTGTTACTTTAATACTCCACCCAGGCCTTAATCCTTCCCCCTACTTGGTGTCACTCATTCCATGGCAATACAACAACAGCAGCCTCTAATGGGCATGTTATGTCAAACAAAATTAGAAATATGGAACGTTGGATTACAATAGGTACATTCCTAACCCAGGATGGAAATCAGACTTCCTTTCGATAATGTAACTAAACGATTGCTAATGGTGAAAATATAATTAAACTCGTTTTTATATTTTTGCCCTCTTTTTGCAGGCCTAACCGCTCATCGGTTTCGGCACACCTCAACCGACTTTGGCCCTTTAGAACTACATACTTTTAATTATATGTCCTCTAATTACCCCGTACACAAGTGCAAGGCATATGCCTGAAATTGTGGGAGGGGTTATTTTCCTATTTAAATCCCTAGTAACCCTTGCTTCCCTATCGTCGCTGTTTGAAAGTTCCCCTTCCACCTCACCCTTTATTATTTACATCAATATACCAGGTTGGCCCCCTTTTTGCAGGCCTAACCTCTCGTCGGTTTCGGCACACCTTAACCGACTTTGGTCCTTATCGAACTACATACTTTTAATTGTACGTCCTCTAATTACCCCATCCACAAATATATTATATATATAATACAAAGTTCCTTGCACTCACGCTTGCAGCTCCTTATGCTTTGCCTATAGGCTTGCCGGGTGTCAGTCCTTTTAGGGATATTGGTGTAGATAAGTTGAAAATGCAGGCTGCACTCACAGTCTTTTGAATTCAATAGTATTTATTCCATCAAACAAGCAGATAAATCGACGTTTCGGTCCTCGCAGGGACCCTCCTCAGGATCAAGTGACATTGTATATATAAATAATGCAATGTTAAACTCAAATACACACATCAGGCAAGCCATAAGACTTGCTTTTACCAGTCTTTCCTCCACACTTTTTCCCCACCACAACTTATTTGGTGTATATATATATATATATATATATATTTATCTATCTATCTATCTCGACTGGATAGCACAGTGGTAATGTCACTGACTTTGACCAGCGGGCAAGATTACCGAAGATCACTGGAAAGCTATCACCAGACAGCATGCTAGCTGCAGTTAATGAAGCATTGTCCACAATCCCAACCTGCACCATCACAGAGACCAATAGGCTCATATATGCCACAGCATTAGTGGTCCTCCAGCTACTTGACTGCAAGGTCAGGCTCAAAGAGAATCAATGCCCAACATGAAGACTACGACTGGAAACCAAGATAAATACAACACGGAAAGAAGTTAGTAAGTTGGATAAACTTAACAGAGGTGGAAATATCAAAGATAGATCCTGGTTGCTGCAGAAGTACAAGGATATGCCCATACCAGAGGTGCTGGAAACAGCTAAGCAAAAACTGATAGCATTGGCAACCAGACTGAGCAGATACACCAGAGAATCAGAGGCTAAGAGAAGCAAAACCCTCTTTATCAAAGAACCATCCAAGGTGTATGCACAGCTACAAGGTAACCACCACATCTCCTCGCTGAGACTGAACAATACTGGAAGAATATCTGGGAGAAAGAAGCATCTCATAACACCAGCTGGACCTGAAAGCAGACCACTGCATGCTGCCAGAACAAGAACCAGTCACCATCACAGTTGAAGATATCCAACAGAGAGCAGCACACATGAAGAGTTGGTCAGCCCCAGGACCTGACATGTTCCACAACTACTGGATAAAGAAGTTAACAGTGCTGCATGAATGCCTAGCAGCACAAATGAACCAGCTATTAGCAATAGGCTCCAACCCTGACTGGCTAACATAAGGCAGAACAATAGTGATGACAAGGGAACAACACCATCCAAATACCGACCAAAAACCTGCCTCCCCACAACATGGAAACTCCTGTCAGGCATTGTAGCCTCCAAGATCCAAGGGGATATGAGTCAATATATTAGTAATACTCAGAAGGGGATTGGAAACAACACCAGAGGATCAAAACACCAACTACAGGTAGACCAAGCAGTCACAATGTATTCTAAGACCAGACAGACCAATCCAAGCCATGCACAGATTGACTACAAGAAATGCCACACACATGGATAGTGGAATGCTTGGCTCTCTACAAGGTCAGCAAGACAATAAGAGCCTTCATCAAGAACTCGATGGGCAAGTGAAAAACAACCCTAGATGCCAATTCCAAGACAATAACTTTAAGTGAACATCAAATGTGGCATATACCCATAGACGTGCAAAGCCTATTGCATTAGGGTGTGCACCCTAAAGCACAAACACACGCCGTGTATATATATATATATATATATATATATACATACACACACATACACATACATATATACATACATACACACACACACACACACACACACACACACACACACACACACTGCTCAAAAAAAATAAAGGGAACACAAAAATAACACATCCTAGATCTGAAAGAATTAAACATTCTTCTGAAATACTTTGTTCTTTACATAGTTGAATGTGCTGACAACAAAATAAAAAAAAAAATAAAAAAAATGGAAATCACATTTTTCAACCCGTGGAGGTCTGGATTTGGAGTCACACTCAAAATTAAGGTGGAAAAACACACTACAGTCTGATCCAACTTTGAGGTAATGTCCTTAAAACAAGTCAAAATGAGCCTCAGTAGTGTGTGTGGCCTCCATGTGCCTGTATGACCTCCCTACAATGCCTCTGCATGCTCCTGATGAGGTGGCAGATAGTCTCCTGAGGGATCTCCTCCCAGACCTGGACTAAAGCATCTGCCAACTCCTGGACAGTCTGTGGTGCAACGTGATGTTGATGGATGGAGCGAGACATGATGTCCCAGATGGACAATTGGATTCAGGTCTGGGGAATGGGCGGGCCAGTCCATAGCATCAATGTCTTCATCTTGCAGGAACTGCTGACACACTCCAGCCACAAGAGGTCTAGCATTGTCTTGCATTAGGAGGAACCCAGGGCCAACCGCACAAACATATGGTCTCACAAGGGGTCTGAGGATCTCATCTCAGTACCTAATGGCAGTCAGGCTACATCTGGCGAGCACATGGAGCGTTGTGCGGCCGACCAAAGAAATGCCACCCCACACCATTACAGACCCAATGCCAAACCGGTCATGCTGGAGGATGTTGCAGGCAGCAGAACGTTCTCCATGTGCTCAGTGTGAACCTGCTTTCATCTGTGAAGAGCACAGGGCACCAGTGGCGAATTTGCCAATCTTGGTGTTCTCTGGCAAATGCCAAACGTCCTGCACGGTGTTGGGCTGTAAGCACAACCCCAACTGTGGACGTCAGGCCCTCATCCCACCCTCATGGAGTCTGTTTCTGACCATTTGAGCAGACACATGCACATTTGTGGCCTGCTGGAGGTCATTTTGCAGGGCTCTGGCAGTGCTCCTCCTGTTCCTCCTTGCACAAAGGCAGAGGTAGCGGTCCTGCTGCTGGGTTGTTGCTCCTACGGCCTCCTCCTGATGTACTGGCCTGTCTCCTGGAAGCGCCTCCATGCTCTGGACACTACGCTGACAGACACAGCAAACCTTCTTGCCACAGCTCGCATTGATGTGCCATCCTGGATGAGCTGCACTACCTGAGCCACTTGTGTGTGTTGTAGACTCCGTCTTATGCTACCACTAGAGTGAAAGCACCGCCAGCATTCAAAAGTGACCAAAACATCAGCCAGGAAGCATAGGAACTGTGAAGTGGTCTGTGGTCACCACCTGCAGAACCACTCCTTTATTGGGGGTGTCTTGCTAATTTTCTATAATTTCCTGTTGTCTATGCCATTTGCACAACAGCATGTGAAATTGTCATTCACTGTTGCTTCCTAAGTGGACAGTTTGATTTCACAGAAGTGTGATTGCCTTGGAGTTACGTTGTGTTGTTTAAGTGTTCCCTTTATTTTTTTGAGCAGTGTATATACACACAAATATACTCTCACATACATACATACATACATACATACAAACACAGACCTGCACTCATATTAAACTGGCTTGTAAGGTGGTGGTGGGCCTATTAATGGCTATTAATGTGGGATGTGGGTCTTGTAAGGTGGGTAGTTGGGCTTGTAAAGTGCTGATGGGAAATGGGACTAATAATGTGGGGAGTGGGACGTGTAAGGTGATGGTGGGGAGTGGGGCTTGTAATGTGGGGAGTGGGGCTTGTAAGTTGGTGATGGAGAATGGGAATAGTCAGGCGGAGGCTAGTAATGTTGGTGGTAGGTGTAGTCAGGTGGGGAGTGGGTCAGGTAATGTGGGTGGTGGATCTAGTAAGGTGGGTGGTGGGGGTAGTAAGGTGGGGAGTGGGACGTGTAAGGTGATGGTGGGGAGTGGGGCTTGTAAGTTGGTGATGGGGAATGGGACTAGTCAGGTGGAGGCTAGTAATGGTGGTAGGTATAGTCAGTTGGGGAGTGGGTCTAGTAAGGTGGGTGGTTGGAGTAGTAAGGTGGGGAGTGGACGTAGTAAGGTGGGGTGTGGGGTAGTAAGGTGGGGAGTGGGTCTAGTAATGTGGGGAGTGGGTTTAGTAAGGTGGGGAGTGGGTCTAGTAAAGTGAGTGGTGGGGGTAGTAAGATGGGTAGTAAGAAGGGTTGGTGGGTTTAGTAAGGTGGGAAGTGGGGTAGTAAGGTGGGGAGTGGGTCTAGTAAGGTGGGGAGTGGGTTTAGTAAAGTGAGTGGTGGGGGTAGTAAGAAGGGTAGTAAGAAGGGTTGGTGGGTTTAGTAAGGTGGGGAGTGGGTCTAGTAAGGTGGATGTTGGGGGTAGTCAGGTGGGTGGTGGGGGTATTCAGGTGGGTGGTGGGGGATGTAAGGTGGGTGGTAGGGTTAGTAAGGTGGGGAGTGGGGCTTGTAAGGTGGGTGGTGGGGGTAGTGTGGTGGGGTTATTAAGGTGGAGGCTAGTAATTCTTGCAGTAGTTTACCTCCAGGGTACAGATAGTACAGGTCGTCAAGAGGTCGTCAGTTGTGCAGGCTCAGTGATCAGGGCGGAAATGCTGTGAGACGGACGCCGTTCTGGTCCAGGCCTCACCCTAGAGTAACGTCGTCATGACTCCGCCTCCCCGTGACGTCACAGAACGCGCAAACGCTACAGGGGGGGGTCTGGAGGAGGAGCAAGTCCGTCCTACACTATGTGGCGATAACGCTCACATAGTGAAGGATCAGATTGCGTCGGGAGGAAAATATATTTACTGGCAGTGCAGCACGGAGCCTCAATTTTTAGGTTTGATTAGGGTGTGCCCAGGCACACCCCGTGCGCACGCCTATGCATATACCAAAGTGATGCGCTATCCCCAATACTCTTCTGCATAGGCCTCAACCCCCTTAGCCAGATCATCAAGAAGAGTGGATATGGATACAGGTTCAAGAGTTGAGCTACTCTACATGGATGACATCAAGCTGTATGCAAAGAATGAGTGGGACATTGACTCACTGATTCACCTAACTAGGAAATACAGCAAGCACATCGGAATGTCGTTCGGACTAGAAAAGTGCGAGCGGATGATAGCAAAAAGTGGGAAGATGATCAGGACAGAAGGAGTTGAGGTTCCAGAAGTACCTGGGGGTACCACAAATGCATGGCAACCATGAGGAAGAAGCAAGGAGGATAGCAACATCCAAGTATCTCCAAAGAGTCAGACAGGTCCTGAAGTCCCAGCTCAATGGTTTGCAACTGGAATAATAAACTGGCCAATAGAAGAACTGGTATCCATGGATGTCAAGACCAGAAAACTACTCACTATGAATGGAGGATTTTTCCCAAAATCCAGCACCCAGAGACAGTACACCTGCCGGAAGGAGGTTGGGGCCTGATGAGTGTCAAGGCCACAGCCCTGGATGTAACACAGAGCACCCATAAGTACATTACGAAGTTGGCTCCCAAAGATGAACTGCTAAGGGAATGCCTGAGACTTCAAAAGACAGAGGATGCAGAAAAAGAGGTTACTTGGCAAGACAAACCTCTCCATGGGGTGTACCATCGGCAGATAGTGGATGTGGATCACATGACAAAATGCACAGGAACAGGTACTCAGCACCACATCAATAGAAGCTGGAGTCTACCACACCAGGCAAGATCCAAGATGCAGACTGTGCAAAAAGGCCTCTGAGACAGTCCAGCACCTAGTAGCCAGATGCCAAATGTTAGCAGGAACAGCATACACAACCAAGTGGCTGGGATTGTGTACCGAAACATCTGCACAGAATATGGATTGGTTCTGCCTAAGTCTAGATGGGAGATCCCACAAATGGGAGTCGAGAATGACAGGGCTAAGATCCTGTGGAACTTCAAGATCCAGACAGACAAGCATGTGCTGGCCAACCAACCTGACATCATGGTGGTAGACAAGGAGCGGAAGACTGCAGTCGTGGTTGGTGGATGAGGAAATACCCAGTGACTATAACAGCAGGAAGAAGGAACATGAGAAGGTGGAGAAATACCAAGGACTGAAAGAAGAACTAGACAGGATGTGTAAAGTGAAGGCAGTAGTAGTCCCAGTTGTGATAGGAGCACTCAGGGCTGTGACTCCCAAGTTGGAGTGGCTTCAACAGATTCCAGGTGGGACATCTGAGATAGCTGTCCAGAAGAGTGCAGTTCTATTAACAGCTTAGATACTGCACAGAACCCTCAAACTCCCAGGCCTCTAGTAGAGTACCCAAGAATGAGGAATAAACCCAGGAGGGGTGAGAAAATCTTTTTTTTTTTTTTATGTGTCTGTATCTCTGCCTCCAATTTAGAAACTGACAGCAAATGATGGTTTCACAGACATAATGTTTTAAAAAGTGTTAGATGTTTTGTTCTTTAAATCCACCATAGTTTCAAATAAGAATTGGTAGTAATAATTTACAGTTTTGTTGAATTAATTTTTTTAGAGGCAATGGTGGAAAAACGTTCCTGCAACTTCACACAGGATTAAAACTTTCTCACCATCAGGGTTGTATCAGAATATTGGGTTGTTACTTTTATTTTATGACACATTTTTGAACTACAGAGATTCTGTTTTGACCAGGAGTGTATTGTGAGAACTGGATTTGTTCCTATGTATCTGCTCTGTCCTTAAGCAGTTTTTTTTTATAGATTTTTTTTCAGGATTTTTTGAGCAATTGTTTTCATTCTGGCCTACAACCTTTTGGCTTAATTAACCCTAAATATGTATATTTGTTGGACACATTCCTTTATAAGCTGCATATGAGGACAAGACACTATTAACAACACTATTTTGTTCAGTCGGTTGCTGTTTAAATGGTCATCTCTGGTTAACTCAGTTTAGTGGATTTGTTATACCACACACATATATATATATATATATATATATATATATATATATATATATATGTACCTATATTAGTTGTGGTTAACACTACTCTATATGGTTTTCACTTGTAGGACATACAGCTCAGATTTAGACTGAGCAGGGACAGCTGGTAAATTTTCAAAACATATGGGCGATACCTTCTTCCCCTGGAATTTCATTTGACCCTGTGACAAACGCTCCTTGCCCTGGACGTTTGCCACAAATTCATGGAGGAATGTAGAAGCCGGCCTTCTGCCCACCGACTATGGGCCATATACAAAGACTCTGTTTGGGAGTTAAATCTCCCCAACCGCCATTAGTAGCTTGCTCTGGATGCCCCTGGTTCGGCACTTTCCCTTCATGCTAATGGAACCGAAAGCTAGCTCTCTTTTGGCCGATTGCGTGAGCCAAACCCATGTGGTACTTAGCCGCGACCGCTATGGAACTAATTTCAGCATGAGGACTTTGTGGGTTCCTGATCACCTCAGCGGGACTTAGCCACAAATGTTATGGAATTGTTTTCAGCATGAGATGACTGTGCGGTTCCCGGACAACTTGGTTTGCGGTTTTGAACCACTTTGATATCCACCAGGAAAGTGCTTTTTGGAGGGAAGGTGCCTGAGACTAAGGGGAACAAACGCTACCTAGTAGCTAGCTGTGGCACTCCGTATTGTGGCCGCAAGAGCTCCCAGAAGTTGACTGGCAAAAGCACTAAACGCCCTGGAGCTGTGTACGGCCGGTTAGAACTTCCACATGGTGACGTTTCCCCTACACTTCATGGATCTGAGCGCTATTTGGTAAACTTGGGCTCTCAGATCAGGGCTTTTTAAACGATATGTAATTTTGGGGGTTCCTATTTGTTTTGTATGTATTTTTTATGTATTTTGATATTTTTTTTTGTTTTTAATGCCGAGTCACTCTGACACAGGAATTTGTGGACACTTTGTGGGAGTGTTCTGGGCGTGTTTTACTGCATCCTTGTTTTGTTTATAAGTGGGCCATTTGGCCATGATTAAAGACAATCGTTTCTACCCTTCATCAAGTCTAGGCTGATGTTTGGGGAATTGGGAGCTATAAACACTGCTTCCATGGGGATTTAACAGAAATACAGTGCATACACTCAGCCGGAGAATAGGGGATCCGTTACAGACCCCCTCATAGGTTGGGTCCTGCCCACTTAATGTTATATACTCATTCTGGGTTTTTAAAGATATGTTGTGCCCTGTTCATCACCGGAAGCTTCTAGATACATGTGATTTTGAAACAACAACCACTTTATAGAGGCCAAACCAGCTCCTTAATGCTGGTACTTATTGAAATCCATAGAAAACAGGGCAGTATACAGTCAAGTTCATCTGATGGCCCAATAATGATCAGAAATCATGTTAGAGCAAACATGTTAGAACAAACAAAAAATGGGATGTTCTGATTAGTTCAGACTCTCAGCAGCATGAAGGGGAGTATGACACCCAGCGCTGTACTTAGCGCAAGGCTGACAAGGCATTGGCCTTGGGTGGCACTTTCAGGGGGCGGCAATAAAAAGCCCAAACACCCTGACAGATGCCTTGCCAGCCTCTTGTGCTGGGGGGCACAGGAGCTGGCACCTCAGGGCCCCCTTGTGGCTGGCACCTTCTTGTGATGGAGGTGGGCAGAGAGAGAGTGCACTCTACCCTGACGCCCCCCCCCATCGCCCCTCCCGCTCAGGTCCGTCGCACACACAACAGTGATGACGAATCCGAAATATGACGTCACTCAGATATCACAGAGAGGCACACAATGAAGCTGAACAGGAGGATCAGAGCTCCCTCGCCGCTCACCTGAACTGCGCGCCTGCCTTTCCATCCACTGCCTCTGTCTCTGTCTGTTAGTGTATATGTTTGTCTGTCAGTGAATGTGAGTGTGTAACTGTGAATGAGTAAATGTTTATGTCTGTGAATGTGTGTGTTGGTTAAACAGTGTGTGTGACAATGACTGTGTATCTGTGTATGTCAGTGCATGCATCAGTGAGGGCATGTGTCTGTCAGTAAGAGCAATTTGGAAGGGGGGGGGGGGAGTGTCTAAGTTTTGTCATGCCTAGGTTAGCACAAAACCAGAATACACCACTAATGACACAGCAAAACTAATTATGACAGATTTTTTTTCTTTTTTTGAACACACTATGATTATTATAATGATATACTATTATTCTGATAATTATTTATTTATATTAATAAAGTGACAATCCATAGTCCATAATGTTACATTACAGGTTGATGAACAAACAATTATTTGCAACAGGACAAGTCATACAGGAAGAACCATCGTAGTCCTTACCAATCTAATAAAGTGGGCCTTTTAGAGTTGGCTCTACTTGAATCCTGCACCTAAAACTGACATTAGGTTTTAGTTTTTTTTCTCCACCTTAATTATTTCATTGGTGAGTCTTACATATATATTTTTTGAAAAGCATCCATTCTGTTACAAACACACAGATTTATGATTTACCATATTTTGGAGTTATTCTATAGAAACTCCCAAAAGCTGACATATTAAATGAACACACCTCACTGACCTAACAAATGAAATAAGATATATCACTGGGAAAGTTTTATTTTACATATATTAAATATGTTTCATGCAAATGTATGCCTAAAATATAAAGATGTTATGAATATTTAATACAACACTAAATATAAATTACTGTGCTCAAAACAGATGATGTATCATATTTTTAATAGTTTTCATTTTTTACCCCCTAAAATTCTCACCTATATTGGATTAACCCAGCCAGTTTGAAATAATCCAATTTAATTAAACAGACAATCCTTTACAAAGCAATTGAGGAAATGGAAGCCAAGATAATTTCCATTACCCCACAAGTCTCATGTCTCTTGTTTTCAACACCATTCAACCACTTACAATAATGAGTTTAATCACAACCTGTGAGTGCATTCTAGAATATTCTGCAAAAACAATCACAGCAAAGTGCCTTGAATGAATATTAGTTGGAATGTTTAGTCAATATTAGAAATGTATTACAATCTCTACCATCATTTGCTCTTAGTGACAGAATATGGAATTCTTTGGTCAATTGATTTAGCTCTGTAATGGAAATGCATCTGTAGACGTTCATAAAAAGTACTCAAGGTCAATTGAACTTATCGTTATCTCGCCAAAAACAATCCAAAAGGTTTATTATATCCTAGGAGTTTCTGACTTGCATTTGAGCTGCACACGGAGTTCTAATGAAGAGAGAGCCTGGGTGACTCCAACACTGTTAATCTAGTCTAGACTATTCAAGTCTGCAGTTGGTAGTTAGTGTTACTGTCAAACACTTACAAGCCTGCCAGTGTCTGAATGACTTTTTTTTTTATCTATTACATTTCTATTTTCTATGATAAAGAACTTCTATTCAAAAAATAGGCACAGTGAACTGTCATTTTTCAGATTTCCAACCCATATTTCTTCAAGTCCCCTTTGCAACAATCGCTTGTCTTTTATAGATGTTGCATTTCTGGAAGGTTTCAAATTTGTATTGGGTTATGTATAAAATGAATTTAAATAAGGGAGTAATTTTTGACACTTTTTCAACTCACCATAATTTAAATAAAGACTAATTTAATACTGGCACTGTGATTCTAAACATTGAACTACAACTGGCGTCATGCTGAGGAGCCCAAAAGGCTAATAATATGCAGCCCATGGCTCAGCTTTGCGTCACTAAGAACATAACTCACACATTGGCATGACATGTTAATTATAGAACCACAGACCTTAGGGGAGGCAGCTTGCAGAACTGTGAGTTGGATATGTGAATATATAACTGCTGTTAGATGATGCACTCTTGGAGAGCTGTGGGAACACAGTTTTTCAGAGCAGTTGTACCTGAAGCAGATTCGTATAAAGTTTGCATTACATATAGATGCTGTCAAGTCAAGTTCTCCCAAATATTTCCAATGAATTACTATGAATACACTGATTTTCCAAAACTGCTATACATCATTTAAAATGTAATTAACTTAACTGGTACCTCATCTATTCACATGTTCATTAATAAAACATAACACAGAACTAGCCCTATCTATGACCACACAAAAAATCACAAACATTAAATCACAAAGTGTGGTCATATCCCCAGTTATTCATTTAACCATATAAAAATATTTTTCATCATCCTGTTTATCATATTGCATTAAATATAAGTTATGAGTGGAGCTTGAACAAAGAACAGTGGCATAATTTTAAAGCAAGTGATCACACTGTAAAACATTTTCATGGTGTTCTACTGCAATTACAGTTCTATTAATGTGTAGTTAGTACAATGTTCCAAGATTAATTACATTAAGCAACACATGCCTGGCATCATCACTATGTTCTTTACCTAGTATTTCACAATATTGAATTAAATATGAGTTGTAGAATCCACGTAATATACTGTAAAGGTGGCATTAAGTTAACAAACTAAGTGTCAGAGCCAAAACAGTCATTCCATCTAATGTACCCAGCATAAAAGCCTCCATATACACATTGCAAAAATGAAACATTATATTACACAAATATTCATACAAGTGCAATGCTGAAAATTATAAATACATGTTATGCCATATATATTTTTGTATGTGTAGTAGGGTTAAATAATTTAGAACAATACACTATTTTATTCGTACAAATACCTTAGAAGTTAATTTCTAATTGTAATTTACACGAGTGCTACACACATTATATATAGGCATATGCATTCAATTACATTGGCCCTATTTCTAATTATCCACCTGATGATTACACGTGCTACTGAACCGGTATATAGATTTCCAATAAGCATGTTTCATGACTAGTACAATGCAGATTTTGCTCTTAATGTTTTTTTTTTTGTATTATATTTTATTCTCAAATTCATAGAAAATACAGCATATAATCCACTTAATATCAAGCATATATCTGAAGCTGTGAGTAAAGGAGTAGTAACAGTGTTGGATTCCTTCTAATTGTGTGGAAGAGTTCTAACACATTGCTATTGCATCTTTTTCATATAAATTTTATTTATTGATACACATATATATAGATATGCACAGACGCACAGACACATGTATGTATGTATGTATGTATGTGTGTGTGTGTGTGTGTACATACATATACATACATGCACTCATATATAAAATGAAACACATGCACAAATGTTTTAAATTTACAAGCATTAGGAGCCATGGTGAAACCGCTTAGGGTCTCAGATCCACAGTGCTTGTCGGATGACTCAATATACTTTAAAACCATCCTATTTAGGAAGAACTACTGACATTTTCTAAAAGGGGCTCCCTCCTTTTGTCTTTCTTCAGTATCTTGACACATTCCTAATTAAGAAGCAATATACAGCAGTATAATTGAACAGATGTAGCAGTCATTAACAGGAATTACCCATTCTTCTATAAATTCAATGTGTACAGAAAGGGCTTGGTGTGCAATGGGTGAATTTAATTGCCCAGGAATCCCCAAGGGAGATGTACAAACAGATCCAGACATCACACAAATGTAAGAGCTCTGAGTTCTGACATAGGATTTTTGTCATTCCCTCGTTTATCTTTCCTTACTCGAAGTTAATGGTGGCTAGAGTCAGAGTCAGTGTTGTGAGATTTCATAAATAAAGCATTGTCTGTGTTCGAAATGAAGCACACCACAGCTCTGCCTAGACTATAGTGACATTTTGATTAAAGGCACACATAAACCAGCAGCTTTTATGAGGCAGCTGCTTAAAAGACAATCTATTTAAGTGAAGACATAGCTCAGAGCATCTCATTTCCCGTGACAATTTTCTGGGAGGTATCTGTTTGCATCAGAACTGTGAGGCTAGCAATCACTGTATCGTTGGTGAAATCAGCCTGTAGCAGCCATTTCCTTTAACTGTAAACATTGTAGAAAGTTGTATTTCATATAGAAGAAATATACTATATGTGTGATGCTTAGGACCGAATTAACATAGGGACTGATGGAGCTGTAGCTCCAGGCCCATGGAATAGGCCTATTGAGTAAAAAGAAATAAAAAAATGTGAATTTTAGAATGGATTGTTTATGATGTCCACATATGCCCTAACTATTGTATCATGATCACAGTTTACCATTATGCATCTATGACATTATTATTTAGCGTTGGAACATACATGTACCACTTAGTCAGGTATGGTGGCAGCAGGCATTGAAAATACAGATTTACTAAAATATTGCTATAATATTATTTTGATAGTAAGTATTTTTTTTTACTGCATAATATCCACTAAAATGCAAACATGAATTATATCAGAATAACAATGTAAAATTAATAATGTTAACATTTTATTGATGCCATTATTTAAACTTTTATATGCCAAAGCAATTTTCTATTTTGTGCAACATTTTTCTTGTTGCCAGGTAACTAGGAAGCTTGTCAGCATTGCATGTCCACAACTGGGATATGGAGCAGGGACAGTGAATAATGATGGAGTTGAATAAAAGTATTGATCCTGTTTTTTTGTTGCCTCCAATCACTGCAAAGAATGGGTGATTGGTAAACCTGACTAACAAGCATGTGTAATTTCTCAGTTTCCTGCAGAAAGCACTATAGCTATTGATGTCCCGAACTGTTCGCCGGTGAATAGTTCCTGGCGAACATCGCATGTTCGCGTTCGCCGTGGACGGCGAACATTTGCGCGGTTCGGTCCGCCCCTAAACACAAATTGGGGGGGACCTAATGTCCTCCCCCCTGGCCCCCACCCCTGAGCGGTGGGTTGGGGCCCTAAATACCAAAAAGGGGGGGAACCTAAGGTCCTCCCCCCTGGCCCCCACCCCTGAGCGGCGGGTGGGGGCCCTAAATACTAAAAAGGGGGGGACACCTAAGGTCCTCCCCCCTGGCCCCCACCCCTTAGCGGCGGGTGGGGGCCCTAAATACTAAAAAGGGGGTCCCCCTGGCCCCCACCCCTGAGCGGCAGGTGGGGGTCCTAAACACAAATTGGGGGACGACGACCTAATGTCCTCCCCCCCTGGCCCCCACCCCTGAGCGGTGGGTGGGGGCCCTAAACACAAATTGGGGGGGCCTAATGTCCTTCCCCCTGGCCCCCACCCCTGAGCGGCGGGTGGGGGCCCTAAAAAAAAAAAAATGTCCCCCCAGGTGACTAGGGGTCCCCAAACCCCTAGTTACCCCCTTCCCCCCCAAAAAAAAGTATCCTCCTATCTACCCCCCCCTCACCCTAAAAATAATGAGGGGGGGACCTTTAAGTACCTGTAAAAAAAAATAAAATTAAAAAAAAATTACCATTCGATGTTTTCTTTCTTCTAAAATCTTTTTTCAGCCCCAAAAAAGGCCAAATAAAAAACCATAATAACCGACGCAATTTAAAAAAAAAAAAAAAAAATCCATCTTCACCCATGGAGGGCTCCGCGCAGACTGACTCTGCAGGGCGGGGGAAGGCTTATAAAGCCTTGCCCCGCCCTGCAATTAGGCTCAGAGCACTCTGATTGGTGGATTTCAAACCAACCAATCAGAGTGCTCTGACAGGTAAATGAAGAGACTGACAGGTAAGTCTCTACATTTACCTGTCACAGCACTCTGATTGGTTGGTTTTAAATCCAGCCAATCAGAGTGCTCTGTGTCATTTTACACAGCGTGGGAAAGTTCTTTGGAATTTTCCCACGCTGTGTAATTTGACTCATAACACATGGATTAAGTAACCAATCAGAGTGTTATGAGTCAAATTACACAGCGCCAGGGGGGAGGACATTAGGTTCCCCCCCCCCTTTTTAGTATTTAGGGCCCCCACCCGCGGCTCAGGAGTGGGGGCCAGGGGGGAGGACCTTAGGTCCCCTCCTTTTTAGTATTTAGGGCCCCCACCGCGGTTCGCCGGGTTCGCCCGTTCACGAACTTTTGCCAAAGTTGCGTTCGCTGTTCGCGAACCGAAAATTTTATGTTCGCGACATCACTAACTATAGCTTATTAAGTTATAGTGCAATTTGTGATCACTGACAGTCTGCATATGTATCACTTGGCAGTAAACATATTTAATTATTAGATCACTGCTGACAATGGACACAAGACCAGTACATGTCTATCCATTTTCAAAATAAATAAAAAAAGTGACACCATAACCATTTCAACTAATTTTCCATGTTCCTTCCTGTTCATTAAGGCACGATGTCCATATTAGTAAGGTTAGTGTTGTCAAAATTTCAACTGGCATGATAATTGTCCAAATACAGACAGAACTGATGTCACTAGTGCAGAAGTATTACTCGTGCATTACCTATATGGGAAGTAAGGGAGCAGGTTATTAGGCATCCTCTGTTGGTGTCAAACAGCTAGAAATCGTTTTAACACATAACTGGGAGTGGCACCAAGGGCATGTTGACACCATAACCACTGCAGTAGCTGTACTGGTTATGCTTCAAAGAGTAACTTCTTGATAAAAAAGTGAGACACTGATATACTAACCTGTACTAAAACAGTAATATGCACCTGTATATCACTAAAACAGGAATACAAGTTAAAGGCCCGTCAGTTGGACAGTCCTAATGATGTGTGTGCAGGTCTTGGATCTAATGTATTAGATTAGAATAAAAAACTGCCCACAGAAGCAAGGGTGATGGTGTGGCAGATGCCTAAGTCACTAATGAACAGCGGTTGTGGGCTGCAGCCTCGCATTATACTGCAGACTTATTGTAAAGCACTGCAGAATAATCTGGCGCTATATAAATACCAATAATAATAATAATAAAACCAGCAGGGAGTGCTTTGGGGTGTCTATAAGCACAGTAGTCCCAGGCCTGGACTGATTCACTGCCATAATTCCTAGTGGACTGCAGTATCTGGTGTAACCAGGCTGCCAGACAGACATGAGTATGTCTCATGTTCCTAGAGATGTTTGCAAGTAGCTGCAGGGTGAAATGACACAGCACTTGCGTCATTTATAATAAACACTGACTGTCGTTAGTAGAGACATGGGAAACCAAATCTGTGTCACTAAGGCATGCGCAGATCTCTGAATGCTCTGTTATGCTTGACATATTGCAGGTCATACTGATAGAGGCTGCAAAGATATGATGTCATACCTCAGAACTCCAGCAACTTCCATATAACAAACCCATATGCCGCATGCACTGTAAGCAATACCATTCACAGAAATCTGTAAGTTTAGTGCACAACAAAAGGCCATTGGTTTTTGCCTGCCCCCCAAGGCCAAAAGGTGCTACTCCACTCCTGATATGGTTTCTAAACTATAGTGTAACTAGTTATTTGTTACCTAGAACTGTGTGGGCTTGTGCTTGTTCTGCTGGCCAACAAATTGTATTCACTTGTGTAACTTATTCATTTATTTCAGGTGATGAATATATCTTTGCATTTGTACTGTGCATTTGTAAACAACATCTTAGTGTGGATTTAGTTATAAATGCATAGGTGCAAAACAATATTTGACTGAAAGGGGAAACAGGGATTGACTGAGGGACCTTAGGCATGCCCTTCTTCCAGAGATGTGTAGTGTTATTATTTAAACACAAGATTTTGCCTGGATGAACAAAATCCAGTGAGAATTGCCAAATTCCAACCACAATGGCAATTCTCATATTTACTAAAGCCAAATATATTTGGAATTTGACTGGGCTAAGCAAATCTGGAGCAACAGCCCAGATGCATTTGGTGTCCAGATTAAAATTAGTGCTTTTACATCTGAACCCTATACAAAATATAGGATTTGGAAGATTCACAAAACACCAATATTAATACAGTTTGGAACTAAATGCAACATCTGACAGACCACTGTCCATACAGACCACTGTCCATACACTTGCTCCCTCTGGTCCCACCCATTGGCAGCAGGTGGGGGTCCTAATTATAATTTTCAGGGGGGACCAAGTGTATTCCAGTCCCACCCATTAGTGGTGGCTCTACTGATTATGCTGCAAAGAGTAGCTACTTGATAAAAAAAAGTGTGTCACTGATATCCTCACCTGTACTAAATCAGGGATACGAGTTAAAGGCCTTAAATAATTAGACAGCGGGTGCCATTGTCTAGCCTCTCCAATTACTGGCATGCCAAAACCCTCTGGGTGACTAGGTCCCCATACTCCACTTATTAAAATGAAATAATCCTACCTACTCCCCCTTAGCCTCATAATGATTAAGGGGAATAAAAACAAATACCTGTTAAATAAATAAAATTATACTTACCATGAGAAATATTCTTTCTTCTAAATCTAGGGGGGAGGGGTTAAAGCTCCCTTCTCTTTATTGGGTCTTTTCCTTTTTTGCTTTTTTCATTATTTCTTTTTTTTGTCCCATTTGCTATGGGGCCATTCGGACGTTAGTGAATAACTCCGTTAGTGGATATAGCCAAATACATTTTAAAAAAAAAAAAAAAAAACGTGAAAGAAGGACCAAAAAATGCTTTAACCCCAACCTGGATTGCTCCTTTACATTCTGTTAAGGTAACATTTTGAAATACAGTTGCAAGAAAAAGTATGTGAACCCTTTGGAATGATATGGATTTCTGCACAAATTGGTCATAAAATGTGATCTGATCATCATCTAAGTCACAACAATAGACAATCACACTCTGCTTAAACTAATAACACACAAAGAATGAAATGTTGCCATGTTTTTATTGAACACACCATGTAAACATTCACAGTGCAGGTGGAAAAAGTATGTGAACCCCTAGACTAATGACATCTCCAAGAGCTAATTGGAGTGAGATGTCAGCCAACTGGAGTCCAATCAATGAGATGAGATTGGATGTGATGGTCCTAGCTGCCCTGCCCTATAAAAAACACACACCAGTTCTGGGTTTGCTTTTCACAAGAAGCATTGCCTGATGTGAACGATGCCTCGCACAAAAGGGCTCTCAGAAAACCTACTGTGACGAAATGCCTTTTGTCCCTGGATTGTTAGGTGACAAGCTGCCCTTTGCCCCCGGCTTTTGGAGGAGCCTGATTGCCAGCCCCCTTCCTCATGACTACGGCCCTGGGGTGTATTGCCATTTAAAAAAGACTATTTGGGGCTTATTGGCTTCTAAAGACAGTTTCTTCCCATTGGAATCCATGGGAAGGTGTGTTTCTTCCCCTTCCCCGTTTCCTGTCTATTGTTCACCTAGATTGGGCGCTCAGATCCGAGCTATCTGGGGATAGGTTAAATGTGGGGGTTCTGTGTAATATAATAAGAATTATGTATTTTTATGTACTTTTACGTATTTTTGCTGTTAGTGTAAAATGTAGATATTTTCTGTACCTGGAGATAATTGAGTTTACTGCAGTGCCTTAAGCCAATTATCTCCAGGATGGAGAGGAGGAATTTCATTGTTTATGTGAGAGTGTTATCATGTTAATTAGTGTTCCCATTGGTTTGTGTCCCTTTTGTCACAGTTTACCACCAGGTCCAGGGGGTGTGCCTCTGACCTGAAAACTTGTATATAAGGAGTAATAAATGCTCATTGGAGTCAGATCATCTTGTACCTTCATGAAGTTTCGGCTCATGTTTGGGGGATTGGAGAAACTACACTCTGGGGATTGCTATAATCACTATACTCCCCAGGGTATAATCACTAAGCTCTGCTAAGAGCTTGTTCCTGTTCCTGCTCTCTGGAATTCGGAGAGAGGTCGACCTGCTGGAAGCTGGACCCTGGTCCTGGGTCCAGAGTGGGTGGAGACGGCGAGACCCCAACCAAGCTGCGGCGGTTCGTGGGGTCTGCAGTGGTTATGGTGTCAGGCAGAGTGCTTGGAGTCCTCGGAAAGCACTAGGAGCATCCGTCGGCGGAAGGTGCCCGGTCGGGGTCCCAGCGGTTCCGTTACACCTACGATTAAGAATTGTTGACTTGCATAAAGCTGGAAAGGGTTATAAAAGTATCTCCAAAAGCCTTGCTGTTCATCAGCCCATGGTAAGACAAATTGTCTATAAATGGAGAAAGTTCAGCACTGCTGCTACTCTCCCTAGGAGTGGCCGTCCTGTAAAGATGACTGCAAGAGCACAGCGCAGACTGCTCAATGAGGTGAAGAAGAATCCTAGAGTGTCAGCTAAAGACTTACAAAAGTCACTGGCAAATGCTAACATACCTGTTAGCGAATCTACAATACGTAAAACACTAAACAAGAATGGATTTCATGGGAGGATACCACAGAGGAAGCCACTGCTGTCCAAACAAAACATTGCTGCACGTTTACAGTTTGCACAAGAGCATCTGGATGTTCCACAGCAGTACTGGCAAAATATTCTGTGGACAGATGAAACCAAAGTTGAGTTGTTTGGAAGAAACACACAACACTATGTGTGGTGAAAAAAAAGGTACAGCGCACCAACATCAAAACCTCATCTCAACTGTGAAGTATGGTGGGGGCATCATGGTTTGGGGCTGCTTTGCTATCATCAAAGGAAAAATTAATTCCCAAGTTTATCAAGACATTTTGCAGGAGAACTTGAGGCCATCTGTCTACCAGCTGAAGTTCAACAGAAGATGGGTGTTGCAACAGGCCCCTGACCCAAAGCATAGAAGTAAATCAACTACAGAATGGCTTAAACAGAAGAAAATACGCCTTCTGAAGTGGCCCAGTCAGAGTCCTGACCTCAACCCGCTGTTACATGACCTCAAGAAAGCGATTCATACCAGACATCCCAAGAATATTGCTGAACTGAAACAGTTCTGTAAAGAGGAATGGTCAAGAATTACTCCTGACCGTTGTGCACGTCTGATCTACAACTACAGGAAATGTTTGGTTGAAGTTATTGCTGCCAAAGGAGGTTTAACCAGTTATTAAATCCAAGGGTTCACATACTTTTTCCACCTGCACTGTGAATGCTTACATGGTGTGTTCAATAAAAACATGGCAACATTTCATTCTTTGTGTGTTATTAGTTTAAGCAGACTGTGATTGTCTATTGTTGTGACTTAGATGATGATCAGATCACATTTTATGACCAAATTGTGCAGAAATTCATATCATTCCAAAGGATTCACATACTTTTTCTTGCAACTGTATATAAGGAACAAATGTTGACTTCAAATAAAAGAAGCTATCTATAAGTTTTCTTTTACATAACATAGTCACTTGTGGAAGCATACATCCTTAGTTTGTGATCTTTATTTGTTAGCAATATTGACTTTATCGTCTACTTCAACAAAGAATAAATCACATGAAATCACTTAATTTCCCCTATTGGTAATCCGTTATCCAAATTTTGTCAGTCTCTGGATCGATTGAGCATTATGCATGGCAGACTGTGCACCTAATAAAAACTGACTTGTTTCATTGACGACACACTGCCTGCCTGTCCCTGTGCCAGAATCTCAGATTTCATTTATTGATTTCAGTTTCATAGCTGCTTTGCCAAAGTGCTAGATTTTCTTCTCCCCTCAGATTAGTTTTCATTAGAGGAATATAACAAGCCAATAAGTTTGATATGTAGGGCTATATTTTATTATTTGTTTTTTTACCCATTGTTTTTTGAACATACCTAATGAAGAATGGTCGGTCTAATACAATGTGAGCTGTTTTTTGCCAAACCTGGGAGGAATTTGTCATTTGACCCTTATTCTCAAAAACTGTAATAAATCTATCAGGAATCTATCAGGAACTTACCACTTTTAAGAGTGGTATTTTGTCTGTAACACCAACCAGCTCATTTCCTCCCTAATGTTCCTCTTTTCATAAAGTTCAAAATGCATGATGTGCATAAGTGATATAGTCTAAGTAATTTGTTGTATGAATGTATTACGCATATGGTAATTTATACAAGCCGTGTGCCCAAGTTCTTTTGACCTGCGATGCACAAGTACAATTCCTATTAATCTACATCCGAACGAATCAATCCATCATGTGAATACCGGAATGGCTGATTTGTTCAGTCGTAGAGAAACAGACATTTTATTTGATCGTCATAGGTTAAAAGGATTTGTGAGCAAGTCTTAAGTACATTGTGTATGGGCGGGGGTCACAGAGACCCACAACAATTAAACTCTCACTACGGCGTCCTACAGCAAATTAGGAAAACGTAACGTAGACTAAACTTTGGATATTTTAAAGAATTATGCCTTGGGGTATCTTAGCATATTACAGTGCTAAACTGTAATAAAACATTAATTAACTAAGCTCCACATTTCTGGAAATAAATAAATGATTAAAGTGCACCTGTCACCCCTAACAAGACGATGTTACAAAAAGTTTGACAATTAATTCATACAACTGTGCTAGCAGAAGAAAGATGATACTTAAATTACCTCAAGTTAGTCTTCAATTGGTGGTATAAAAGGGTTTGAATTAACTCTAGAAGCCACCAACCAAGTACAGACCTAATTAAATAAAGAACAGCTTCCCATATTAAAATGATAGTAGGTAGTAATAGCTGGTCTGCAAGAAGTGGAAGTAAATAATAATAAATTAATTACAGTGATCTCCAGAATACCCTATTAATCGAGAGGACATGGGAGATGGCACTTCAGTTCCCTCACCATGGGAAGCAAGGTTTAAAAAAAATTGTCTTGCCCATGTTGCTGGGTAACTTTTTACCCTCCTACTTTTGTGTATGGTGTTGAAGTAGGGGTGGACCTTCTCTACTTAATACATGGCCCACAAACTAATTAATTTAATTTTACACTGTAACTAATCCCTCTGGAAAACATAAAATAGTTTTTTTTTTCTTTAAGGGAATTTTGATTTCTACTCGATTGCTACAATTATATTATTTTACAATTCATTCCAATAATGCCATATGCCCTCGGCAAAAAAAATTACATCTCAACCTTGTGCTCCATATTTACATTCTAATTGCTTTAGTGAGTGGAATTAATAAGGAGTGTCTAATACACTTCATCCAATCAACAATTCTAAAATGAGGGGGGTTTGGTTACACACCGCACCTCTAACACTGGATTTACATGTCAGGTGCCTGCAAGTACAGAATTCTAAGGCACCCCCTGCTCCCCCTCCAAAAAAATAGTCAGATAAAGTGAGTTTAATGGATTTATTAACTGGAAGTTGCAGGCATTTAACATGCATTTAACAACTGCATTTATATGTGCATATTTCTGCTTGTGATGCAAGTATAGTGAGTGTATATAAGCTGTGTAAATGTGATTAGGGTTAAAGATAACATTAGAAGTGATAGGGTAAGGTGGGTAAGGTTTGAGAGAGGTTAGCATCAGAGTTAAATTGCGTAGTATTATAATATTACGATTAAAAGATTGAGAGGGGCTATAGTTGTGATATAAGAGGGGTTAGGATTGGTTTTAGGGTTAGAGTGGGTTTAAATTTGGTAATAGAATACAAGGGAATATTGAATTTAGGATTATTGAAATATTTAGGAATATTGAATTAAGGGTTAGAATCGGGTGTTAGTATTGGGTACATTGCTTGTTTAGTTTTTAAAAAGAGTTAAAACTATGATTAAGATACAGGATATGTGATCACGTGTAGGTTTTAAGTGCTTAAACTTTGGACTGAGGAATGGGTTTCTTTTGCTTTTGAGTGGTTATATTTAAAGTTAGAGAAAATGAGCGTTCAGGGCATTTGGAGTTTGAAGAGTTATTTGCAAAGCACCCACTCTTCTGTCTTCTGTAGTCCACATAGTCTCCTATGATTCATAGCTGAGCTGCACACAGCAGAGCTGTCAGACATGAGCTGTTATGCAATGTGCATCATTCAGTACAGTCAATGCTTCTCCTGCATGGTGATGAACCATGTAAGAAACTGTTAGTGGGTGGATGGAAAGTAATTCCTTCCACTTCTTGTCTAGCCTCACATACAGACACTGAAGGAGCTGAGACAGCCCTGTGTGTTACACTCTATATAATCATATCAGCAGCTCTGCTATCAACCATAGGAGACACTGACCATGGCTCCTGGTACTTGTTTCTCCCCACCAACCCACATACGCTTCAAAAAGCTACATGATAAGTTCTAAAAACAGGAGCCCCATCCTGGACATACACCTTTAGGCAAGTGTCCTCTCTGCCTATTAGGAAACTCCAGCCCTGCACATCTCTGAAGATTACAGAAGGATCTTGAATTCAAAACAATGTTCCCTTGTTAATAGTGTACTTGACATCTTATTGGCGTTCGAATGTCATTTCTCTAAGTAGTAAGTACATCTCTAAGCACTGCTTAGCACTAATACGCCAGTTCTTACGTGTTAGAAATAGAATACTTTCTTTAAAGATTCAATTAACTCAATTTATAGAGACCATTTATTTTGTTTATTTTTTTTTCTTTGTAAGAGTTACTAAATGCAATGCTCTGTAGTACACATATAAGGCTTTATATACTAAGCAGCAAATTGCAATAACTTAAACCACAAATCTGCAAATCGACGTTTATAATCGGAGCTGGAAACATTTTCCACCTGCTCTATTTTCTCAATGTGAATGTTTAGAACTATATTGTAAAAAAAATCAGGTTTTCATTCTGCACATTGCTCAGTTTAGTGAGGAAATCCCTTACCAGTTTTGCTCATTACATCCAATATTTGATATTAATGGTGTAAATATTCATAAAATCCTTGGTCATTTTGGCCTTTATCACCTATAATTACAAAAGGCTCATGGACGTTGGCTCCCCTGCAGAATGCATCTTTTACAATTATTAACTATTATCTAAAGCTGATGTTTTTAATGAAAGGTCTAACTAAAGAACAAAGGGGTCCAAACAAATGAGACCTAAATAGGCCTGCTCCCTTCATAAAAGGTTGTTCTGCTCTGTATTCAGGCGCAGGCCATGTACTTTTTAATAGCTGTGAAACACCAGAATACTATGCATATATTTTAGCATGTACGCCTCAGTATGTGGTTGCTAGGACACAAGTGAGCCAACATTTACATAACCCTCTTAGTAACACTGTAACATGCAACTCAGAATTAACTAAACAGCACTTGACACATTTAATGTGAACAAACACACTTTTTATATGTTCAATTAAAAATGAAGCCAAACATAGCTGCAAAATATTTGTTACAATATCTTAAAACCTATCGCTTTAAACCAGGCTGCTGAGCTTCTCTGACATCACGGAGTCTAAATATAGCACAATGATTATTTAATATGTGGTATGTCTCTACTGCTTTATAGTGTTGAGTTTACTGGGCAGAACAAGTGATTTGTTTTATGCTCTAATCATAGATTGTCTTGCACCATACTCTTAAAAATAGCAAATAAAATGATACACTACTTCTCAAATGAACATATAGGAAATCAAGCTTTATCAGTTTACTTACAAGATCCCAATAATTTTATTTTCGGAAATGTTCCCGCTTACAGCCTGTGTTATGACAAATTTTAAACTTCATAAAATGAATGTAATTCTTAAATCTTTGCAATTGTTTTTAATTTGTTAATGCAATTTAATCTTTTTCAAATGTGTTCAGAAAGCATTCAAAGCAAATAGGAATTATTTTACCTCTATCACTTGTGATACAATAGAATGTTAACTCTTTGTGGTCCTATGTTGATATATATATATCAGACAAAATATTTTACCTCTTGCGGTACAATATCATATTTCTTCCTGGAGAGTACTGCCGAGCCCCCTGCCAAGCCCTCCCAGCCTGTGCGCACATTCGCCACACCCACCACAGAAAATAGGCAGTACTCTCTAGGGAAAAATTGTAATTGTTTTGCTTTCTATAGACAAGCTAGTTTTTATATATGCAGTAAATGGGCAAGGTGTGTGGAGGGGGCAATCACTATTCCTCCTTTACCTAATTACCTCTAAAGTTAAAAAGAAAAAGAAAACAACAAAAAAAATGGTTATCTCCATAAATGTCCCTCAGGGGTTCCAGAAAGCCTAATCTATTTTCAAATTATACCTGCCCAACACACTCAGGAAGATATATGACACTCTAAAATATCCTATAACAGGATGTGTAATAGCAACTGATTTTACATACAGGACTTAAAGAAGGTATCCATTCCTGTTGCTTGAAAACGTTTATTATCAGGATATAAAAATAAATGCAACCATTTCTACTATGAACATCTAAATATGTAACTCTAGATATGCAAACCAGCTTAATTGCAAGTAACAGATGGACATTGTCACTTAAATTGTATCAGCAAGGAAACCAACCAAGCACAAATATAAGAAAAAAAAAATGCAAAAACGTAAAATGATAAAATAGCTGTATTTTAAAGTGAGCATGAACAACTAGATCCAATTGTGAGGTCACAAAGTCATAAATATCCTTCTTTTTCAAAGGTCTGAAAAGAACCAAGTTGAAAGGAGGATCCATTTATTCAATGGGAAGAAATAAAGACAGCCTCTTCAATCACACAAGTGACCTTCTAAGTGTTGATTTTTGTTCATTTAAAAATCCCTTACAATGCAATTGTCATTCGAGAGCAAGATCTCCACCCACTACAAAAATGAACTAGATGCGAAGTATTGTGAATCACAATTCACTCGGAAAAAAAGGTAAATCTAAAGCAGTAAAATGTTCATTAAGTCAGTCAGCAGCACGAAACACATGAATCTTTTGTGAAGACAGTTCATTCTGAGATTTGAGATAATAAACTATCTTTTGTATCGAATAACAATTTTAAAAAAATACATGATTCAGCTTGTGTTACTATCTATAAGGGTTGAACAAAGACAACAATAATTGAAAGCTCATTTGACCAGGGCCTTGTTTACTTCTTACTTCTTATTCCAAATGAAACTTACTTGTTGTTAGATATCCCTATTATACAATTTTAAGGCGCTGCAGAATATTTTGACACTATAAATGATAATAATATTAATAATATCAAAGTTTCTTTGTCTGCGTCCTCTCTCCTCCCTACCCCCCGCAAAAAAAAAAAAAAGACCAAGGCACACTAAGTCACACACCAATAATAACAAAGACCAAAATATATCAGTTCACAATTAAATGGAATTTATTTTAACTGACCAATGGATATTTTAGAATAATTTGTGAGGTAGGAAAAAAAAGTTCTATCATAAATAGTAAGGATCCTAGTGATTCCCCTATTATCTCACAGCACAGGTTGGTTGATGAGAGTTAATATTTGTAGTGAGGTGTGGAAGCCTGCCAGAGGGGTATACAATGCAAAACAATGTCATTTGCATTTTTTTTTTTTTATACACACTCAAATACCTCTATAGGTAGTAAATAGGCAAGGTGTGTGTGTGTGCGTATGTAAAAGTATTTAGAAAATATAAAAAAGCTAAGTATGGTTCCACACTAAATCTTACTGGCTGCCGCTATATCATTGAAACGTGCCTCAGCTAAATGTAATAAGAAAAAGTCCAGATATGAAGTACACCATGAAATCTTCATACATCAACAACCATACATACTATCCATATGTCATTACATTTCTCAACATCTAAAAAAAAAAACCACTGGATTTACACATTAATCCTCCACACAAATCTGCAATTTCATTCACACACGGACACTCCAAACACCGCTGCATTTATACGGGCAGCTTTCACATAAACAAAAGTGCATTCAGACCCCTGTATTCAAACTAATATACAGTTCCATTTACACTTTCGTTATACAAAAATACCTCTGAATTTACATATTCTGACTCTACTTAAATACTGTGGTGCAATCACACATACACACACCTAAGTGTTTGCAACAAACTACACTCAAATATTTTCTTACATGCAAAAAATTACAATTAAAAACATTTCTACATACACACACACACTAATTCTATACCCGCTACTTAAATACAAACATGTTACTACAATTTTATTTTAGTCTTTGTAATTATATTTGATAGATAATGCATACGCATTGCATTATGATTGGTTGTTAATGCCAGTCTTGCGTGGATCTTTAAAAATGCAACCAATACCAGTAATATATATTGCATACATCCCTCCAAACCTTTAATATGTTGGAAAATATGAATTATGGTATACTGGCAGTTGAAAACTCTATACATTACACAGTGTCAACAACACAGAATATGAAACTTTCTCATGAAGCTTTACAGTCTTCAGGTCTTGGCATACACAAGACTATAAAATGGAGGTATATGGAAGATACTGCAAGATTGTAGGATGTTCCATACATCTTTTCATAAATGCATAATGAAATTACATATGCATATATAGCATCTCAAGCAAGAAAATGCTTTTTCCTACCAGTCATTGCAAATGACTGCTGATGGTAAATGAAAAGATACACATCACAAAAGTCCATTTAAGTTGTTTGACATATCATTACTTAAAGCAACACTTTGTTTTTCCTAATACTGTAGTGTCCTAGTCATCATTTAGGTGACCACCCCAAGGGTTAAAAAAGGTAATATTTACCTTTTATCCCACACTGCTCATTTCTTCCTCTCACTGGCCCTGCTTTCTTGGCTGAGATTATCAATCTTAGGAAGCATTTCGAGACAAGTACCCAAAGTTGTTTGGGTGCCTACAGTGTCCCTTTAAATAAGACAAAATGGCCCCTACTTCATTTTATGCATTTGTTTCTGATTTTAAATTTCAATGTATTATATTAGTATATGTGTTATTATACTTACCGGTATATTATATATATATATTTTTTTTCATAAACATACTTTATGTGGTGTTTTCAATTAACTATGCCTATGAATACCATTGCATTGCTATGGATGGCTTTTAAATTGTATTCCATGAAAGTTTTGATTGTTACTTCCTTGTAATCTGTAAAACTCAGAAAGTGTAGGTTTCTTTGCCACATTGCCTTAGTCCATAAACCTCATAGTCATCCTAAGATTCAGAATTTGGAGTTCACAGTGAATAAGCACATTATCAGTATAATATGATCATTTCTCACTCATATGTTGGATTGATATTTGAAATTACAACTGGGTTTAGTTGATGCTATTCTTACTTGTATACCATAGTTAAAGTCCATGTAGCAGAAATTAGTGTATCTAAGCCTGTATACAGGGCCGGCACGTACTATAGGGTAAGTAGGCAGCCGCCCAGGAATGCAGACGCGTTACCAGGCGCTAGGGAGCTACTTGTAGACTAGCGCCCCGTAGAACGTCGATCGGGCATTCACCACAGCCTGCTAAGTCAGGACCAATCTCCCAGTCAAGCACTGCGGCAGCGAAGGGCGCGTCATTCACTTGCTCCTGCCCCTTGCCGTGTACGTGGGGACAAGGGGGCGGGAGAATAACAGGAAATGGGTCTTGGGGGAAAGACAGGCGCAGTAAAGAAGACAGGAATGAAGCGCAAAGTGCAATAAAGTTAATAGAGAATGCACAATGTGTTTCATAAAATGTGTATCAGTATGTTTTAGTCAGTATGTTTGTGTATGTCAGTCTGCTTGGGTCTGTGTGTGTATGTATGGGACTGTCAGGGCCATCTTTAACACGAGCAAACGGGGCAGCTGCCCCAGGCCCAGTTACTCCTGGGGGCCCGAAGCAGCTGCCCCGTGGGCCCCGCTGCCCTCGACCATTTCTTGTCCCCCTCCATGACCCGCCAGTGAACGCGCATGATAAGGAGGCCCACCGGGAGGCCCATGCACTAAGGGCCACCCGGTGGGCTTGTGTTTGCAGGGGCCCGGTCGTGCGCTGTGGCGAGTCACTTCCTCCCATAAAGAGTTGAGCCACGCAGGAAAGACGGAGGAGGCAGAGGTCAGGCCGGAAGAGCAAACCCCAACTCCCAATAGCTTCAGCCACAACTCTCCAAGGTAGGATACTGGAGGGTGGGCTTAAAAGTGTACATTTTGTAAGTGTCTGTGAATGTGTGTCAGTAGTACATGTCAGTATGTCTGTCAGTGTGCCAATATGTATGTCTGTGTGTGTCAGTATGTCTGTCAGTGAATGTATGTCAATGTCTGTCAGTATATGTGCGTCTGTCAGTATGTCTGTCAGTTTGTGTCTGTGAATGTCTGTCAGTATATGTCTGTATGTCAGAATGTATGTCAGTATATGCGTGTCTCTCAGTGTGTGTGCGCCAGTATGTCTGTGAATGTGTGTCAATATGCTTGTCAGTAGGTGTGTGTGTGTTGGTATGTCTGTCAGTTTGTATGTGTGTGAGTGTGTGCATGTCTCTATCTGTATGTCTGCATGTGTCAGTATATGCTTGTGTCGGTGAATGTGTCAGCATGTCTTTCAGTATGTCTGTGTGTTTTACTATGTGTCTGTCTGTGTCTGTATAAGTATGTCTGTCAGCGTATATCTGTGTGTGTCAGCATGTCTGTTGCTATATGCGTCTGTGTATCTGTGTGTATTTGTCAGCGTGTGTATATGTGTGTGTATCTGTATGTAGTCTGTGTGTGTATCTGTGTATCTGCAAGTGTGTCAGTGTGTGTATATGTGTATCTGTATGTTGTCATTGTGTATTTCAGTGTAGCTGTGTGTGTGTATGTATCTGCATGTGTGTCTGTATCTGCATGTGTGTGTCAGGTTGTGTATCTGTGTGACTGTGTGTCAGTGTGTGTATATGTGTCTGTATAACTGCATGTGTGTCAGTATGTATATCTGTGTATCTGCATGTGTTTCAGTGTGTGTGTGTGTGTGTATGTGTATATATGCATACATCTGAGCAGTCACAAAACACAAATACACCCCTGCATTCAAACATCAACACTACATACAAACATACATCTGTGTTAAACATCAAAATTATATATAAACACACCCCTGCATTCAAAAAACAACACTATACAAAAACACTACATACAAGCACATCCCTACATTTACACAAACATACTCCATACAAAAACATGCTTACATTCAAACACACAAACACTGATCAGTGCTAAATACAAACCTGCAAACTTAGGTAAATGGAAGATCCCCAGCTGTCAATGCATTGTTGGAATTGCACGACAGATGGTGATCTAACTTTTTGTCACCCTTGCAATAGGGGGTCCCAAAAAAATTCTTGCACCTCTTTACTTTAGTTCCACAACTGCATTGGGGTGGATGGCGTGGTTGCATGCAAGGGAGGAGGTCATGATTGCACACAAGGGAGGAGGGGGGCAGGATCCAGGGGGCCCAAGCAAATGCTTTGCCCAGGGTCCAATCAATAATAAAGACGGCCCTGGGAACTGTGTGTGTGTATGTATGGGTCTGTGTGTGTATATATGTATATGTGTGTGTGTGATATCTTGTAGATTACAAGTTTAGTTGGACAAAACCCTCTTTGCCTTCTGTTCCTGTTACACTTGTCATTTATCTTTATATGCTGAATATACCCAACTGCATTCTAAAAGCACTGTGTAAAATATTGGTGATAAGAGATAATACCCAAAAACATATCGTATTTCATCTAAATTTGCTGAAGGCTGAGAGGTTCGATCACGGTTCCCTAGCCCTATAGATGACCAAAGAATGTTATTTCCTCTTGTCAGAAGAGTGAAAGGACAAGCGTGTCCTTTAATTTGGTGTGGATCAATTTGGGCTTATTGTATTATAATAGAAGTAAGATTGGTGGCAGGGATAGGTGGTCATTTCTTTCTGCTATGGAGTTATGTAGCAGGAAAAAAATATAACAGATGCCTGCTAGTGGGTGTCATTGAACTGAGGGAGTGACATTATCTCCACTGTTGACATTTTTTTTTCTGATGAAATGTGGAGTAAAGTCCCCTAACAGGTGTTAAGGTAAAAGGTAAGTAAAATGATACAACTTTAAAAAGTACTCAATTACTTAACATTATACTGTTACCCACTAAATCAACCTATCTGATAAAAATAAGATCATGGTTTAAAACTTGGCAGAGTAAACGTATGTTATGAGACTATTTATATGAACAGCTGGTTGGTGTATTGCCATATGAGCTATTTGCTATATCTTACATTTCAAAATTAACAAATTAACTCATTAGATTATGTTCTAAAATCAGTTTATCATGCTACAAATCAGATGTAGATTGTGTCTATATTACTATTTTTATTTTACAGTATATGATTATTTATAAAGAATTTAAATGCATATTAAAGGACAACTTTAATCTCAAAACTATTTTTAATGTAATAAGTCACATTTGAGAGAAAATAGATGCACCTTGGGCCAGACAGTCTCTCTGATAGTCCATGCTTCTATGTTAAATGTAGGGAGATATATATAGTGATGTCCCGAACGGTTCGCCGCGGTTCGCCACGGACTCATCATTGAGTAAACTTTGACCCTGTACTTCACAGTCAGCAGAGACATTCCAGCCAATCAGCAGCAGACCCTCCCTCCCAGAACCTCCCACTTCCTGGACAGCTCACTAAGAATGGGGATGCTGTCCAGGAGGTGGGAGGGTCTGGGAGGGAGGGTCTGCTGCTGATTGGCTGGAATGTGTCTGCTGACTGTGAGGTACAGGGTCAAAGTTTACTCAATGATGAGTCCGTGGCGAACCGTTCGTGGCGAACCGTTCGGCGAACAGTTTGGGACATCACTATATATATGTGTGTATATGTGTATCTGTATGTTGTCATTGTGTATTTCATTATATTCCTTTCATTAAATTTTGAAAGGAGATATATATATATATATATATCTCCTTTCAACAGAAAGGAATATTATATATAAAAAAAAATTATATATAAAAAAATTTTTTTTTAGTTTTGACAGTTATCCTTTAACATATATTGCCAGTAAATACAGCACTGTACTTATAGCTTAATTTTGTGAAAATATTGTGTTATGTGAAACTGCTACCAGGAATTATCAGGAATTCACCAGAGAACTTAAACTTTAAGGATACAGTCAATTTAGATATATTTTTCAACTCAGATTTTTTTTTTTTTCTAGTGCAGCTGTTTAGGGCTAATATTTCCAGTTATTGCCTCGATTTAATAAGTTTCCAAATTATTCAATTCTGTTCTCTTACCAAATGATTATCTATAAAAAATATTTACATATACAAATTCTGATACACTTTAATGGTGACTTCTGCGGATAATTAATCTACAAAGTTTGAATCATTTGGAAAGCGTATTCAATGGACACTATAGGCACTAAAACAACTTTAGCTTAATTAAGCAGTTTTAATGTATATGTTATGACCCTGCAGTCTCACTGCTCAATACTCTGCGGTTTGTGAATTAAATCCCTTTATTTATGCAGCCCTAGTCACACCTCCCTGCATGTGACTTGCAAAGCCTTCCTAAACACTTTATGTAAAGAGAGATCTAATGTTTAAACTTCCTTTATTGCATAGTCTATATAATTTAGATTTATTTTTTTTATCTCCTGCTCTGTTAATAGCCTTCTAGAGCCTACAGGAGCCTTCTGTATGTGATTAAAGTTCCTTTTACAGAGCAGGAGATACAATATTTTAAAGCAAGTTACATCTAATAGATGTACATCTATTACATCTAATAGAAAATGAAAAATGCTTTCTATGCGGGCTGTGTGACTCACAGTCTGTGGAGGTGTGGCTAGAGCTACAAAAACACAAACAAAAGTGATTTAACTTATAAATGGCAGTGAACTAAGCAGTGAGACTGCATGAACATGATGTATACATCAAAAGTGCTTCATTAATCTAAAGCTGGTTTGATGCCTATAGTATCCCTTTAAATCAAGAGATTAGTTTTGGGAAAAAAACCATTTGGGAGACTGTCTTGATCGTGCAATTTCACGAATACCCGAATCTCAGACTAAGCGAGCTAGACATTGCTGAATGTGTTTGATTCTGGATTTTGATTCTAAATTCTGTCCTTGACACCAAAGATAGAGATGATAGATAGAGAAAAATAATGGATTGATGGCTATGGAACAGACAATGAATGTTGATTTTATTCACAGGTTAAGTGAGAAGTGACCAACAGAGGAAAGAGAATGAACAGTAAAATTATATATTTTTAAAAAAATTATATATAAGTACAACAATGTAGATTTTTTTTTTTTTTTTTACTATTCCTCATTGGTTACTTTTTCGCACTTGATCTGTGAACCAAATGGCAGGAAACTGCTCCTATCAGGGAGCTGCAAATTATACACATAATATTATTTAAATATTTTGCAGAATAGTAATTGGCCTATTTTCATACCTTTTTTGTTTAACTTATTCGTTTTCCAGTGGCGGCAGGTAAAGTATTAAGATGGGGGGGGGGTACAGAATTCCTTCAACATAATTGTCCTCTTCCCTACACAGTACAGATAGATACTCACACAGTACAGAATGCTCATACAGAAAGCAAGCACCACATAAAGATATCTATAAAATACACAGAGCTGAGTACAATACAGAGATAAAAATACTACAAACAGAGCTCAGAAAAAATAGAAATACAATATCCAGAGCTGGGAACAAAACAATGATACCTATACATTACAGAGAGCTGGGTAGTCTATAGAGATACTCGTAACTATCCCACACAGCCAGGATTAATGAGATGGATTACACAGAGTTGCAAAACAGATACCCACACAGTACTTGACTCTGTATGATGCTTCAGCTCTCACTCTCTCTGCCTAGCCCTCTCTTAGCTCTCCTTTACATGATCTCATCTCATCTCAAGCATCAGTAGTGCTTGTACTATGATAGCTTTAGCTTTTTTTATTAAATATTGGTGCTGTTATGAAACATGCCAGCTACTCCATTAGCTCTCAGCGACAGTGTGTACATGTTTAAAGCATCAAGAAGTTGATAGAATCCAACCATTTCAGCTTCTCGTGACCCACTATTAGCTCTCAGCACACAGTGTGCACCTGGTTAAGGCAGCAGGATACTGAAAGACTCCTAATTACCTTTTCAGCTGGCAAATAATTGATCTGCAATGTTCATATGGAGCCAATCAGTAGATGACAAGGTTAACAGAAAAAAACAATAATTACAGATTAAAACAGATTAAAAGCTGTGTCCGATCAGTCCTCAGAGTCACAGCCCCAGTCCTACAGTTTAAAGCTTAACAACGTTTTAACTAGCCACATCATTAGTGTAAAGTTAGTTATACAAAAGTGTATAGTTTGACTGACACTCTGGGTGTTCTAGAGACTTTCATAAAACTCAATACTTACCGACCATATATGCTCAGGTGAGTGAAACCTTACACACATACATGCATGTTCTGGTCTGAGATTAATGGGAGTTACTACACCTATGCACACAAATGCAAATGAGCAACATAAATGAAATACATACAGATACAAAAAAAGAACAGGCAGAGACCAAATATTCATAACATTTTAGATTTATCATGGATCACACATATTATCTATGCCTGATTAATATCCAGTTTACTTTAAACAAAATGTTAAATGATTCGCTCTCTTAGCCCAGATCGAAAAGGCTAAGTATTATTAAAAACAGCAATAACAAAAATAAAAATAAAAAAAGCATATTGACCAGTATTGTAGGCTTCAATATAAATTAAATCAAAGCATATGTTCTGAAGGGTTACCTGCATATGCTGAGAAATTTTAAATGAACCACTGGCACTAGATGACGCATTTGAACATTTCAGTTCACCCATGTAACAGCTGTTCTAAACATTTTAGTGTTTGTCCAGCTGTACCATAACACACAAAACTATACAACTTCTGGTGCCACATAATTAGGATGAATACCAATCACACTCAAGAGTAATACAAATTTCATTTCATTTTTTTCGTTAAATGTAACTACAGTAAAATACAAGTATATCTTAACTGGTTACTTTGTAAATCAGTATTACAAATACTTGCATCCTAGTAACCTTTTGATTGCATGTCTTCATTTGAATTCAAAATAAAATTCTGCATTGCACACACGTAAGAGTTAGAAAACAGTGTCCAATGCACCACTACAGTTTCTCAATCTGTGGTATGCGCACCCATAGCAAGGGGTACGCTAAAAGATGGATGCCTGACCACCTTAGCGTCCTCCAGAAGGCGGACGGCGGTACGCTAAGGCAGAGTAGGTACTTGCTTATCCAGATGGTAGATGCCTACTCTGCCTCCCCAGAGGAGGGAATTAAAGGGAAAGTTTAGGTAAGTTTAGTTGTTATGGTGCCAGGAGGCCCCTGGGTGCACTTCTTACCTTAAGGTGTTAAACCATTCTTGAACAGTTTAACCCTAAAGGTGCCTCCAAAGCCGATCTCAACTCTCCCCAGTCTGCATCAAGCTTCTGAAATTTTAGTTTCAGGAAGGACAGATTGGCTGAGTGCAGTCAGTTGATGCTCTCAGCCAATCAGTGACTCCCCATTCACAGAAACTGACTTGGAAAGAAACATACCTTCTTCAAGCCAGTTTTGTGAATGGGGAGTCACTGATTGGCAGAGAACGTCAGCTAACAGCACTCACCCAATAATCAGCGCCCTTGCCCGGCAGCACTCTGCACTTTCTGAAAATGAAAGATTAGAAGCTGGATGCTGCCTGGAGGGAGTTGAGATTGGTGCTGGAGGAAACTTTGGGGTTAAACTGTTTGAAAACAGTTTAACCACTTGAGGTAAGAGTATGCCTGGGTCTCCTGGCTCATTAAAAACTTCACTTAGATGAAGTTGTTATGATGCCTTTAGTGATTCTGATGCCAGCAGCCGGTTTATGATGTCACTCCTTGCTATATAGCATGCAAGGAGTATTTAAATGTGTTGTCAGTGTCCTATGTTTGTGTGTGTTTGTTTCCTCTGTGTGTAAATGTGTGTGTACACTTGAGGTTTCCTCTAAAAGGCAGCTTTTTTAATCTGAAACAAGAAAGTTGAGACAAAGTTTTGGCTCCTCTCTAAGGCCTTTATCAAGTATTGATATACTTGATGAAGGCTTTAGAGAGGAGTAACCCCTCCTTAAAGGGACACTGTAGCTGAAATGGTCTGGGTGCCAGGTCCCCCAGATTTTAACCCTTCAGATGTAAAAATAGCAGTTTTTGAGAAACTGCTGTGTTTACATTGCAGGGTTAATCCAACCTCTAGTGGCTGTCTTCCTGACAGCCGCTAGAGGCGCTTCTGCAATGCTAGATGCGAAAATCGCGTCCAGCATGCAGAACATCCATAGGAAAGCATTGAGAAATGCTTTCCTATGGACTGATTGGACTCTTGCCGCGCATGCGCATTTCGCTCCACTCGGGAACTGACGTTGGCGGGGGAGGAGAGGTCACCAGCGCCGAAGAAGCCCGGCACTGGATTAAAGTAAGTAGCTGAAGCGGTTTTAACTCTAAGGGTGGGGGGACCCTAAGGGTTGTATAGTGTCAAGAAAACGAGTTTGTTTTCCTGACACTATAGTGATCCTTTAACAGTGCTTGCTGCCTACTTTAACCCATTCTTGATTTGCCTAGAGCTTATCTATACCTGCATTTATTTAGTGTTTTTTTTGTATAACCACCTGCTGTTTTCACTGCTGGCTTTCATCTAGCCTGCCTCTACTGGGTCTCATGTTTTATTTACATAGCTAACATTGCAAAGGCACTAATCTTTGTATAGTGCCCTGGATAAAGGATTCTACATGTGACATAAATGATGTAAATAAATAAAATATGTGTTATTTAATTTTTACCCCTTTTATCCAAAATAAGCAAAACAAGCAATTCATTGCAACCAGTTTGTTCTCAGTATTAAATGGTTATATACATTCTGTACCCAATCTGCACATTTTTCCCACAAATCCTTTGGTCCTTATTGTATACTGGTTTTAATGCACTTTTCAGCATTGAATTCATGAAGGGACACTATCATGCAAAAATCAAGAGTCTTTATTTGAATGAACAATGCCTCGTTCTATTTATACATTGCATTAATCTGGATAGCAAAAATAATAGGGTAAAATGCAAGTATCAGGTAAAATGACACTGTCATGGCCACATCCGTTTTTTTTTTTAACCCCCCTCCATTTAATTGTCTCCCTATTCACCCCCAAATGCCCCTATGCTCCCCATTTCACCTTTTTTATCTTTATATCATGACCAGACCTAGTTCTTGGGCGCCACAATCTTTGTGTGGGCATATGAAGGCACTATGGGATACATAATCTGCCCACACTAGATTGCGCTGTGAAAGTCCTGCGCATGCCCAGTTGAACGCTTGGGCATACGCTATTTTCCAAAATTCAGACGAGAATTTCGGCTATTCATTTATTGGTCAGAAAAGTCCACAATCGTTTCTATATTTCTCTCTATTACAGTGATCAAGAGGATAATTGTTAGTTTAGCAAATATAATAGCAGCTTATTTTATTTCATGCTCCATGCATAACATGATCTAAATTAATACACACAAATCCATATTATTAATCAAGAAGCAAACAATAAATATTATATATACACATAAAACTATTTCTATAAAAAATGTAAATCACATTAAAAGAAGATGGAGTTGATTTGCTAAACTACTTATTGATGAAGAATGGGAATTTCATTCTCTTACAAATCTCATTTCCTAGATGAGCAATTTTGGTCACAAATATCAGTTATCCAAATACTGTTTGAGTGAATAAACTGACATGGTTATCCACTAACGTGAGAATTCAAATTTAATTAAAAATAAATTTTACATATTACACCAAAGTAACTCGAAGCATAGTAGACTTAGAGAATTTGTCAAATTCAATTATTTTGTCCTTAAACTTGAAATTCACTTTAGTAAATAACCCTTTAAGATTTGTTAATTCAATAAACTGCAAATGGTGATAAATTCAAGGTGCAATTGTAAAAATGTGGGACACAATACCCAAATTGTGATAAAAGTCCTGAAATATAAAAAAAAAATACAAATCCTGGTGTATGCACAGGTAATTGATATCTGTAGATTTATTTGAGTTATTCCCTATATCTAAAAATGTATCTTATTTCACTATTATTTGCACAATTTAATCACCTTGCAGTCCCATCCAAACAAATGGTTTGTCTATTTAAGATACCTCTCAAATTATTTGACTAAGGCTGCAGCAACATGCTTACACAATTCTCTTTAAATTGACAAATTACATTTTTAGATATCCCAAGCTGTTAGTTTGCCAGACTCATTTTATTTTGTATTCTAATTAAAATGTCCTTCTCAATAGGTCAAGGTCTGGCTGTGTATTCTTGTTATGACCAGCAGACTATAACTACAGGTGGATTCAATAAGAATGCAACAATAAATGCCCTGTTGCTGCATGCTCTAGTTGAAGCTTAGACCTATTTACTTCAATTAAGAAGATTTATCCAGATAAAGATTTGCATCCCTTCTTTTATCAAGCCTTGTCAAAGGCTCAGTTGTTATGCAGTCATGTAAAGGCAGATAATATCAGGTCTCTATTTAAAAAAAAAAAAAAATACAATCGGAACATGTACAGAGATCATAATAAAGAATAATATATTTTATCCAAGATTTCATTAGTGGGTAATTAAACTGCCAGTGCCCAGTTTTCAATTTAGTAATACTCTAAACGAAAAAGAAAACATGTGATACACCATGACAACCAGAACCTTGCCTTTTCAGTCAGTAGCCAATATGTGAGAATGTTTGCATATAACATTCGTAACAAAAAAATATAATCACAAAATAAGGGAAGCTAATTTGGTACAGATGGTCAAGAAGGAGCACAGTGGTTTGTTGGGGGTCTGCCCTGTGGGAAAAGGTGGGCTAAATTGGGCATTACACCAGCAGAAATTTACAATGACTGGTAACAAGCTGGTAAAATGGTATGAAGAACATACATTGTATGACCAAGGAAGCTCAATCCAAACATCAAATTTGGTGGGCAGGGGGAGAGTCCACAGTATAATGTTTAAATGTTACCATATGCAAGTTTGGTTTGACATAGCACAACCAGGCTTTACACACTTTCTGGGACTCTAAAACACATCTATTACTCAATTTTGATCCATAATGTGTTGTAGTAGTTTGACCAGAAACAGGCACTCCCCAGCACTCATAGTTCTTCCTTTTTTCAGACACATTCATAATGAGTAAACTTAATTTTGTATTTTTACCTTCAAACTACTTGGAAGGTTAATAGTGTAAAAGCACTAGGTTAACCATGGACTTTATCCTCCTCTCTCCCCCACAAAATATACAGCTGGTGAGGGTGTAACAAATAAACAGTGAAGCAGCCAGCAGGTGTTAAACATCTAATAAGTCCCTTGAGTGGTGGGTCAGGGGAAGTTTAAAATATAATAGATGGTTGCATTTTCTCTCCCCCAATTTCCTATCTATACCTGACAAGTGGATAATTACAATATTTCACCAGTGGGCAGTGTTTGTACTGCATCCTTTTGGAGGTAGGATATGGGTAATTTAAACCCCTAAGGACACATGATGGAACTATTCCGTCATGATTCCCTTTTATTTTGAAAGTTTTGTCCTTAAGGGGTTAAAATCTAATAGAGAGGTCCCTCCTAAATCCTATACACATGACAACAGCTGTCCAGCTGTTAATTATACCACTGGGCTAATAGGAATTAATTAACTAATAAGGAGGAAACACCAGTTCACATCTTATTATATATTTATTATGATTTTGTGTTGCCTGTTCTTTAGTATACAGTAATTCTTTTTTGTTATACAAATGACAGAATATTTGAAATATAGTACCTAAAGGGGTACATGTACTAAGCATTCAATCTCATGAATTATGATAATGATTTAATAATAAAACTATACATACATTTCTACTGTTGCACAATATGGACAGAGAATATAACAGTTAAATAACAAACAAGTTAGTGAGTAGATAAATAAAAGGTGACAAAGGTAGTAGGCCTAGTAAAGAAGGAGTAGTAAACAGCAATGCATCTAGAAGGGAAGTAATATTTCCAGGAATGATGCCTGCACCTAACAAATGTATACAAAATAAATGGCATGCTTGTAAAATGCTTTACAATGTAAATAAGATAATGAATTCACACATGATGAAGAAAAAGTAGGCTGGTGCAGAGAGAGTAATTATCTAGTAACTTCATATTCTTTTCTGAGTTTGGTGAGTTTTGGGGGATTTTTTCTTTAAAGGACTAGAGACAAAGTGATAGTAAGTCAATGTAAAAATGTTCAAAGGGAATTAAGCATGGCAGACCTCCCAACTGTCCTACGTTTGGCAGGACTGTCCTTGTTTTAGGGTAAGCAGGCAGCACATCAAAAGACATGCTTGCACAGTGCAGCGGGCACAGGGTCCATGCACAAGATGTGTGTGACTGGTCAGGAGGATGTCATTCATTCTGGCATGCCTTGATGCAAGGCTAAAACACCCATTCAGTTGTGGATTATGACCTTTCCCGGATGCTTTTCCCAGTGACACAGACTTTAGGGAGGGCAATGCATAGTGTGTAATAGTAAACAAGATAGGAAATTACTTGCATATCAACAAGTGCCTTAGCTGCCTATTGCATCTGAATGTTGCATGATGTAAAGTGAAAACAAGACTAGGGTAACAAATAACACAAGGTGGCAATCTTTAATGGTCAGGTAAATTATTCTAAGCTATCTATAATAACAAGGAAAATGGAATGCAGCAATATCTGTGACGGTAAATAAAACATCATTCAAAATTCCATTTTCAGTGTGGGTTTCAGATCAAGACAGGCCAACAAAAGTAATTTCTTTAAGCATCTATATTATTATAACCTAGATTTATTGATATTATTTTTGAACCTTTAGTTGTGTTTCTCTTTTCTGCTAGCACATTCAAATTCATTATTGTACCTTTGTGGACATTTAACTTATCACACACTAAAATATATTATGTCTGGGCTTCACATAAGTACTATTTACTGGCAAAAAAAAAAAATCCATTACCACCCATCATCATTTTGTGCACAGCATTTGATAGAAGCAAGTGGGTTTTATTTATGTACTTGGGACATAAATACTGTGTACTTTCTAAATCTAACTCTTTTTTCTGATATTTTTATAACTTCAATCAACTTGATTACATTTCAACCCCTCCACTTAACCTAAGAACTGAGTTTTCCCATCATTGTAACTAGAATATTGCGTTGCCATTGCAGTCAGAATAGTTCTGAATTCAGCTGTAAAATACAGAATCATTCTTTGCCTGAATTCTGAAATAGGTACATGTACAAATTTACCCTTTTACTCACCAAAACCATTGCTTAGTTATACTTGGAGGCATTGCTGCACCCAGAGAATGTAGCATTATATAATTATTGGGTCTTTACAAGAAGCATTTATCATTCCTCTTCAATTCAACATTAAAGTGCAATGTATGTGTGAAACGTACAGAACAAAATATTACTGCTAAGTTAAGTGAAACCTGGAAAGGAAACAGACTCATAAAAGGATCCAAAATAGCCAGCATGCAGGAGCCCAGTTTGCTTATGTAAATGCAGGAAAAAAAGTGAATATTTATAATCGGCAGCCATTTTCTAATTAGTGGCCATTTAAAAGTCAGACCATGTTGGCTTTGTCAAACAGAAATCACATATGCTACAAATAACATAGGAAGTAAGATGGAACTCTGTGGAACTACACATGCCAAGGGAATAGATGTGGATGAGTGCCCTGTGGAAGATGTTTACTGATATCTGTCAGGCAGGAATGATAAAACACAGTGTATGATTATGCCATCAAGCAACATCCTGCAGATGGTTTAATACTATTTAATTGTCCACAGTGTCAAATAAAGCAAAGATGTCAAGGTGTATATACGGAGCACTAGCTCCTGTCTTTTGCAATCAACAAATCATTAAGTACATGAAATACAGCAGTTTCAGTACTGTGTATTTTCCTGAAACATGTTTGGAATTAGTCAGTTTGTTTCTAGTCAGGCTTTTAACTTTCTCAATGACTTTCCCTAAAAAAAGAAAGGTTTAAGGAAGATTTCAATACAGTCTGAATCTAGATAGTGGGGAAGACAAATCATGTTAGAAAAATGTCTGTTTGCAAAGAGCATTACGTAATTTTAGAAAATATTGGAATGGAGGAAAACTGCTGGAATGGGTTACATTTTCTTTAATAATTTGATGTGTTATCAAGATGTCAATACTGAGTACTTAAAAAATAATTACATAGAGATCTCTTTTCAATAAAGATTGTGAAAAGGTAATTTTAGTGACATTGAATCCACAGATCATATTAAAAGTTGTGTTGGTTCATGGTCCTAATTACAAGTTCTGGAAAAGTATTTTAATTGTTTGTGTGATGTCCTCTTATCCAATATACCCAAAGCTTTCCCAATATGGTTTATGTTTATTTTCAGAATCTTAGGTTCTCTGAATGCTTATTTGTTAATGTTGGTATTTTAGAATAGATGGATGACACTTTGACTGTAAAAAAAACTGCAAACTTGACACATTTTGACTGTGTTAAAGCTAAGGCTGTGTTTAGACAGGTTGGTTTACAAGTGTGGTTTTCAACTGTGTGAAATAGCTGGCCTGTGTTTTGCTTTCCTGATTTCTTGTGAGAGAAAGCCTGATTTCTTCAATAGCATTTTGGTACACACTGATTTGCTGCTAATTGTCAGAGTGAGTGTCAATTGTCAGAAAAACCGTTACATGAAAAGTGGCAAATTGCACCAAAATATCCTGGTTTGTTTAGCTTCTACAGATATATTATTTTATGTACAGCATTCAACATTTTGCAAACCCTTTACTTTAAAATCACATTAATTAATTACGTGTACTTTTTCACCTGTACACAAAATGAGAAGCTTGGATACACAAGTTTTAGCTCACTTGTGCCATTACAAGGATAATGTTAGCCAGTCACATATCAGGCTGACCCCACGCACAAGGGTAGTGAAGTTATGAAATCCCAGCAGATTTCCTCTCCGAGAGAGATACAGCAATCCCTGACATTCATTTCAGCCTTTATTTTGCCTAGTCCGTGAGATGTAGTCGATACTCTAGTTACAATGTGCAAGTGGTCCACATCTGGATAACCCTTATGGCTTAGAGATTCCTGAGTCATATACAAGTTACCCAGAAACAAAGAGATACCGTCTGCACATCACTGATGAGTCCCAATGAAGCACAAAACGATCATTTAGGGTTGCCGTATCTCTTGTGCAGTGTTTCAGATATGGAGTGTCCTTATGTGTGGAATCAGTCTGATATGTGATAAGCTAAGGTTTTTCTGTAATGGAACAAGTGAGCTAAGCATGTATTGCACATTAATATAAGAACTATATTAAAACTGTTAAATAAAATAAAATAAAAAAATAATACACGAGCAAGAAACTAACAAATGGAAAGCTATTTGACCTATTGTCCATTGTCATTGTTCTCATAAACTCTTGTTTTGACTAAATTTACCTAAAGTTAATACTTATTTTTTTTACATTTTGCTGTTTAGTAAAACTCCACCGAGCGTTTCCAACCAACATACCTGTGACATTTTACAGATATATACTGAACCTACATACGCCATCCTTATAGATGAAGTTTGGTGTTTAAATGTATATAAATACAAAATAAAGTATTTTTCTTTTCCTTTGTGACATATTTGGAGTTTGCAGTTGCTAACTTTCCCACTTTTCACCAAGCTAAACTTTGAGTAAAGCTGAGTGAGTGGTCAATTGAATACAACTTAGTGACAATGATTAACATCTGGCTTGGAAACTTGATGTTATTTAACATTTCCCACCTCCTATTAATCTCTGTGGGAGAGATGTTACAACATATGATAGCTACCCAAGTTGTTAACAGTAAAATTTTGTAGCATGGAAACTGACGAATGTCACTAATGACAGTTATTTTAAAGACGACTTGCTTCCTGGTAATCGATTGCAACAAATGAAGAAACAAGTGCTATAATGGTTAATCAACACCATTCTAGATATTTTTTAAATAATGGAAAATCTCCCGATTGCTTTGGCGTTAGAACTAAACATACATATATGGCATTGTTTTCTTAAGTTAGCTCTGTATTTATATTTCTAAAAATAGCAGAGATCTTCAGTGTTTACAAAGATTTTTTCTCCTTTTCTGGCATGATGAGCTATTAAACACATACATAAGTGTGTTTAATTCTTTGGGCTATCCTGGCATATTTTGTATACAAGAGTCATTAAAGTTATGTGAGCCATAGTAATAAAAGAGGAAAACAAATTATTCCTTTGCATTCCAAGCATGGTTTACTTTCTGATTTGCTTCTTCCCTCTGTGGATTTTATTAACACATTAAATGTGTGTTCAGTTAGAGAGCATACCCTGACAATGCTATCTCAGTCTTTGGGGATTTTGTTTAATCACCTCGCTGCAAATAAGAGTTATTCCCCTGAGGACTTCAGAAGCGTGTAATATTCAACTACAGCTGTGACCTGTACAAATGGATGACAGTACAAAGGAACATTTAAAACATCATTTTTTCTATGGTTATCAGTATAAATGTGTCACTATGTCACAAGATATCGCAACCCAGCAGATCAGCAACTATCTGTCTTTGGAAATGCCTGATTATGCACTATATAAATTTGTTACTTTGGCAAAGTTGTGCTAGTCATTTTCTCAATTTACTATATATCTTACTACTAGTGAATGCACTTCTGATAGATATATATATATCTATCTATCTATCTATCAGAAGTGCATTCACTAGTAGTAAGATATATAGTAAATTGAGAAAATGACTAGCACAACTTTGCCAAAGTAACAAATTTGGAAGAAAATATCAAACATCAATTTAATGTTCGAATCTAAAAAAAAACCCTACAATTCAATGCTACTGTTAAAAACATTTCAAAGGGAATCATGGATAGCTTTGTAAACTGAAATCAAAGAACATTTATTTAAAGGAAAGACTTTTAAAGACAGGGAAAAAAATGAAATTCTATAACATTACAAGTTTCCTAAACAGGATATAGCACTCATTCAAGTAGTGCTCATGCGTGGAAAATTGGCATGCTGCTCCAACCAAATGTTCTCTATAAGCAGCATATAATTGAGAACCACGTTTGACTCACAGTATAGCGCCTCTAGTGGAAGTCAGGAAGACAGCAATGGAATATTGAGATTAAGTGGTTGTGGTACCTTTTATGGTAATATAATAAAACTCCTCGTCTAATCTTTAGGACCTCTTCTTTGGGATTTTGTGTGCTATTTCCTTTTCAACAATCTTTTTCAGTATGAACTGTGTATTTTTTCTTCTTCCACAGTTACTGTGAATTATAATAATGGAAATGCATCTCTGGTAATTTCATCACATCTCTCAACCTGAATACCATGATGATACATTTACACACGTACATAGTACTAGTAAAAGGTCTTAGTACACTGCGGTATCATGGGATGCTCTCCTGCTGACAAAGTGTTGGTGGCCTGTACTAGATCAATGGTAAAGATTAACAAGCGTGGAGACTATAACAAAGTTCTGACACATAGTGGGATATTTATCAAGGTATTCTAAGACATGATGGTTAAATCCCATCATTGTTTTCATTGCATTTTTTTAAGTGTTCTAAAAGTGACAATTTTTTGCTATAATACAATCTGTTACTTTTCCCAGAAATATCCATCTCAGAAGAAATACAGCATGGCAGAAGTAGAGAGAGAGAAGTGAAACACTGAGAACACTGTCTGAAAAAGTAGCAGAAAAGTTGATAAATCCATTACATGACAGAATAAACTGGCATGTCCAAAATGACAGTTATGGAACAAAAGAAGCCACAGAAAAAAAAAAAAAAAAGATTTCATAAATGTAAAATATTCGCTTACAATTAGTTGTAAAAGTGTTTATGATCCTTTTAAATCTCCTCCAAACATTGCATTCACATCTGAAGCTGGCTGGACCATCATGTACTATTTAACAAGATGGTCCAAAAACACTTCAAAATTGTGCAAGAACATAATCATGGTTATTCACTATACTGGGAATTTTCAGGAATTTACCAGGGATTTCTAAATTTAAGCCAGATTAGCTATTTTTGTTTTCCAAATGAACTATTTTTATTTACAATTTGTAATTTACAGGTCAATTAAAGGAATACTATAGGGTCAGGAACACAAACATGTATTCCTGACCCTGTAGTGTTAAAACCACTATCTAGCCCTCCTGCTCCCCTCTTGCCTCCCTAAGTATAGCAAAATCTTACTTGTATTCAATACAATACGCTGTAGTTGTTCTGGTGAGTTTAGTGTCCATTTAATGAAAATTCCTTTGTTTGTTTTATTGTCCTCTCACTTTCTTCTCTAGATAATGCATGTGTATTACCTTATGTTTTGTAAACTGATGTCTTCCATTTAAAGTATTTCAGCAGTGTTATGATACATAACATTAACCATGAAATAAACATGGCTTGCAATAAATGTTGTCAGACTTTAAACTGGCAATATTTATATAACGATATATGGTAATTGCTTAGACACAGAACATTATCCTGCGTTATTTTAAAAAGTAGCATATTTGTCACTCAATACAATTATGGCACGTGTTAGCCTTCTCATATAACATAAAGCACCGGGTCTGCTGTGGAAACTGAAATTAGATGTCATGGTAGTGCTGTGCAAGGTAGTTAAGCAATGTATACAGAAATATAGAAGCATCACTAGATGTATATTAGTTTTATGGTGCATTTTACCAACCTGTAAAGTTAAGCAAGACTATATTAGTAGTATATTAATATAAATGTTGTTAACTTACTTTTTACATTATTTTGATTAATAGTGTATTCTCTAGGCTTATTATTAGAAATGCTGTCAACAGGCTATTTTTGGCAGTTCACACCAACTCCAGTAAGCACTTTGCCAGAATGAGTCATATCTATTAGAGAATTGCAGCGGAGAGAATATTGCTGAGTCTTCTTATAATCTTTTTAATGTATACTTTAAGTGCTTTTCCTAATTTTATATGACAAAACATGCAGCCTTTTTAGCACCACTGGATGGATTTTTCCAATGTACCAAAGCCGATCAGTGATTATAATACAGCACGCTGCATAAGGTCATCATGTACCCAAGACTGATATTTAGGGTGACTCTTTCACAGAGCATCTGAATACCTTATCCTGAAAACACATTTTTAGAGAGCAACATTGAACATTTACCCACATAGAGAAACATACTGCATATATTTTCCCTCCCCCCTCTATTTCCACCCACCACTCAGGCTGACCGGACTATGATTTATAGACCATAATTCCAAATGTATGCGGAATCACCAATTGTCAACAGATCATTTCACCAACTCTTTTGCTGCCCACTCCTAAAAAACCTTTTTCTATTATATCACGGATGCTGTTTTTCTCCCCTCCTACCTTTTTTTCTTAATGTTTCCTGTAGATCGTAAGCTCACAGACAGGTCTTGCATAGGAGTTTGTATAGAAATGCTACAAATGTTAGACTAGAGTCCATGGCAGGGTTTTCTATTAATTTTATGTTGGTATGTCTAATTATGTATACCCCTATCTCTGTAAGTAAATTACTTTGAATAATGTTAATGTTAATATTATTAGAATTACTTATTTAGCTTTTGCATAAATTAATTAGGACACAGAACTGAATTAAATCCCTCCCTCCCTGCCCCCCATTAGATTATCAAGTCTTTGGGAGACACGTAAAATGTCATATTATCCTTTTTTGACACTCTCTTGGGCAAAAATTGTTTTATTTTGCCTAGCATAAGATGTAAATGGTTCTTTCAGGGTTGTTAGGGACCAGGAACCAGACAGAGACAGAACTAGATGCAAAAACACCTTTATTAATAAATAACAAAGAAATAACCAAAAGCAAAGTCCAGGAGGCAAGCAGGGGTCAGTCACCAGAGCGGGTAGTCAGACGAGCCAGGATCAGGAGAACGGAGAGCAGCGGAGTCAGGAACAAGGCCAGAGTCAGGAACCAGGAGCAAACAGGAAACACAGGAACAAGGAGACTTCTGGGGAACAGGAAACCACGCAAGGGCAAGGAGGTTCTGGGATTTGCTGCTTAAATAGGCTGAACTGATTAGCAGCAGGGTTCATTACTATTCTCAGGTGAGTAACTGTGGCAACATACTGAAGGAGCTGATCGTTAATTACAGCTGAAACCTCAGACACTGAAAAAGGAAGGGTGGCTGTTTAAAACAGCAAAGAAACCCTGACAAGGGTGTGTCAAATTTGGTGTATTATATTTCTGAAATTAAAGCTGTATACAAGTTGAACATAATATAAGCAGTTAAAAAACACATGGATCAACAAAAGATGCAGTGTCAGATGCTGAGATTGTAACAGACACAATTAATTTGCCAAGATTTCTAATATGATCAATATTACTCTACATTCTTCTGCCATGAGGAATGGGGCCTGTGTATGAGAAAGATCTTGTTACCATAATAACTTTGCAGGTACCATTTAAGATCAGTACTACAGTTCCTGCTAAATGCAAGTTAATTATTAAATGCTGTTACAAGCCTAATACTTAAGGAATTGTGACTTTTCTCCTGTAATAAAGACTTAATTAAGGAGGTCCTCAAGATGGTGGTTCGTGAATAGCTTTTCAAGACTGTGCTGTATTTTTGATCAAGGGTATTATTTTGTTGAATATGAAGTTTGCAAAAACAATGTTTTAACACTTCTCTGGGTACCTTAATGCAATGTAGTGCACAAACGTCTGGCAACATATACTGTGATACTACCAAACGGGCACTTTTCATGTGTGTGGGTGCAATGGCAGGGCTGAAATATTTCAGCAGAGTAAGGGTTTACGTTGTCTACTGAAAAACAGTTTTCCCAAAGACTTTAATTGAGGAACCACTATGAAAGGAACACTATAGAGTTAAGAATTCAAACCTGTATTCCTAACACTATAGCGTCCTTGTCCCTGGTTGTATTACGATCCCACTATTTGTCATAAAACTTTATAAAATAAAAGTTGTATTTACCTCTTTCCATTCACCTGCTCTTTCCGAGATGCAATTGGGTAGGCATGGCCTTATCTACAATTGTTCAATCCAAAACTCCTCATCGATGAGTATTATTGACAAAAGGGGGATGTGCAGTAAGTGCACTCAGCCAGTACTGTCAGGATGACTGTCAGTATGGTGGATTTAACCTAACAACCCTAAAAGGAAAGGCCACTGCATCCACTTCACTTAATTGAGATGAAACGGTTTGGGTGTTCCACTTTAAGTATGGGGAGGAAACATTTACTGTACTAAGAGGATCTTGCCTTTGGTTTATAAGAAAAGCATGATCTCAAATAAATTGACTATTAGTTATATTTATCAGATTATATCCCTGAATAGATAATATGAAAAAGCATAATCCAATGACCCTTAGCAATGCAACTCTTTTTGCACAATATATGTAATCTTATTAACATCTTGGAGAAAAGCAAGGCTGTCAGCACCACAATGTCCCATGGGTAAAGGCTGGACATGTAAGTCACCTCTATGTATCACAGAAAAAGCATGCTTTAAAATATTTGTTTTCTGTTCACTTAGGAGAACTTTTTTTTTTAAATTCTTTATTTCATTTTTGATGAAACTAGGGTAGGGGTTACATAAAGGAAGGGAGGTATCAAAAAATATAATCTTACATTTTAATTGTAGCGATGTTATACAAGTGATACACAGTGAAATAAGATTTCATACAGGCTAGTATTTGTTAAGGTGAATAAGTCGTGGAGGGCACGTGATCATGTGCCCTTCTGGTTGCCCTGATGTAGGTGTTCTTGTAGAGTAATTCTTTCGAGTCAATCTCACAGGGTTCTGTGCTGTGAGTGTAGTTGTAGACATTTATGGTCAGTGCTTTGAGGTTCCTGTGCTTGATCGTCCGATCGTCGTGTGTATCAGAGGGGGGTATTGGGTGAAGTAGAACTTGGGGCAGTTATGTATCTTGGGGTGTGTGGTCCGTAAAAGGTACAGAGTTGTTAGGTGTGTGTGCTGTGGGTTGTGTGGTAGTGTGTGCCTCACATTGTGTGGAAGAGTCTCGCAGGTGTGAGACTAATTTCTCATAAGTCTATGTCATGGGGTTTAGCTGGTATCGGGTGGGGTGGGGGGTGGATAGCGGGGTTTTTAGTGGATGTCTCTGGTGCCGCCTTTGGTGTGTTAGCAGCGGGGTCATTTCGTGGTAGGGTGGTATGTCTGTCTTCACAAATAGGGTGTGTGCGATTCCGCTCCTCACTGGGTATCAGGCGGAAGGGCCCGCACCTAGAGATCTGGGTTCATGAGTCCGTCTTGTTGGTGGGGTATTATCCCCTCTATCCCTTCTAAGGTGTGTCCGCAGGAAGGGGAGGGGATGGATTGTCTGTGGGGAAGGGGTATGTGCAGAGGTGTTAGCGTGGGGAGGGTTATGGGGGGTTTAAGAAGAGGGAGTGCCAGGGAACATCTGCTTCCCCGGAGAGCCTAGGGTGCCAGTGTGGTCCCGATGAGCCATGGGTCCCATATCTTGTGGTAGGATTTTGTGGTGTCGTGGGCGAGGGCTGTCCATTTCCATCATTTAGTTAACTTTTTTTATCACCTCCGGTATGGATGGGAGTGAGTTGCTTCCCCCATGTTGGGCTATGGTTGTCCGAGTGGCCAGAGCGACTCGTGCCGACAATTTGTTTTGGGCCCTAGTGAGTGAGTCGTGTGGTTTTGACAAGAGCCAAATCCAGGGGTCAAGTGGGAGGTCGCTGTGTAGTATTCTGTTGACTGTGTGGGCCATAGTCGAGCTATTTGCGGGCAATACCACCATAGGTGAATGTATGTGCCCTGTTCGCCGCACCCCTTCCAACATCGTTAGGAAGTGGCAGTGCGCATTTGCTTCATTTGTAGGGGGGGGTGAGATACCAGCGTAACATAGTCTTATACGCTTGTTCTTTGTGAGTTACACATAAGGAGATAGCCGCTGTGGCTTCCCATATGCTCTGCCAGTCAGATGGGTCCTCGGGTGGGCCTATATCCCTTTCCCAGGCCGTGGTATATGCTAGCGCATTGGGGGTGTTGGTGAGGTGTAAGATCCCATAGATGGTAGAGATCTGTCCCCTTTGTACCGGTGTATTCAGGCACATTTTTTCAAAAGGTGTATGTGTGGCAGTGGCTGTTGCTTGATTGGTTGGGTGGGTTAGGAAGCTCCGGATTTGTAGGAAGCGGAAATGGTCAAAGGTGGTATATGGAGTGGTGTTTGGGAGGTTTGCGAAGGGCAGGAGGCTTTGTCCTTGAAAAAAAGTGATAGAATCAGATCAGGCTGTTATCCTTAGATCTCGCAAAGTGTTGGGGGGTCATTCCGGGAAGGAATTGTTTATTTCAGAGGAGTGGCGTTAATGGGGAGGGGGTGTTGATTAGGGTGTGTTTTCTGGTTATTCTGTCCCAGGTATAAGGAAGGAAAGTCGCGGCCGAAGAGGTCATGTTCTGTGTCCACCCATAGTTTGAGCCCTGCCGGGGTGTGGAGATTTTGGTTCTGTGCTAATTGGGCAGCTTGTTGATAGTCCCAGACATTTGGGAGTCCCAATCCTCCCTTCTTATGTGGGATATAAAGAGTTTCTGGCTCTTTTGCCCGCCCATATGAATTTGTCTATTTGGGATTGCAAGGTTTTGAAGTCCATTCTAGAGATGGGTATAGGTAGAGCCTGGAATAAGTATAAAAACCGTGGGAGTAAATTCATTCAAATTCATTCATAAAGCCAGGAGATTGACAGATTTTGCCATGTTTCCAGGTCTAGGCTGGCATGTTCTAGTAGTGGGAGGTAGTTGAGTCGGTAAGTGAGTTGCAAATCCCGTGGCATGTGTGTACCCAGGTATTGTATGCTTTGTGTTTCGTAGCGAAATGGGTATATCCTTTTTAATGTTAGTAACACGTCATTGGGGATGTGGATTGGTAGGGCCTCAGTTTTACTGAGATTCAGTTTGTAGCCCGATAGTGCTGCATATTCTTCTAGGAGGGCTAGCAGTGGTGGCAGGGAGGTGTCGGGGTTTGTCAGTGTGAGCAGTAAGTCGTCGACGTAGGCCACTATTTTATATTCGTCTTTGCGTATTGTTATGCCTGTTATGGTCACTGTCTGATGGATTCTTTGGACGAGGGTCTCCAGTTATAGGGCAAAGAGGAGGGGGGACAGGGGGCAACCCTGTCTCGTGCCGTTGTAGATCGTGAAGGAGGGGGGTTGTGCGTTGTGGATTAGGAGGTTCGTTGTGGGGTGGGAGTATATGCCTCTGATGGTGTCTATAAAAGACTCCGGGAATCTCATCCTTTGAAGGGTTGCGAACAGGTAGGGCCAAAGGATTCGGTCAAACGCCTTTTCAACGTCAAGGGAAAGGAGAAGGGTGGGCTGTCATCGGTAATTGGCCGTCCAAATAAGGTTATATGTTCTTCTGGTGTTGTCTCATGCTTGTCGGTGTGGGATGAAGCTGACCTGGTCTGGGTGGATTAATTTAGAGAGGAAGGGGTGAAGTCGATTTGCTAAGATTTTTGTGAATAGCTTAATATCGGTGTGTAGTAGGGATATCGGCCGATAGTGGCCTGGGTCCTGGAGGTCCTTGTGGGGTTTGGGGAGTAGGCATATGTTGGCTCTGAGCATGTCCAGGGGAGGGGTTTCCCCTTCCAGTAGGGACGTGAATATGGCGAGGAGATGTGGTAGAGGAGAACATTTTTAAAACATTTTACGATTATGATATTTTATGATTTTGTTTAGGAATGTATTAAAGAATGTTGTCCAATACTTCCACATTAAAAATATTGTATTTAATTCTTCACATATAGAAGCATGGGATTGGTAGATTTAATTGATTGCCACACATGTACACTATCTCTGCAATGTTTTTCTATAACAAGCTTTTAACTGGGCAAAGTTTATGTCTTCATAATACAAAGGCTGGGCTATATGGAGTAGTAGATCTAAAAAGAAAAAATCCTCATTCTTAGTGTTGTGTAAATGTTAAATATTGAATAATTTCATCTTTAATTATGAATGATCACTTTCCATTTTCTTTGTGCGAACACTTAACTTACTGATTACCAAAATGAATATCTTATATATTTTACATTATTTTAATCAACATTCCAGCATTCTAACATTTTAGGTTAAAATCCTTCATATAGATAAATAAATGTTACATATATATATATATATATATATATATATATATATATATATATATATATAGATATATATATATATAGATATATGTGTATATTTTTAACATACATGAGGCTTTTTAAAATATATATATTTTTCTCAGATAGTCTCTTTAAAAAGCATCATGTCTCAGATAGTCAATTCTCAAAATCTCTGGTGCATTGGCATGCTCAGCAGAATCAACGATTCTTAAGCCGAGCCTTCTGTCACAGATATAATCCAATTAGAAACAGGCCTTCTGCACTAAACCATTCTAAAAAGGTAGATTCATCATTTACTACACAGATGTAGATGGAATAACATGCATAATCTTTATATGAATAAACCGGAAATACATTCATAATCCGGAACATAGCAGTTACTGCACAGAGCTACTACAAAAAGCCTTTATATATCTATTATGGTCTAATAGAGAATCAATTGTAAAATTTAGAGCATACCTGAATTGGATGCAAAGCACATACTGATGGTTGCTGGGAATCTTTCACCTCTTACTGAACAAGGGTATTATTGTGGTTACTCAAACTGCAAGATAATCGTAAAATTAAAACTAACATTGAGCTATATACTTAGTATAAAATTATGAAACTGGCCAGGAAATGGGAGATGTTTTTTGTCTGTATAGCTGATATACATACCATACAGACATAATAAATAAATGAGTGTCATTTAGAAAACAAAAACAGAATTTATTACACTGCTAGATTAATTCAAAGAATTTTGCAGCTCTCTGCACTGCCAACAAAATCATATAAGCATGGAAAATTCAAAACCTTCAACCTTGCTCATTTAAAGGAACACTATATAATTAGGAATACATATGTAACATTTTGGTGTCTGCCCTCTCATGATGTTTAAAATATGAGGTTTACTTACCTTTACTCCCTTGCCACACTGATCGCTCCAGAACTGTTCTGCCTCCTTGGATGAGATCATCAAGTTTGATTACCTCAGCCAATAAAATGCTTTCCTGCAGTGAAGCATTTGGAGATTAGTGCTAGAGCAGTATTTGATTAAGACTAGATTCTGACTTGGTTCTTACAGGTGGAAGCATTAAGACCGCTACTAGAGGTAGCATGTAATCCTACAATATAAAATTTTAAACTAAATGGTCATTGCAGCCAGACCACTTAATTGAGATGAAGTAGTCTGGGTGCATTAGTGTTCCTTAAAAGACCCGGTCTTGAAAAAGACATGACAACCCTACCAGTGTAATTCTCATAAACAAGCACATGTTAGACCTCATGTGTAGTGGAAATCAGAGGTAAGCCCGATTATAACCCTGTGCTCTAGAAATGCCTGCTCATCTCTTTATCCTACAGGACAAGCTCACAAAATACTTAAAAGAGAATATTACCTACAATTGTCACATGGACCAGGAACAGTTATTAAAGGTGAGGTCATAAATGGAAGTTTAAAATACAGATATTAAACCAGCATCATAAACATAGCAATTGCCAAAAGGATCTGCCAGACACATGATAGACACTCATCTACGAATTATCAAAAAAAAGGACAAAAAATTTGCCAAATTTGTAATCAGATAACTGAAAAGAACTTCAAAATAAAAGTATTAAAAGAGCAGACTGAGCCACCGGCAAACATCTAAGTCATGCCAAAAATGAGCAGTGAAAACAGCTTTCAAAGATACAGGGCTGACATCCAAGTCTGGCCAGTGCACCTTCATTTTATACCAAGTGAGAAATCTTTACTGTTATACTAAGAATTATTTTGGATCTTTTCCACTGACACCCAAAATGAAGATACTGTGAACACTCTCACCTAATGTAATTTATTTTATTTTACTGCTTTCAAGAATGTTTCTCCTAGGAGTTAACACATCACATTGGAAAATACAACAGCAATCAGCAATTTTGAGTGCTTGGAGTGTCCCACATAATAATATTAGGTTAAAAAATAAGAATTTAAATGGTTGAAGGTAGAGAAATAAAAAAAAAAAAAAAAACATTAAGTAAGGGGGGGATTGTAAAATGAGAGTGGAATCATGAAATCAAAGGACTCTGTGACAGGGAGTAAAAAAGGGGACTTGGGAAAAAAATAGATTTGAATGTGAACAAAAAAAACCATAACATATGTTGTTCCTGCTAATTTGCATAGTGCTGCTGGGTACTGCTGTGCTTGAAGGTTATATTAAATTCTTTAACACTTAGATACATACCAATACTATACTTTCTGTCATCTCAAATGGTTGTGCAATACTCTGATTTAGACATATGTTCCCACACTTTCACTTGCTCTTTGTATAGACGGGAGCAAAACTTGTTGGGAACCATTAATTTAATAGATTAGTACAGGGCTTGACAAATTTATTTGAAATCTAGAAGCCAGCTGAAAAAGTTAGGAGCCTGTTTTTTTTTTAACTAACGTTTAATTTTCAACAAGCAAAATGCAATTTCCTAATGAGACACTATTTTCACCAGAACCACTACAGCTTAGAGTGTTTACATTGAAAAGTCAGCAGGGACAGTCTATAGACACAAGAACAACTTAGCTGTAGTGGTTATGGTGAATACAGTGTCCCTTTAGGAAATTCATTTTGCTTGTTGAAAATTAAAAGTTAGTTAAAAAAAACAAAAAAACAGTCTCCTAACTTTTTTCAGCTGGCTTTTAGATTTCAAACAAATTTGTCAAGCCCTGTACTAGCCTAATAAATTAATGGTTCTCAACAAGTTTTGCTCCTGTCTATACAAAGAGCAAGTGGTCACTAGAGAGACGTGGGTCAGTCCTGCACATTGTCTAGCACCTACGTTCAGTACCTCCACGCTCTGCATTGAGGTGCTAAATGTTGCCCATAGAGATGCATTGATTTAATGCAACTTTTTGAGGAGATGCTGATTGGCACATCATGGTATTTTGCTGTGCATGCACAGTATCCTACCAATGATTTCCTATGGGAAAGCATTGACTTAGCTGAGATCATAAAGATTGATGATCTCAACTATAGAGGCAGGACCAATAGCGGCAAAACCGGCACAGCATGGAAAAAAAAGGTTAGTAAAAGCACCTTATTTTTAATGCAATCGTAGGGGGGTAGGTACCGAAAAAAATACACACTCTGACAGACACACTCTCAATCTGACAGACACACACAATGGCAAACACACACTCTCTGATGCTCGCACATACTTACTGATGCATGCACATGCACACAGACAGACGCACACACTGACAGTCAGAAACACACACACATACAAACACTGACAGTCAGAAACACACACACACTGACAATTAGACATACACACACACACACACACACACATTTTCTCACACACTCAGAAGTTGACATTTTTATTTGAGTCCACTCAGCCTCCCTACCTTTGGGAGAGCTGGAGTGGATGCCTCACTTGGGGTCCAATGTGGCTGCTTGTTAATCTTCCTGCAGTTCTTCTCTGCTCCCCTGCGCTTTCTCTGCATTGATCCCGGGGCTGGAGAATCTCCCTGCAGGAAAATTACTGCTCCCTAACTCACTGCCTACAATGCACCTGTGTGTTGTCAGCTTACCTCAAGGGCTGACGAAACCCAGGTGAAATTTGGAGTCGTCATGGCGACCTGGGATTTGTCAAGCCTTGGTTTAGTAGAGACAAATATTAGCTCATTTGGTCTTTTCTATTGTTCTATTGTAGCCACTGCTTTCTATACTGCCTATGCCCACTTCAAGCATGTAAATACACCTTCCATTAATGAACACTCCAAGCTCCAATTATACTAAAAACCTGCTGTGGTGGTTATAGTACCATGAGTGCTCTGGGACCATCACAGTGTTATTTGTCAAACTATTTTAACAGTAAGTTCTTAAGTGGTATGACAAATTACAATGCGATAGGATAAATGGTTATAGTGTTTGGCGTGTTTCTTTAAAATGTTGGTGTTTTATGCAACTGGTATCTTAACTTGTTAATCTTTTTAGATATGCTACAGTGATTAAAGTTGGTGAGGCGAATTGCAGGTATATCACAAGAAAAATTAAATCATGTTAAAAACATTAATCGTACACACTGGCGGTTGGGTCACTTGAACTTTATAAGTGAAGTGCAAATGAATATTTTTCCTTAAAGGGACACTCTAAGCACCAAAACTGCTTTAGCTTAATAAAATAACTTTGGTGTATAGATCAAGCCACTGCACTATCACTGCTCAGTTCACTGCTATTTGGAGTAAAAATTTGTTTAATTACGCAGCCCTAGTCAAACCTCCCTTGCCTGTGTTGTCATACATGCCTCTTGAGAAAAATAATATATTTTGTTTAGCTTCCCTTACCACACAGTTTGTTTCATTTAGAATTTCTTATCCCGTGCTCTGTAAACTGTCTGCTAAAGCCCTCAGGAGTCTCCTGTGTGAATAAAGTTAAATTAATTTGACTGCTATTTTGGGGTCAAGAAGGAATTTTTTCCTAGTTTGTGGCAAAATTGGAAGCACTTCAGACCAGGTTTTTTGCCTTCTTTTGGATCAACAGCAACAACATTTGTGAGGAAGGCTGAACTTGATGGACGCAAGTCTCTTTTCAGCTATGTAACTATGTAACTATGTAACGGCAGGAAATTAAAACGTATAAAGTAAACACACTGTGCTGTAAGATCTGACTGAAAATTAGATATATGTGTCAGAGTTAGGGGAGATGTGGCTAGAGCTGCATAAACAGAAACAAAAGTGATTTAACTTCTGAATGACAAAGAATTCAAAGAATTGAGCAGTAAGTCTAAAGGGGCATGATAAAAACATCAAAAAGGCTTCATTAAGCCAAAGTCTATGTTTTAATGCAATGAAAACCAATTTGAAATTATGACCTACTGCAGTCAATTGATGAAAACCAAGTTGCATTACATTTTTTGTGTATTTTAATGGCAACTGTAACCTAAGAAATATTATGTAGGGTATTGCTATCCTTATAATTGACAAATATGTATTTGTGAGGTGTGACTAAGATTAAATGTAGAAATCCACACCTCTACATCTTGCAATTGGGCATCTCCATCTTAGCTCCATGTCAGTCATTGTTACAAACTGTGTCTGTTGCACCTGGCAGTCTGCATTTTACAAAGAGGAGAAATGGAACAATATGTATATCTCTCATCTTCATTTACAATGTCTGCCCATGCTTTGTCTTACTGTAACAGAATTATCAAGCCATTTGCTAAATTTTTACTTAAAGTTTAAATGGAGCATATGGACAATAAAGCATATCATGAAAAAAGTTAACACCGTTAATGAGGGATTTTTAATGTGGGGTCAATTCTAAAGAAGTGGCAGTTTCTCTTTAAAGTGCTACATTGACAAATATATGATAATTGAAGTGAATAAGGCATAAAGCAAATGAAGTGTAAAGTAATGCAATCAAAACATAAACATGATCACAAACAATGCACTGCATATATAAATGATTAACATTTATCTTTGTACTTATATTTTTAATGTAAATAATGTAAATAGAAATCCATATAGTGAAGATTTAAATAAATTGGATGCTACTTTACCTACTATTACTGTAAAACACACACACACACAAACACCCACACACACAAACACACTCAAAGATTTAGTAAGAAGCAAATGAAAAATGCCTAACCTCAACAAAACTGAATGATTGGCCTTGAAATGTGATTTTGAAAATGTTAGTGGGATAAAACAGTGTTTTGCACTTATCGGAGAATCAAATTTGCAAAAATACAAAAATAACAGAAAATAAACACACGTATGTCTCAGTGCCAAAATGTTGCAGTCCACTACAGTTTACTGTAAAACCTCCCAAAATATATCAGTGGAAGAAAATGTCCACAGAATACTTATATTTACAAAGCAGTCGCCATGAATACTCCTTTACTCATTCAATACAGTATAGTTCTCTTCAGTGTATGCAAGACATGTCATTAATAAACAAACAAAAACCAGCACAAGGAATAATGCACTGAATACAATTCTGACTTAATTCTATAGTCAGCAGTATATCCATCCTACATTGCCTGAAGATAATCAAACAAAAGTAGAGACTTATATTTATATTTTGTATGAAATGTACTTTTCTGCAACCATCCATTGTACAGCGCTACGGAATCTGATGGCGCTATATAAATAATAAAATAATAATAATAATCCATGAAATTAATATTATGACAGCTTATGCAATGCACTGACATATGAATATATTTCTTCCTTATGTTTTCAACCCTTTAAGGAGCAGTGGCTGTTTAGGCTGTTGTAAATAGTGTTCCAGGTTCCTATTCCAAAATGGAATGTCCCATTCATTTAACAACAACAAATAGGACACTTGAGAAAGCTATGTAAACAGAGCATTATGTATTTTAATAAGATATTTTAGGGACCAAATTTTGATGACAGCAATGAATACAAAAAATGCATGGCGCAAATTAAAAAAAATAATAATAAAACCACCGGAATATTCTAGCATAAAAGTATGAATTGTAACATTAATTTTTTGTCCATAACCTGTTAATTATTTGTGTAACAGTTAGGCAAACACATACAGCAGGCAAACAGTTAATATAGATGAGACTCTTGTTATCCTCTATAGAATTAGTTCATGTAAGGTAAAAAGCACTGTTATTAAGCCAAGAAAATAGCAGATCACTAGCAAACGATTGGACCTGTTTCAGAAAATTCACAGGCAAAGGCATCAAAATCCCTAAATGTCTTTTAAAGCAGTACATTTACAGACAAGTCCAGTGATTGATTTCTTAGTGTGGTGATGTATAACTGTCTAAAGTAACACATGCTCAATGTCTACCCTGAGGGATCTTCATGCAAATTAGACAGATCTGCTAATCAGATTATTCTGAGTAACAGTGTGCTGCTTTTATAAAGTACTAATGGTCTTTGCATTGGACATATTTGTAGATATAATTAATCCATAATTCCTAGGACTGTTCTAGGTATGTAAACACGTGCAACAACACACAATGGGATTCTAATAGATTGCATTTTTATATTTTGTTTGAAAAATAACCAGCAGCCTGTAAAAACTGAAGCTAAAATCATCTTCCACTCTTACTCAACAAACTACATCAATTCCTAAATATAGCATTTCATGAGATGCCATTTAATAAATAAGGTATCTGAAAAAAATCAGCAAACTAGAAAATAAATTGTATAAAGTAGCCATATAAGAAGCAATATATTGTATAATAATTCTAAAAAAAATATTTCACACATCATGTGAAAAACACATTGACAGTTTTGTATTTAATTTTTGGGTTGATAAGTAACTCTTTACGTGCCACTACTGGGACGAATGTCTTACACTGGATCTTCCAATGGACAGTCAGCTAATGACAATTTTCAGACAGTTTGACACAAATTAAATTAAAATCCTTTTGATTTCCATGTTCTGCCTCTATAAAAATGTAAATGGGACTTTACTAATTTTTTAAAAAAACAGACATCACCATAATACAATAATTCCATACTCTGTTTCAATAAAACAGTCTTACACATCCAGATTAACGTGCTGATGCAAAAAAGATAAAATAACTATAATTTTAATAAAATATCTAATTTAACATATTTTTGATTTGTGCATTTTGTGAAACCCATTTACAATCATAGTTACACTATGACTATTTCAGTGTGTGTAACTAAATGTTTATTCAGATGTCACTTCCTACATGTGTATATATATATATATATATATATATACACACACACATTTTAAATTCTATATATTAAGATCTGTGTGACTATTTCCCTTAAATTATATAAAATGATATACACTTTATACATACACAATGAGGTTTTAGTAGCAAATATGTTATGAGTGTTAAACCTGGCATGTTGTCTGCCAGAATATTATCAAAACATATAGAAATATTTATTTGAACAAGTTGCTAACGCTATGTTCATATTTTAGTTTTTAAGTTCTGATGTGCTAGAAAATATCAGGGAAATAAAAATTATATATATATATATATATATATATATATATATATATATATATATATATATATATATATATATATATATATATATATATATTACAAAACCAAAAATAAAAACAAACTAATGGCTCCATTTTAGGTGTTAGCTTCTTTCACGACTTGAAAAACAGCCAAGAGCTGAAAATGTAGATTCACAATTAAATTTACAATTAGCAAGTAAAAGTAGGAAGAGGCTAGGTTGCACATTAATAAACTGTATCAGCAATGTACAAAACACTGTGCTACTATAACAGCTTTTCTGTAGTTCTGTGGCATTAAATATTTCACATCTTATTGTTTGCTTTGCTCCCCTGTGTCCATTGTCATTAAATTAAAAAAGAGACAAAAATCAATGCAAAACATGTACATTTTATTTGGACAGCCAATTTCCAATATAGACTAACACCTGCCCCCACTTATACAGACATGTTCATCCTGGTAATGCTCCAATTTGTAGAAAATGTCAAACAATTCTACAAAAATGCATGCAATGTATTTTAAGGAGGATTTGTCTGATTTGTCTGTATGGATGGATGTCACTTGCACCTCTAACTACAGATGACATATTAAACAATAACATGTGGACCATTTCCATTAGTTGCACTGGTATAACTATACCCAAACTGTTTCAACTTCTCATGTAAAATATATAGGATTTATATCAGGATGTGTCAATGGATATATTGGTGGATTTTACATTTAGGTGATAAATATTTTTTAAGTGCAATATATTTGTCAATATTAATTTTAAATATTAAATTGCATAATACATATATATTTAATGTTTTATTTGTAATTTCATATACTTGTTGTATACCCATTGCTTTGGGTTTTATACATATATTGTCAATTATTAGAGGGAAGGTTTAGCACTTGACAGCAGATGACTCAACAGCTTAAGTTAAGGGAGAATATGTGCTAAAGCACCACCTGTTCTTTGAAACCACAGAGTCATCAAGCAAAAATGACCAGTGTTTACTCAGCATTGACTAGAAATGAAATCTATTTACATTTATTTATGTATTTTATTTCAAAGCACATTTTAATATAGGAGAAATAAAAGAAGCACTTATTTGATTAGCATTATAAGGATACATCAAATTAATTTTAAAATAGTGCTGCAAACAATTCATTCCTGAAATGAACAGCCTATCATTTATATAAATGTGCTCAATGAAAAAATAACACATTTCAAAAATAAAATCAGCATAATAAAATTTAGTATATCCTTGAATGGTTGCAAGTATACATACAGAGGTAAAAAAAAATAATAAATAATAAAATAATACTAAATATATGTGTGTGTCTGTGCGTGTGTGTGTGTGTGTGTATAATGTTTCTTCCATAAATACTTATCACATGGTGGGCTATAAATATAATTGTATATTTAACCATTCATTATATACACAATATACACAACCTCATTTCACACACAAACATAAATTCACACACACACACACACACACACACACACACACACAAATACATGCAATATCTCATGGGTGCTTGTAAGAGCTTAATTATGTAAAATAAAAAGCATCATTGGCAGATTTTTACATATGGAGTTAATATATATGCATTAATTATGAATCTTAAGGTTTTGAATATAAATACTTGCCACTGTACTTATTATGGTTAATCAAGTTTGGTTTTATACACCCTAACCTTTATAATGCTGTGCTGTTATTAAGCCAAGGGACAATCTGCGTGTTCTCCAGTAATTCTGACAATGGACTAAGTAAATATTGGATAGAATTGGAGACAGCACCTCCTCGGGAATATAGTAAATATTTATCACAACATTGTATGAAAATTGAATGTTCTACTGGCATATAAATTGGAAGATACCAGCACTAAGAATGAAGAACACTCTTGAGGTTTGCTTACTCTGTAACTTATTATGAACCTGGGACACATTTCCCACCTGTCACATCTATGCATTGCAAAGCCTCCACATCAATCCAAATGGGGAATAGGATAAAACTTCATTAGATTATCGGCTCATTGTTTACAATGCTTTTTTTTTTTTTTCAATGAACGCCTGTTTTGTTTATTCTATATACAGGTCTGTGCAACGAGGTTATAAGGATTGTACTGATTCTTTGTTCTCCCATCTACAGCACTGAGATGGTTAACATTGCCAGGTACAGTAAGGTTAGCAGGACAGCCACGATTCCAAGCTCTTGTCTGCTGTATATCTTTGAAGGCTAAAATCTTTCTCTGCTGTGCGTACTAGGCAAGTACTTGTGTGTGCTGCCAATTATTCTTGGTCGGATACATAATGGAACAGACCCTGAGAACTGGATCCATTTATAACAGCACACAAGGAGCACTAATTGGACAAAATGTAGTACTGACAACCACTAAAAACCCAGCTTCATTCTGCTGCACCAGTCTGAGCAAAGCCAACAAACACTATAAACAGCACAGCAAAGACACACAGGGCTCAAGCTTTAGATAAGTGCATTCATTGTTTTACCACACTTCCTCTCAGGGACTCTCTTAGTGGCTCGGTCACTTGTTTTTTTTTTTTTTTGTTTCAATTCGATCCTATTGCATTGAGTGGAGTCACACTTAGTGACACTCAGTGGACAGTGGCATGCCATTTCTAGCAGTGTGTGTGTACACACACACACACACACACACACACAGTCAATAACCCCCTCAATTGATAAGGAAGAAAAACTGACATCTCAGTGTTACATCTATCCTAGACACATGCATGATTTATGACTACAGGCAGCAGAGATTCCTGGTTTCTCTCTTTTTTTTCTCTCCAGGAAGCAACAACTGTCAAAACAGGCGTGCTTGATAAGCACAGGGTTTGGTTCAGTTACCATTCTGACAGGGAGAATACAGTACAGCACACTGACATTCAAGAAGAAAAAGCAATGTCTGCTCAGAACAACTTTAATAGTCCTAGAACATATAACGGATGGCTCTCTTCCAGGCAGCAAGCCTGACCTTCCCCTAAAAAGGGACGTGCGAAACTTTATTCCCAGCTCAGCTGATTTATATATAGAGTTAGGAGCTGAGTTTGTGCCCTCTTGCAAATTCCCTGTACCAACCAGCAAGGCACTCGGGGCCTGTCTCACTACCAGAATAAAAGGCAGAAAAAACAGATTGAAAATAAAAAGCTAAATGCAGGAAAGAGGCAGACTCACATTTGCTTACAAGCAAACAGAATCTGACGTGATCACATGGATGCTGGGATAAAGGAACAATAACCGTCCCCCACCCACTCCCCTCCAGGTCACTGTGGATTAGAATGTGTCATTAGAACTCTGGTACTTACGTTAAAGGAGTGGGGAAGTATTCTTCTGTTGAAGGGCATATCAACAAGGTTTGGAAAAGTGTCAGACTAAAGACTAGTAACCAGGATGCAGCCATCTTCACAATCTAACAGGCAAATCTCCTATCCAGAAAGAATCTATGGGTATATGGGTATAAAAAAAATAAAAAAATAATAATAATAATGAGGAAAAGAAAAATAACACAAAAAATACTAAAATCCAGGCGGCGATAAGGGAAACTGTGCTGAGTCTAATCAAACCATTCACTTAAACTGGCAGCCAGATCTGATCAGCCGCCATCAGTGATACTTTAGTAACAGATCTCAGCTCACACAGCTTCTCCCTCTCTCCGTTTCCTTTTCTGATTTATTCCCCCGGTGGCAGAGAAGGGGAGGGAGGATGAGGTGGGTAAGTTGCAAGGGAGGAGTGGAGGGAGGCTCCTGGCTCTGATCAGGCACTGAGAAGTTAAAGTGCACTGTGTGGAGCTCAATCACAGCTGACACTACACCACGCCCTGCTCGAGGACCACAGGGTGGAACTTTACTGATGAGATGTATCAATGGACAACTCGCAGACTTTTTTTTCTCCCCACAGTCTCTGTGACTGCTGTACATCAGACAGTCTGTGCCTCCAGCCCTGCATTACCGTAATTATTCCTGTACCGCAGCGGCCCTATTGTTTTCACATTACCAACCTAGCAGCCATGCTGATCTACATGGGATAAGAGCAGTCAGCGCCTTAGTCTGCTTGTTGTCAGATGCTGCTGCCTGTCAGTCTACGCACACTTCTCCATACAAGGAAGGAACTGTTGCAGTGAGACTTGACTCAGGCCCGATGTGGACAGTGCAAGTCCTCGCGTATACTTTTTCTTGGCTAAAACAATGAACTTTTCAAATACAGACAGATGCATCTGGCCAATTTTTACATTGCAATAACAACATAATTAAAACTAAATAAATAATAATTCATGTTTTAGACGAGTATTGTATTCCCCATGGCTCGGTCAGACGTTTTAGATCTCAGCAATGGGATGCTCATTACAAGTCAATGGTCTGTGATACTATGTTGCAAGGTAACTTGTTACTGACCAGTGACATTCTAATCTAGCAGAGATACATATTAATAGAAGGCACTAAAACACAAAGAACTCCCATTAGCCAGCTGTGTGAAGTTGACATCCCATGTTTTCAAAAGGTGAATAAAAATGCACCAGATATTTAATATTAATTTAATATGGCATACACAGGGTGACAATTCTGTGATTTAAAGTGGTTAAGGTGCCAAGAGTCTGTATATGAAGTGTTTTTCTACAAAACAGCACAAAGTTTAACCCCTCTGCTGCTAGAGGTGTAACCCCGTCTGGCAGCATCATTAGCATGACATCAGCCGGCCCAGGACTAGAGATCCAGGGTGGCTCATGTCAATTCTGTGCAAATGTAATTGTTTAGACTGTCAGTCATTTTCAGCCAAAGAATGGCGATGGTTGTGACTTCCAGCTTCTGTAGCTCTGCAAAAGCGTGTTAATAGACCACCAGGGAGTTTTGGAGCATGTTGGGGACACAGGTAAGGGGTAAACTATTGCTAAATGGTTTGTTCCATTACTGAAGACAGGGCACTCCTGGAATCATAACCATTACACTACAAAAGAGTGCTAAAACATAATCCTAGCACCATATCCACTTCAAATCACTGAGTGGAGACCTGGGCCAGTAATGGTGCTTGGAATAATCCTTTAAGCTACAATAAACATCCGTATATGCCGCCTTAATGTCACATTAAACTTCTGATGCAATGGTAATCCCTGGCTGGTTTAAACATAAAAACACCCCAAAATTAGCACAGACCAGCACAGTAAATGTAAAGGCTTGGCCTGCAGTTGGGGAGGGGCATGTTACTTAAACCCCCTACTCACCTTCCTCCGTCCTGTACGTATTTTTAGCAATTCGCATGTCCCCACCCTCCACTCCCTCTAATTTATACTTTTCATTACACCTCATGGGTGGGCGCTCTTTTATTACAGGCCTACCACGATGTCGGTTCCGGCACACCACAACCGACTTATTTTCCCCTTTCCTATACGGCCTTATTTGCCCCTCACACAATGTATTTTTATTCATGATTAATTACAAGGGGTTCAAAGGGCAAACTGGGTGGAGATTGAGGTTGCATGTCCTAGAATATGTTTCTTTTTTTTGAGTCACAAACAAATGGAACATTTGTACACACATTTAATAACATGGGTGCAAAGCACGCTGGGTTTCATCAAGTACAATGCACAATATTTCAAAATTCGTTTTTTATGCACAAATCTGCATAAATTAATTACATGTAGTTGGAAAGAGGGTGGCTTTGATCAAATCCAATGTGCAATATCTCAGTAACGTTGATTTTATGCGGCAAACAAATTGTGTATTTGCTTCTAAAATGGGGTGAAAAGTGGGCATGGTTTTTGTGGCACAAATCAGCACAAGCCTGGCACAAATATATAGTGTATTCATTTTTCAAATGCAATAACATGGGGTGGAAAGAACTCAAGCAAATCCAATGCACAATATCTCCAAAACCAAAGTGGCACAAACTTTCATTTTTGTGGCATAAATCAGCACAGGCACAGCAAAAACAAATAGTATATGATTTAAAAGCATGCAAAAAAAAGTGCAATATTTCAGAAACCAAATGGGCGGGGTATGCGCCATCTTAAGGAACAATATCTCAGAAAGTGGCACAAGGATTGATTTGAGGTACAAATCTGCAAAAACGCAGCAAAAGCAAATGGTGTATATGTTTTTAAATTGTAATAACATGGAGTAGAAATTGGGCAAAGTTTGAGCAAATCTAATGTGCAATATCTCTAAAAACCAAAGTGGTACAAATGTTGATTTTTGGATCACAAAAGCAACACAAGGCGAATGGTGTATTTGTTTTTAAAATTTAACAAAATGGGGTGGAAAGTGGGTGGGGTTTGATAAAAATGTAAATAGCAATATCTACAAATCCAAAATGCCAAAAATGTTCGTATTTTGCTGCACAAAGCATCACAAACGCAGGACAAATTAACGGTGCATTTTTATTCACCTTTTAAAAATACTGAATGCCAAGTTCACACAGCTCCATTAGCTATCATAAAAATAAATAACCTAATAACAGACCTCCCCATTTACCCAGGCCCTGACATTTTCAAGCCCTCTTTCCTCATTTATACTTATACTATTAACTCTTGTGCAGTTATGCACCAGGGATAAGCCCCATGTTAATTCCCATATTAACCCTTCTCATGCAACCAGCTACCTCACTTCCTTCTCCTTCTGCTTTCACATGCCAATATGAATCCTGTATTGAACTACCTTCTCCATATAGAGTGGACATAAATACTGCTCATGATTGTAACCCAATTCTTTCTTCTACTACAGCAACAGACTGGTGCTTCTTTCATTTTGTGTTACTCTGAGCATCTTTCACCCCGTAGAACGTGTGGGTGTTAGGGAATGTAGTATGTTTGGAGATACAGGCTGTAGTGTATGGTGGTGGTAGTAGTTATGGTGTGTGGGGAAAGGGTCTGTGGGGTATGGGGAGAGATGTGGTCTGTAATCAGCGGCAATGCTCTGATACTGTTGAAGCAGTGAAGAACGCCTGTGAAATCATAACGATCTCTCTGCAGGGGGGTGTTCTGGGAGATCCCTTGATCCTCCCTGTTAACATCAGCCACTGGCCATTTCAGCCCACTGTGCATTTGCTGGTTTGTCGTTGACTAGTTCGAGCCTAGTCAGAAAGCAGACTGAACAGGGACACATTTGAGAGGGCCACATGCACTAGGGATAGATACAGGCACACTAGAGGTTGATCTGAAATGATAAGAGGCCCTTAGCACAATGCATTATTCTGTTCCTAACATACATTTTAGTGTATTAATGATACAAAACAATTATATATAATAATTGTTGGTCACGAAAACATACTGACTTTAAACATGGGCACATCTGAAACATTGATTCCCTGCATCAAGTAGTTTAGGAGTTAACTGCATGTCCCTGCAGGCTTATTATTATAGAAATGGTGATTTCAAGATAAATCAGCACTTTTAGAAATCCCCTTAGGAACTAACACCTTTCAGCTGTCAAGCAGACAGCCAGGAGGGCTACCTGTCTCACTCACTTGAACTATAGCAGATTGGTTTCAATGCTTCTCTTTGGGTATCATTGTTGGTGTGTTCCAATACTTCTTTGTGAGAAACACCTGATTGGAAACAAGTCATCAAAAACAACGACTTCACAAGAGGCAGATTGTGTTTTCCTGCTGTTCCAATTAGTAAAAGGTTCCTGTAAATATAAGGCTCCTCACAAGAGCGCAAAGGGGTTATTCCTTTTAGGAAACAACCTCATAACTATATATTGGTCCAGCAGATTGACTAGTAATAAAAATAAGGGTAACAAATCTGAAAACCAAAGCCTGTAAAAAAGAAAAAAGAAAAAGAAACAGTACTCCAAAATATCTTTTTTTTTTCGTCTTATTTCTTTGACCAAAATTCATATTAAAAATCAATTAGGAATTTGTAGAAAATGATACATAGCTTATACATGCATTATTTACATGTTAGATCCATCACTTATGTTTGGAAGCCAGCTTGCAGCACGTGTTTTGTTAGTAAATACCATGGATCTTTAAACTGAATTCTAAGCATACCTTAGTTCAGCAGCAGCCTGGTTATTTATGTCAGTAGTAAGAAGTGGTGTTAGTGTTTAGTTTCAAAGCAAAGAAATGCAGAAAATGTATGCCATTAACATAGCTCTGATATTATTCCCTTTTAAATTAATTCATATATAAAGGTGTAGACTTGGAGATTGGTTTTGGATCCAACTGCAATTTGACCAAATTTTGGCCCGATCAGGTTAGTGGAAGAACTTTTGAATTTTGACTCACCACATTGCAGAACCTTAGGTGAACAGATTTGTTCTGTTATTGTATGAGAGCTGGCACCAGAAAAAAAGGTAATGGAATGGAGAAGATGCTGTCTTATTTATTTACCCATATTTACTCGAATTTAACGCGCCATTGAATCTAATGCGCACCTCAATTTTTTGAAACCTGGAAGCTGAAAAATATTTGTTGCTGGCGAATGTAATGTGCATTAATACAAGAAGATACAACTATACAACACTGTGCTACAATGAAAATGTTTATTGCCATATACCATAATAACATTGATGGTATTTCAATTTTAGTGTTACATATTAAGTCTATTCTTTCTTAAGCCCTCTTTCAGGAACAACATTTGCCTGTGTGAATTTGCCCTAATGAAATTCGCCTATTTGAATTCGCCTGTTTCCAAAAAAGGTGCGCATTTAGTGATGTCCCGAACGGTTCGCCGAACGGTTCGCCACAGACGGCGAACATAAACATAAACTTTGACCCTGTACCTCACAGTCAGCAGACACATTCCAGCCAATCAGCAGCAGACCCTCCCACCTCCTGGACAGCTCACTAAGAATGCAGCTTCACAATGAATCTAAAATGGATGCTGTCCAGGAGGTGGGTGAGTCTGGGAGGGAGGGTCTGCTGCTGATTGGCTGGAATGTGTCTGCTGACTGTGAGGTACAGGGTCAAAGTTTATGTTTATGTTCGCCGTCTGTGGCGAACCGTTCGGGACATCACTATGTGCATTATATTCCAGTAAATACAATATTTTTTTGCATAGAGGCTAATAAGCAGCTTAGTTTCCCATGATGGACAATAGTTCTGCCTAAACATGTGGGCGCCTGTCTAACAGGTAGCAAAAAAAAAAAAAAAAGATGATTGATGGTTAGGGAACAACAACCAAATATAGGTTTTATACACAGATCAAGTAGAGTGACCAATTGATGGGAAAAAGGAGGAGCAATAAAACAACTGGACTTCCAAGCAGCATTCTTCTGGTATATATCTAAACACTGTCTTCAGCAACTGAGGAAGACAGACCAGCAGTGATTCAATGTGTTTACCTCTGCTCTGCCTCTGTTGGAAATAGTCCAGGTCATTGATTCTATGACCCAGTGAAACTAGCTTTAGCTTTAAGCTGTATCTTTTTTTAAATTCTATATTTTTGTAGTGCATTGCCAACATCACAAATAAGCATAGGCGAGTCATAGTATAAGATTGGGGGTATCAAAAGGAAATTGCAATACATGTCAAGATTACTGAACAATCTTTAACATTATGAGATGCATTTATTTATACATTGCTTATAAATCAAAATAGAGGAAATTGTATAGCATGGTACAAGTTGTGTGTAGCGTAAAACAAAAATACAAACTGAATACATGCAAGAGATATACATCATAAGCAGAGATTGGGTGATTGAGTGACTACGGTGACAATGTCCCACAAGATGAGACACACATAGACAGGACACCAGGTAAATAAGCTCACTGACTTAACCCCTATTAGCCTATGCCCTCTGGGAATACATCACAGTCCTTTCAGGAGGTGACTTGCCAGTGGGCAACACACACAATCAGTGAGAAGGTACTAAACTGTGATGAGTGTGAGGAGAGGCAGTTGTAATCTCTTCCTTGGAAAGTATTGTATTGGCGCATGGTGTGTATAGGGCCAAAGGATGGTGAAATGCTGGTCCCCGACTGGCCTACCCAGATGATATAACAGTTTTCACATCTCACGCCACTTGATTGTACTCTGATAAGGTGCCCTTTTGTAGGTATCAGCCCCCTGGCTAGGATGTGCGCTTTGTTGGGTTGACGGAGGTATGTTAGGTGCCAATTCCAGGTGACAGATGAATTAAAGGCTGCAAGTAATCTGTCCAATTTATTCAGAATATAACATTTCAGATCTCTGGGTGGAAGTACACACATGGCATCCGCCATTGCATAGAAGACAAGATGGCTGCACCTGATGGAATTCTGCTTGTATGCTGTCACTGCAACACAGGAAATACCAGGATATTCTTCACTGCTAATGGGGAGAGTGGGAGAGACCTTCGAGAAGTTTACTAGACAGTAGGTAGAGAGATCGACCACCTCGCACCATTTGTGAGTAGGCCTCTGGTATGCAGCAGGCATGCCCTCAACAGGATTTGCCAAACTCGATCAGAGCCAATATACAGTTAAAAGTAATTTTTTAAAGTTTTTTTTATTTTTTTTTATTAACTGTTTGGAGGAAGAATAATCTTTTTTTTCTGTACTATGGAATCTGGAAAAAATCTTCCTTTTGCCTAGCCTGAGTCATTGATTCTAGTATGAGACTAGCATAGCAGTGTATTTGTGTTAACTGGTTGGAGGAAGAAATGCCATCCTTATCTGCTGTAGCATCACGTCATCCAACGGGGCCAGTTGAGTAATCAACTGGTACAAGTAGCTCACACTGTGAATCTTGCCACCACCACAACTACCAGCACCACCACCAGAACCACCACCATCATCTGCACCAGCACCATCAACACTTTAATTAGCATTAATCAAAGGCTAGCATCACTAGTGATAGTTCTGTGACCGCTTCCATTGCCACTGATGTAAATCCATCTTCTTCTTCAACAGACTCAAGGCTAATACAATGCAGGTAAGCAAAGTGTGGGATCACTTTGTGTGCCTCCAAGAAGACTGACTTGCAAAGTGCAAATTGTGTGTAAAGGAAGTGAGTAGGAGCGAGTGAAAGGTCATAGCACTAGTGCCAGCACAATGCAACATCTGCAAAGACACCCCAAGTCTTTATTACAAAGTGAAGGAGAAGGACAATAAAATACCGGGGCAGGCTTAAGGGGGGAAACAATTACAGGATGACAGGCATAGTGCTCCTCCCTCTCTCTGGTCACTCTCTGTGGCCATGTCCACACTACTACACAAAGCCACAGTACTCTGGCACGGCCGGACTGGGAATTTAAAGCACATCACTAAATGTCAGGATTACTGAACAATTTTTAAAATTATAAGATGCATTTATGTATAAATTGCTTATAAAACAAAATAAAGGAAATTGTATAGCATGGTCCAAGTTGTGTGTAGAGTAAAACAAAAATACAAACTGAACACATGCAAGAGATATACATCATAAGCAGAGATTGGGTGATTGAGTGTGTGACTGCTGTGACAATGTCCCACAAGATGGAACACGCATATATATGTATATATATATGTGTGTGTATATATATATATATATATATAAATATTACACACACACATATATATATATATATATATATATATATATATATACAGTTCAATCTTGCCTTGCACTCCTGCCTAAATTGCCTTAGGGCAGACTGTGTTGGGTCCTTGGTCAGTGACCGAGGACCCGACCCCAGGAGGTGCCCCTGACGGCTTGCTCTGTATGCCGCCGCATGCGAGGCCCCTCCAGTCTGTCCGTCCGGAGAGCGCCAATCGCAGACACAATGTGCAGAGCTGCAGACCATATGTCTCGTGAGATCTGGCCAATCAGAGCATTGCCGCTGGTTACCACGGCAATGCTCTGACAGGATCTCGCGATATACCTGGTCTGCAACTATGGTCACCGGACCTCGAGGGAGCTAAAAAAAAGTTATTTAATCCCTTACCAGCATCCCCCTCCCTCCCTTACAACATTATCACCCCCCTCACTCCACTATTACCCCCACTCCAATACCCCCCTCACTCACTCCATCAATATCCCCCTCCCTCACACCATCATCACCCCCTCACTCCATCAAACCCGACTCCATCAATACCCCCCTCCTCACACCATCATCACCCCACTCACTCCATTAATACCCCCTCCCTCACTCCACCAATACCCCCTCTATCAAAATGGTCCTCCCTCACACCATCAATACCCACCCCTCCTTCACACCATCATCACCCCCTCACTCCATCAATGCCGCCCCTTCACACCATCATCTCCCCCCCTTAGCTCACTGACACACAAAATCATTGAAACACACATGCTCACTACACACAAGATCACTGACACACACAAGATCACTGACACACACACACTCACTGCAGACACACACACTCTGGTGCTGGCAGTTATCTGCAGTTTTACATAGAACAATCACTGCAGCAGTCAAATAAGGTTGCGCGACAATTGGTCAAAAAAACGAAACTTTTGGCTCTGTATCAGATCCAATCATGTGCAGCAAATAACACATGAAAAATCAAATGAGCTCAAGATATTGGAGAAAGTAGACCCTAAACTTGCAGCTATCACCCTAAATATATGTTTTCTAGAAACAAACATAATAAGTAAAAAGGGGATGAAGTTTGCCACATCTTAATTCATGCCTGGGTTTGAAGTGAAGGGGCAGTCTTGCGAAGTGGCATTTGAGGGTATCTATGTCTCAGCAACTTCTAAATCTTGTATAGAAACTGTGTAGAAACAGAAGTGAGTTAGCATGCCTCTTAGCATTCAGTCCAGTGTCACTATCTGATATAGTGACATTATCTGTGTTACTATACTGATCTGCATTCAACTCAACATGCAGTATCAGTGACATTTGATCCCATTCAGATACCAGAATAACATGTGACTCATATGCAGTAAAGTATGCTTCTGTACAAATGAAACAGAATAATTAACCTCTTAACTTCTCATGTAAATGACAATTCTTAATTTTTTTTCTCCATTACCAAATAATACTCTCTGTATAACATCCACACCACTAAATAATAGTAATTTGAAACAGAAAAAATAAAATATAATAGAGCTAAGTTATATATGATCAGTATGTGATAAAGAAATATAAAATGTAAAACTGGGGTGCGGAACTTTGTGAACAAGAGGCTATATATCTCACCAATGGCATAGTAACCAAGGAAAATCTAGGTGGAAGGCAGCCTTTTTTCATAATAATTTCAGACACACTTAGGAAGTATACATTACACTCATTTCATCACAGTTTTCTATAGACAAAATATTTATATATTATCACTAGGGAGACTATTAGAACAATGGAATAGCAGCTCATTAAACATATGTTTTGTTGAGGGGCGTGATTTGGGAGCTGACTAGAATGGCCGCTTGATCTTCTTGCTACCCTCCACTTAGCCCAAAAATACACTTTTTATAGCATTTTCGGTGAGACAAATCCTGCCAAATGGGAAGGATTCATCGGCCTGAAACTCCAAAGACATCTAGGAGCTCTCAACCTGGCTTTCAAAAGGGTACAATGGATGGGTTCCTTCAAACCCCAACCGGGTCACAACATGGGCCTCAGGTTCTAACATGGCGTCCTCACCCCAGATGCTTTAGGAGTCTTCTGAGCAGGCACTTTGGATGAGATCAGTGAGGATCTATGCTTGATGGCCTTGTCTATGTCAACAAAACAGCATCTAAACGTGGTCACCACTACACTGAACAAGATGATTAAGGCAGAAATTACTGCATTGCACACAGAGGTGGCTGCCCAGGGTGCTAGATTGCAGGCCCTGGAGGTGCCTGTCTGATCAAGCAGCTGCTGCAGACACAGCGGTTTCCCGGCAAGGCTCCATGTGGTGTGTTGCGAGATGGAGGATCTAAAAAAACCACGGATGACGTTGTAACATCTGCACAAGAGGTGTTTCAGAGTCTGATGGGCCTCCCTTTTTTCCTACTGGTCCCTCACCAGAAGGAATGGCTGTTCATACACTGGCCTGATAAGGTTCTTGCCTTCCTGGACCATCTGCAGCTGCCTTTGATGATGGTTGCCAACTAAATTCTGCCATTGGACCTGAGGCCCCGACCTGAGGCCCAACTCCGGTGGGCCCTTCATCCTGACGACTCCTGGATCAAGCGGGTTCAGAAGAATAGAGGCTTACGGGGTAAAATTGGAATTTGACTAGGTGCATCAACAGCCGCGTGTTTACCCATGCCCAGATGTTGACTACCAGTGGTGCAGTGTTGGACTTTATGCCCACCATTGGCCTTTGCTGGGCTTAGTTACCAAGGGCCCTTTACAAGTTTTACCCCAGTTCGCAATGAGTACAGATGGGAGCATTATGCGTGCTCTTTATTGACGTTTCCCAACTTTGATCACGCGGGGTGAGCTGAAGTTTTTGGTTGCAAGGGATTTGGAGAACCATATGGGGGACTTGTGCTTGGTTTTGGCCTCTGTATTGGAGCATCCTCCACTCTGTCTCATTGGTTTCAAGTTTGTTTGGTTGCTACAGTGGGGGACTTTAACACCCGAAAATGTATCAAATTCCCCCCTCGTTGGGACCCTGTCTGCTTGAGAGGCCTAGGTGGAGCTTTGCAATGAGCCTGCCTTGGTGCTAACAGTTTTACCTTTGGGAGGTATTGAAAAGACATTTATCTTTTTTCTTGTCGTCCACTGTGAAGAGGGGAAGTTTCTTCCTCTCTCACTCCTTTACTTTCCTGCTAATTTTTTTTTCTTCTCTGTTCTTTATCTTGTTGCTACTGCCTTTCTATATGCGGCCCCAGTAGCAATCAATCCCAATCTCTCTGTAAGGTGTTGGCTAGGATGCAGGATTTTACAGAAAGGTTTCTGATCCTGGGTGTAGCCATTAATGTTCCTTTAGACCCTTTTGTCGACTCATCCACGGGTCATAGTAGTAACCCACAGAGCTGTATCTGCGCTATTCACCATACCCTTATGGAGTTGCATCTTGTAGACTGTTGGGGGGCACTTAACCCCGATGGTAAGGATTTCATCCATCACTCAGTGTTACATGATCGTTACTCTCAGCGACTTATTCGTAAAACAAGAAGGGCTGATACAACTGAGACAGGCAGAAATTGACTCATCTACCTGGTCTGATCATGGACCAGTGTGGATTGTATTAGACATGCCCTTGTCTAGACCAGCTGAATGGACATGGAGGCTGAATAAGTCATTGCTGCTTGACCTGAGTGTTAGGGAACAGGTGACCCAAGCCTCCCCAAAAAGGGGCAAGTTGTTAGCTTGCATGCTGCAGGGTCCGCGTCCCCACATGAAATTGCACAAGGTTAAGATGGGTTTGGGGGGGAACAACACTCTTCCCACAGTATATCACTGTGAAATTTAGGTCCTATTATTCCTTGTTATACAACATTCAGTGTGTTGTTCAGCAACTCTCATGTTGCACGTTATTTGGCTGAGAATACTCCAGCCAGCAAGGTGGCTGATATGCCTGACTCACCCATCGGTGAGGAGGAGATTCTGGTTGCCATCAAGTCTGCTAAAATAGGCAGAGCATGCGGCCCATATAGTTTCTTGCTTGGTTACTATAAGAAGTTCCAACAAATTTTGGTGTCTACATTGACAAAGGCACTTAATGCAGTTCCAGACAGCGGGGCCTTTCATGCTGAATCTCTGGTGGCCACAATAACTATCCTACTAAAACCAGGAAAGGATGCGAAAACCTGTAGAAGCTAGTGTCTGATTTTGCTAGTCAACGTAGATGTTAAGCTGTTCTCAAAAATACTAGCCACAAGAATAGGGAGCCTGATTACCTGACTGAATTCACCAGGATCATCTGGGATTCATCCTTGGTAGGGAAACTAGGGATAGCCTGCTCTGGCTCTTCGCACTCCAACACCTGGCTCGCCATGGTGGTCGTCACATGCTTCTGTTATTCACGGATGCCGAAAAGGTATTCGATCGGGCAGACTGGCATTTATGTTAGTCACTCTTTGAGCAATGGGGTTTGGCAGCAAGCTTCTGAGTTGGATAATTGCTCTCTACCACCATCCGCAAGTGTGCGGATAAATGGAGCTCTGACTAACTGCTTTCCGATCCTCAATGGCACGAGTCAGGGGAGTCACCCCTCGACTTTGCGGTTTGCTATTTCACTTGAATCCTTTTTTAATAGCGATCTGCTGCAATCCTGACATCTCTGGCTATGAATGGAGGGGTGGGGAGTGTAGCTGGAACAAGGTGCTGGAATTGTGAATAGCTCTTTCTCCTCCCAGTCTCTTGAAAACACACAGTTTTGAGAGTACAACAACACTTTATTTAGAGAAAAGGCATTTTATAGCCAGAACCCCTGTATGGAGATACAGTACCATGCAATCTCCGCCCAGGCGTCTCTGTGTCTGGGGGATAATTGAGTCAAAGGCCGGTAACTTAATTATCTCCCAGATAAAGAGTGCCAAACAAAAAAAACCCACAAAAGTACCTTAAAACATAGTTAAAAACATACAAGAATCTTACATGCCCTATATCCGAGAATAGCCCTGATCTGAGCGCCCACGTTGTCTTAAAGGACCACTATAGTACCAGGAAAACATACTCATTTTCCTGGCACTATAGTGCCCTGAGGGTGCCCCCACCCTCAGGGTCTCCCTCCCGCCGGGCTGGATGGCAAGGAAAGGGGTTAAACTTACCTTTTTTAGCGCCGGGTGGGGAGCTCTCCTCCGCCTCTCCGCCTCCGATCCTCCTCTTCGGCTGAATGCGCATGCGTGGCAGGAGCTGCGAGCGCATTCAGCCAGTCTCATAGGAAAGCATTCATAATGCTTTCCTATGGACGCTTGCATCTTCTCACTGTGATTTTCACAGTGAGAAGCACGCAAACGCCTCTAGCGGCTGTCAATGAGACAGCCACTAGAGGCTTTAGAGCCTGGATTAACCCATTTTTTATAAACTGCTATGTTTATACAAAAAAGGGTTAATCCTAGAGGGACCTGGCACCCAGACCACTTCATTAAGCTGAAGTGGTCTGGGTGCCTAGAGTGGTCCTTTAATAGCCCTTAGATCAATGCAGTGAAGAGGAATTGCCACCGGGGTAAAGCTTTGGCCAGCCACACACCTGGGTTATGCTCAAAATGGTTCCAGAGTAGAAGTGTTTTTTCAATGAAAAACAGCAGAGCGCTATATAACTTTAACCCCTTGACGACCGATGACGGTTCAGGACCATCATCAGAAACATCACCTTGAGGACCGATGACGGTCCTGAACCATCATAATGGTCTGGGGGTACTTACCTGATCGCCATCGGTGATCAGAGTTTCTCCCAGTCCAGGGGGACTGCCTGTCTAGCCAGACAGTCTTCCCGCGGCAGATCAGGACCCCGCGGACACGTGATCACTCGATCACATGGCCGCAATAGGTGCCTGTGTATCTGCCTGCAGGGGGACTGTCTGTGCTGAGAGGCAGTCTCCCTGCTTCTGTAAAATAAAATAAAAAGTTAAATAAAATCAATCAGTGTAAAAAAACTAATAATATATGTGTATATATATATATATATATATATAAGATATATACATGTATTATATCTATACATAATATATCATATATATGTCATACTAAGTGTATTTTAATATTTACATATACATATATTATTATTAACACGTGTATATATATAATATATATAATAACTATATATATTGTATATATATTATTATAAAATATAACTAATAAGTAAATACAAATAAAAAAATTTAAAAATAATTTTTAATAATTTAAAATAAATTATATATATATATGTAATTTTATTCTTTTTTTGAATATTTAATCTTTATTTTAAATTTTTTTCTTTTAAATCTCATTAAATACATATATCATACAAATACAAATATCATACAAATATACATTTGTAATACAAACAAACAACACAGCAGCAAAATAGGGGAGGGAGAAGAAAAATACATCAGAAAGACTTCCATAATAGAGTGGTAATATCATTTAGATAAATCTCATAATTATTTACAGTGTTCATGGAATTGTTCTACTATTAATTGAACGACACTATTTTATACATCAATCATCTCAATACACTTTAACCAAACAGAAATCTTATTGCTTAGTCTTTGTTTACTTAGCATCAGCTCCATTCTAATCTGAAACTCGAGTTGAGTTTTAACTTTCTTCCAGGGGACTTCTAAATCCCTTTTCCGCCATCTCGCAATTACTATTTTAGCCGCTAAAAACAGATGTATAAGGATTGCTTTTAATTCATATGTCATATGAGGCCAATTTAGATGAAGTAGAACTACCTCTGGAGAGATAATCAACTCGAGTTTTAAATTGTTAGATATAAAATGCTGCATTTTCAACCAGAGATTTTTTAATTTATAGCAATCCCACCAAATATGTCTAAAATTGCCTCTAATACTATTGCATCTCCAACAGATAGGATTTACTAGAGGGTAAATTTTATTCAATTTAGCTGGTACTAAGTACCACCTATTTAAAACTTTAAAGTGCGTTTCTAATAAATTTAATGAATGTATATTCTTCTTAACATCCATCATTGAAGAACCCCATTGATTCAGATTTATATCGATATTCAAGTCTTGTTTCCAAGCCTGTATGGCAGTAGGATTTGTGTCTTCAGCTATTGATTTAATTAGTATTAGAGCTTTAGAAAGTGGTTTATTAACTTTTTTTGATGTAAATAATAAATCTATCGAATTGCTTAAATTAGATTTTGGTATTATTAGATGTGTATTAATATAGCTTTTAAGTCTTAAAAAATTAAACACCTCTCTAGGAGGGAGATTGTGTATCTCTGTTATTTGAGCAAAGGTTTTAATTAATCCTTCTGTCAATAATTGGTCCAAAGTCGTTATCCCTACTTTTTTCCAATTATTTAAGTTTAAGTCTTCCACTTGTTTTTCTACAATATCTAACTCTAAATAACTTGGAACTTTTTTTTCTATATTCATTGCTTTTTTAATTTTTAACCAATTTTCCAGTAATTGAGTTAGAATAATACTGGCATATTCTTTTTTCTTTGGCATTTTATTTATATTCCAGATTAAACAATCTAAGCTAGAAACTTCTCCTGCCTTCAATTCCATTTTATACCATCCCTCATCTTTATTTTCTTTCATTTGCATTCTATAGACATGTAGGGTAATAGCTGCTTTAAAGTTATTCATTATGAGTGGATAATCAAGTCCACCTTTATATATTTTCTGCGCTAATATTGACTGTTTCAATCTCGGCTTCTTGCCTTTCCAGATGTATTGAGTAAAACTTCTTTGTATTAATTGAAGCCAATGGATTGGGATATGGAGAGGTAACATTTGAAACATATAATTCCACTTTGGTATAACATATGAATTGATAACGTTTATTCGCCCCAAAAAAGTAATCTCTAGGTTTCTGCGATCTTTTAACCATTTATTGAGATCTAATAATAATGTTAGGAAATTTACTTCCATAATCTTATTTGTCTCTCTGGTTATTTTAATTCCTAAGTAATCCATACTTTCTTTAACCCAAATAAAATCATATTTGTTTTTAATCTCTCGTTGTATCCTTTTATTTAGGTTAACATCTAATATCAAGGATTTATTTATATTTAACTTATAGTTTGATATGAAGCTATATCGCTCTATTTCTTGCATTATGCGTTCCAAAGAATTTTTAGGGTTTGTAAGAGTAATTAAAATGTCATCAGCATATAAGCTAATTTTTTGATCCTCATCCATTATTTTGTAACCATGGATCTCTTTATTATTCCTAATATTCTCAGCCAATGGCTCAATAGTCAGCAAGTAGAGCAATGGTGAGAGGGGACAACCCTGTCGGGTACCATTTCTAAGTTGGAACCATGGGGCGACTATATTAGGTCCAATAGTTCGTGCAACAGGATTTACATATAGTGCCATTATAGCTTTCTTAATCCAACCTTCCAATCCATAATGTTGTAAAACGGCTTCTAAATATTTCCAGCTGACTCTGTCGAATGCTTTTTCAGCATCAATCGACAGAGTCAGAACTGGAACATCATATCTATTTGCATCATCCAAGATATTAATAATTTTCCTTATACTTGTATAGGAATTTTTACCTGGAACATATCCTATTTGATCTTTATGGATGATTAGTGGAAGAAGTTTTTTTATTCTAGCAGCCAAAACCGAGGCGTATAACTTAGTGTCAACATCTATTAAAGATATCGGACGGTAGTTTTTGATATCAGTGGGGTTTTTATCATTTTTTAGAATAGGCAAGATATTAGCTTTTAGCATCTCTGCTGGTAAAAATCCTCTGTTTGCCGCTATGTTAAAAGCAGAGGTCAAATGTGGACATATTAAATCTTTAAATGTTTTATAAAATAGGTTGCTAAACCCATCCGGGCCTGGTGTTTTAGATCTTTCTAAATCATTTATTGCTTTCATAGTCTCCTCCATAGTTATAGGTTTATTTAAGAAATAATTTTCAATAGAAGTTAATTGAGGCTTCTTTATATTATTTAAATAGTTTTTAATATCCTCATCTGTATTGATCTGAGGAATATTGTATAGATTGGAATAATATTCATTAAAACACTTTCCAATCTCTCTGGGGGTTAGTGCTATTTTTCCATTCTGTATTATTTTGTCTACCTTATTTTGTACTTTTTGTTTTCTAAGTTTTTGGGATAGCATCTTTTCAGCTCAATTGCCTTTGGAATAATATTTAAATTTTAGTCTAACCATATTTTTAGCTATCGTGTCCATTAATTTTTGCTTTATTTTTTCTTTAAGTTCTAATATTTTTTCATAAATTTCAGAAGATGGAGATTGTTTATTGATATTAGTCAAATCTCTTAATTTTGTATGTAAAAATGCTAAAGTATTATTTTTATCAAGTTGGCTTTGTAACTTGATAATATGACCTCTTATAACGGCCTTAAAGGCACACCACAAAATAGATGCATCAATATTTTCTGAGATATTTTCTTTAAAATAATTTTTTATATTATCTCTTATATGAGTTTTTTTTAATTCACAACAAAGCAACTTATCTCTTAACCGCCAAGTATAAGCTTCTCTTTTAAATGTACTAAAAATCATTTCACAAAAAACTCCATCGTGGTCTGTCCATACTATCTCGTCAATCTTTGTTTTTTTGGTCATATCAATAATACTTGGGTCGACCCAAATCATGTCCAATCTTGAATAGGAAAAATGCACTTTAGAAAAATGCGTATAGTCTCTCTCATTGGGATTAAAAATTCTCCAAATATCGAATAGATTATATTCATCTTTAATTTTTTTTAAGGCTTTTGCTTGTTTTATAACCATCTGATTTAAAATATTTCCTTTCATTAATTTTTTATCTATCTGAGGGTCTAGTACAGCATTGAAATCCCCCGCCACTATTAACTTTCCCACTTTAACTTCATCTACTTTTTCCAGAATTGTTTTTAAATAAGCAACTGGTAAATGATTAGGAAGATATATATTGCATAATGTAAAAAGTACAGAATCAATTTTGCATATTATTATTAAATACCTGCCTTTAGTGTCTTGTATTTGATGAATTACTTCAACTTTAATCTTTTCTCCAAATACCACAGCTACTCCACATTTTTTTTTTTCCTTATTGGAAGCTTGAATTATAAGTGGAAATCTTTTACCCCCCCAATTTTGTTTATCCGCTTGTCTCCAGTGAGTTTCTTGTAGGAATATTAAATTCAATTGTTTTTCACTGAGGTATTTGTACAATAGATTTCTTTTCGCTATAGTATTCAATCCCTGAACATTAAGTGTAAGCATTTTTATCATATTATTTTCAAAAACCTCCCTGCATCCCTTTCCACTCGATAACCATTACCCTTCCCTATTGCTGCATAAACATATCTACACAAACACATAAAACAAAATATTAAAATCATAGAAGGAAATCCTCCTTTTTTATCACAAAGACTGTAAATTTTCATATAGAAATTCAGTCTTTACTGTGTCTTTAAATTAGACACTAAGTGGGCGTATCCAGAAAGAGGTAGTAATATTT
>OW240914.1:167354292-167365016 GCA_933207985.1 Pelobates cultripes | reverse complement strand
TTTTTATTAACATTAACTTTATTTATTTTTTTGATTTTACACATGCAGGGAGACTGCCTGTCAGCACAGACAGTCCCCCTGCAGGCAGACACATGGACACCTATTGTGACCATGTGATCGCTGTGTTTAGCGATCACATGGCCACAGGGGTCCTAATCTGCCGTGGGGAGACTGTCTGGGCTGCAGGCAGTCTCCCCACAACCGGAGCCACGCTGATCGCCGCCGGGGGAACGACGGCGATCAGGTAAGTAGCTCTGACCGTTAGGACGGTTCAGGACCGTCATCGGTCGGCAACGCAAAAATGCCGATGACGGTCCTGAACCGTCCTCGGTCCTTAAGGGGTTAATGTATAATTAGCACTGTGTTGCACTTTAGAATTACTTTATAATTATTTAATTAACACATAGATTTTTTATTTTTTTTTTAAAATCTTAAGGTCTATTATTTGTTAAGACTTTTTTTAAGGGTTCTATTTTTTTAAACTTATTGATGCTATTATTCTATCTTTCATGAGACTAAATTGTGCTACATTTGTAACATGCTTTTTCACAAAAATATATATAGAAATAATCTTGAACACTTTATTTGAAGAGATTTTTGTTTGTTTTTTGTTTACCTCTGGGGTTTGTTTTCATGTTATCATGGCAACTAGGTTTCTAGGACAAACATCTATAGTCAGCATTACGTTTTATTTGTATGATTACGTAACTGCATCTTTTTTGCCTTGTGTCATAACCCGGAGGGGCAATGTTGTATATGCTTATTAATATTATCACATGACAGGAGGCTTCATATTTTGCATAACTTTCTTTACTTTATGTCTCCAGCAGCACAAGTCAATCAGAAAAAAAAAACTTTAAACCAATCAGTAACAGGCATCACATCCATATATAAAGCTTTATTAGCTTGTCCTGCATTTTTGGCCTAAACGTTTTTCATTATTTTGCACTTGCCTTCCATTTGGACTTGTATAGTGTGATATTCTCCCCCTGTTACCCTTCCCCCGAATTAACCCTGTATTTTCTGCTTTATTAGCCTGTTTGGTTTTCTGTTGCTGGCACTTTTTCTTTCCTATGCTTTACTCTGGTCTCGCACGGATCCCAGTGTTTTACCGCGATCGTGTTTTTTACCGCGATCGCATTTTTACCCCGATCACAGCGTTTTACCGCGATTGCTGCGTTTTACCGTGAGCACGCTTTTTTATTCACTGGTGCTGGGACTTCAGGGCAGGTCTCTGGGGATTGGGGGTGTCGGGGGGACTCTGTTCCATACTGGCGGGCCGTGATCGTTTCCTCGATCACGTTCCACACGGCACTTTAGCGCGCAAATGGCAGCCATCTTGAATATCGCTGCTCTTGATGATTCCCACGAATTGGCAGCTAGATCTGTACTGTTTAAAATATTTTTACTGCAAAATAAAAGTTTTACAAGTACTTTTGAGCTCAATACTAATACATATCATGGGCATGTGGAATAAAGGTTTTATGGAAGATTATTCACTGCTGAGCTCTATACTGTCATATTTCTTTGGCATGTGAAATAAAAGTTTTATATGTAACTCTGCATGAATATGTAGGACTGATCCCTTCTGTGTGCATATAGTGGATGCAGTACTCATGTCTGCTGGCAGTTTGTTCTATTCTGTTCTATACAATTGACATGTTGAATAACAGTTTTATTGTACGTCTGGTGGATTATGAATGGAGTGTTCCCTGCTGTGGGCATATAGTGGATGCATTACTCTATCTGCTGGCATGGAAATTAAATAGAGCTGATAACTTACTCAGCTCCTCACTCCCACTGGACCTCACAACCACTGGATACATTCCTTCCCCACAGGGATACACCTCCCAGGACACAGTAGTGGAGGCACATAACGGAGTGATTAACAGGGGTGACCCTCCTTGAGCTGGGTGACCCCCAAGCATGGCAGACACCTCTCCAAAGTGACATTGTGGTACAGGGGTGACCCCCCCCTTATGCTGGGTGACCCCCAAGCGAATCTGGTTCCTGTCCTAGTGATATACATATACTGGGATGAACTCCCTACGCTGGGTGAACACAAAGCGAATCTTATTCCGGTACTAGAGACATAGATATACTGGGGGGAACCCCCACGCCCTAGGATGGATTCATATCCATGGAGTACGATCTGTTACTGTATGCACAGACCGGGACACACTGGATACATAAATTGTTATCATTGTTTTTATTCTAAAAAGGTTAATTTTGGAATAATCACTGATCATTAAGTCTGTCTATGAAAATAATTTTTTTAAAAAAAAATTTCTTTCTTGTGTCTTTGCGGAATTATAATAATATAATGCACTTTGGTTTCCTGCAACAGACTGAGAAATAAGAATTATTTATTAGATAACATGAATTATCTACCTCAATGTTAAATAAATACTGAGCTGGCAAGGAATTGAATGAGATTTTGAGAAAACTAGATCACATGTGATCCCTATGCAACATGGATCTCAAAATACCTGACCTTTAGTGTGAAACGCTTTTAAAGATAAGTTGCTGTGTTTTATAAGCATATGATCCATTAGTCTGTGAAAAGGACATTTTATATTTTTGTGCCCACAGTCTTTTCCTTACAAGTGTACATGGTGATTGAGATTTTTCTACTGTCACCATGTACATTGTACATTATAACCTGTTTGTAAGTGAGATTTGTGAGCTCATTCACATAATCAGCTCAGGTTAGAGTCTCTTGCATGAAAATTTAAAGTTTGACAAATTGCATTTAGCATACGTGTTGCAAAGGGGAGGCTTGATGGGCTGAATACCTGGATCTGTACAGTTTGTTTATTTTAAATTGTACATCATGCAGGCACTTATCAAAGCAGCCACCTATTATAACAAAAGATCAGGAGTATAGTGCTCCTCCAGGCTACTTAGAAGGGCAGCGTGTGCCCCCATGTGAATGTCAGCTTGTGTTGGGGAACAGAACTTTGTTCCAAACCTCTTTATCACATAGTGTAATGGCATAGAGTCCCTGGCTGTGTGTTCATCAGTAGCACGCTGTTCATGGGTAGAGAAGACGCAACATAAAAATGCAGGGAACTGTGTTTACTGTGTCATGCAATTTTCACAGATTTTTCGCGCACGACGTGATTGCTCACAAAAGCCACAGAAGCTGTTCCCAGAGTTTTCAGGTACACAAACAGACTAAAGTGAAAGGGGGCTGTTTGTGGTGTAGTCTGTGTGTAAAAAGGTCTATTTGTGGTATACTATGTGTGACTAGGACCTGTAGTGTGTGTTTGTATGCACTTCCATGTACAGGAGCAATAGAGAGAGTGTATATATGGGGTTTGAGATTTTGTATATATGAGTGTGTGTGTATATATATATATATATATATATAATATACGTGCGCCACATGTGTTTGTGATTTAGGGTGCACGCCCTAATGCAATAGTATGGTCTTACTCCGGTGCTAGTGGCATACGTACAAAGGGGTGACCTCCCTGCCGGACCAGTTGACCCCCCGTGCCCTTTCTAGGGCTTCTACCTTCAGAGAACGCTCTTTCATTGTATGTAAAGACCAGGGAGCACTAGATGCATGTATTCCTCTATGCTTCAACTGGGGGATCTGTACACCCTTCCCTCAACCGAGAAGGAGAACTCACAGTGCTGCCAAAACTCCACAATTCTAGGCCATATAAGGATGAACCCCTTGGATTATACATATTGAGGCTTTCACGTCTCCCATACTCGGGCTACGTCCCGACATTGCAGACCGCTCATCCTGGTCTTATTGAGGGTGTCCTCATTCTCAGACCACTCCCCGGATCCTGCGAAAGTGGTACTGATTGATCGAAATTCTGGGTGACCCCAGTTATACACGGAGGCCCACTGAGTGGCAATAAGTGTACTGTTGTATGATCCTGTCTCCCACAGACCGAAAGGGTGTGAACCAACATGTCGGACTTCCCTCAATATCCCCGACCGATTTTCAGGCAAGGATTAAGGCCACCATGGCAGCTTCAGGGGAAGAAGTCCTCTGCAATAACAACCCATCCGACAGAGCGGGTGCAATGGCACCAACACCAATGGAAGCTAGAGATACCAACAACGTTAGCTCCCACACCTTATCATCTAAACACCATTGGAAGGGCTCCAACGCGGCTTCTCCAATGGGGAAAGGGAACACCCCGACTTATCAGAGCTGTCTCTCAGAACGTCCTGTCCATGAATCATCTCAGGCTCCATCATCAGGGGACGAGGACTTCATCCCTCCCCTTCTCTGGAGATCATGAAAGAATGGAGAGCAGAAAATTCTCCATCTGAAGAGGTAAAGTGACAAGACCCGCCTAGCAAGAAAGGTTTTTCTTTGGCACACTGGACACTCTTGTTTTGACTCACGCACCATCCGACACCCATGGTCATCTGAATGGGGTTTACCTGAGCACCGGGCACACTTTGCCCACCTTGAACTCAGGAGGCCTATGGGAAAATAAGTCAGAGACAAGGTCAGGGTGGAATGCCCATGCCCTCTGTGACCGAACAAGATAGTTCTCACCATGGAGCTCGGTATCACTGTGGTGATATTTATGTCCCGATCAGGCCGGAGTCCATGTAAAGGTGTATGAGAAGGACTCAAAATGAGTTAGGATGAAATACTGGACATGATCATCCCCGGGAAAAAATTCTATACTTTGCGGACCTGACCCCACCCAAGACTCACCTCTAGAAGCTCACAATGGGAGGGAATGGGTGCAAAGGGCAATATGTAGGTTGGGGAATGCAAGGCAGACAGGTGCACAGAACGGCGCAAAGCAGCCCGATTAAAGATGGATTTCAAACTATTGAAGTTAGGGACGAAAGCGCGAGGACCTCAGTTGGACGGACTATTGTTTGGAGAACCATTTATCTCATCAACGGTTTGGTAGTAAGGAAGAAGACAGGAGACTATCGCCCAGTCATCAACCTATGCCAACCCAGTGGTTTTGGGGCATACCGACAACTCAAGAAGGAAGGTATCCATCTCTTAGGATATCTACTCCTCAAAAGAGGTTCACAAGGTTGGATTTGAAGGGCACTTACCTACTGGTTCACATGGTGCCTCATGAAGTTTCTGAAGCCGGTCACAGCGCACTGAAGAGCAAAGGGTATCCACTGTCGCATACCTAGACGACTTATTGACCTTTTGCAAATCCAATTCCTGACTACGTTTACAAACGAGATTTATGTTTACAGTTTTGGGAATTGTTGGGATTCATAGTGAACAGAGAGGAATTAGTTCGATCCCAGTTCCGAGTGATTCAGTTCCTCTACTTCGGAATAGATTCCACCTTGGGCGGATTACACCTTCCCACATCATTGATAGTGACGATTCGTAAGGAATTTCGACGGGTACGGCGGAAAGGCACCATAACCCTTTGACTATTTCCCAGGACCGCGTCACTACCGGGCCAGACAGCGGCTGAAAACTCACTGCCTGAGATACGGACACATCTATGAAATTGGGATCAGAATAGCAAAGACTTCGATAGTACTCATTACCGCGGTAAAGGAGTCAAGCGTGGCACCCAGAATGGTTGTCCTTAATCGGGATCATCCTCTGCTCCTTCAGTTTTAACTTGCTTTCGGGCAGATCTAAAAGGAGAACATCATCCATTGATAATGCAGGAGCGTCTGGAGTTGGTGGATTGGTGTCTTTTCAGGGGAAACCGGTATGTCAAGGGACTATTGCAACCAACTAGAGACCTATTATGGACTCATGGACACCAGGTATTCCCAGAAATAACTTATCCGCATGGAACACCTGGAGTTCGCTGGTGTACGGGAAGGGACTGCAATCCCTTTATTACCCCTATCTCCTCGATGCTGAATCTTTATCATACCTTTTCACTACGGTACGATCGGACCGTTCCATTAATGACGACGCATAGTACGATTCATGACACTCCGGACGATCAGGAGCCTTTGATATGCTGCTTTCTGCGGGGTATCAAACTGTCCAGAACCATGCGTCAAAGTATCACTGTTGTGGGACTTTGATTTGGTTCTTTTGGAACTAGTCAGATAACACGGACCTATCCCTCCGTCAGCCGTCAGCCATAGTCACATTACTTTTAGGTCTTTTCATCGGGTATCAGATGTACAGGAGTTCGATGTAGACGGTCTTTTCGGTATCACTGGAAGGAATGATTTCTACAGTGTCTCATAGAACTAAATCTTATCCGCGTCCGTATCTTACCCTGTTCCCGGCGGTTTCCCAGTCTTTGTGCAGTTAAAGCGGTACTTCGTTACATGGAGATCATGACAACACTTAGATTGTCACATTCAGGACATCTGCTGGTCTTATACCAACCATACAAGCCAGTTACCATGAACACTCTGTCTAGATGGGCTCATTGGTTGTTATCGCTAGCTAGGGTGGAGACGTGTTTTGGGTACTCATTCAGTACGAGGCACGGCTGCTTCTCAAGCCTTCACGGGGTGGCCTCTATATTTTAAAGCGACGAATTGGACATGGATAGACTTCTTCCGTATTTTTATTTTCATCAACCACACACGCATCCTTCTCACTCATACCACAGCTTTAAAAATGCAAAATATGAAGCCTCCTATCATGTGATAAAATTGTAGATTATGCTAATGTAGTGTACCTATAATCTTAATTTTAATAATGACAGGAGGCAAATATTTTCCCTCCCTGTTTCCCTCCCTCTACTCTGGAAAATTTTAATATTCTGGTTTGTCATTTTCTCAGTGTAATTATAAGTTTTGGTATTTCAGTATATTTATGGGATGCTTATCTGGTTGATGTGTTAGTTCCGTGTTGATTATTAAGTATACTATGGTTGTTTAATGTTTCAGTATAATAACTTAAAGGACCACTCTAGGCACCCAGACCACTTCAGCTTAATGAGGTGGTCTGGGTGCCTGCTCCAGCTAGGGTTAACCCATTTTTTCATAAACATAGCAGTTTCAGAGAAACTGCTATGTTTATGAATGGGTTAAGCCTTCCCCTATTTCCTCCTGCGGCTGTCTCATTGACAGCCACTAGAGGCGCTTGCGTGATTCTCACTGTGAAAATCACAGTGAGAGCATGCAAGCGTCCATAGGAAAGCATTATAAATGCTTTCCTATGTGACCGGCTGAATGCGCGCAGATCTTGCCATGCGTGCGCATTCAGCCGACGGGGAGGAGAAGAGAAGGATCGGAGGAGGAGAGCTCTCCACCAAGCGCTGGGAAAAGGTACGTTTTTACCCCTTTCCCCCTTCCAGAGCCGGGTGGGAGGGGGACCCTGAGGGTGGGGGCACCCTCAGGGCACTATAGTGCCAGGAAAACGAGTATGTTTTCCTGGCACTATAGTGGTCCTTTAATATAAATATAGATATGTATAGTACTGGATTTAATGTGGACAACAGTTTCCTTTCACGTATTTCTGTTCTTTTCAGCGTAATCATCATAGATGGATTCGACAAGATAAACTTGGAAGATTTCAAGTTTCGTTTCAAGTTATGTGCTACACGTTACTCAGGGCTGTTATTTGAATTCCCTGACTTTATAATAGACTGTTTTTCGCATCAAAGAAAGAGGAAGTCATGTGTCTGTCAGGGCTTTATATAGGCTGGATGTGATGCCTGTTACTGATTGGTTTAAAGTTTTTTTCTGATTTATTTGTGCTGCTGGAGGCATAAAGTAAAGAAAGTTATGCAAAATATATGCCTCCTGTCATTATTAAAATTAGGATTATAGGTACACTATGTTAGCATAATCTACAATTATATACTTATATACTTAATTGTATACCTATTAGCATTGCTATTGTATATTTTTTTGTGTGTTTATTTGTTAACAACCTCACTGTCTTTTTTTCATAATGGTGTGCCATTTATGACTGCATGATCACATGGTTCTGCATGATCAGGTGGTTGAGTCACCTTTGCTGCTACTTTTCATTTTGTTTAAGTCTTTAAATTCAGGTGTGATTGAAGTTACTATTAGACTTGAGAAAAGCTCTCAATGGAGTTGAAACCTTGCTTGTGGGTTCTGTATAAAATTTAAAGTTTTGGGAATTTGTGAGTGCCATATCTTCTTTGTATTTGCTACGTAAACAAGGAGAGAGTAACCATGAGAACTGTGGAAAGATGGAATGACTGAAAATTAACTGTTAAAAGTATAATAAACACATTTGGTTTTCATATGATAAGCCCTGGAGGACCACCACCTTCAGATTTCATGTTTCACATTTAGGAGAAGGTGAACGCATGGCATCTGAACATCAAAGGTTTAGAAAGACTCCCAGATCTTGAAGCTGATTCTGGAGAAGCCTAAACAACCTCTGCAACCAATATATACCATCTAAAAAATAAATTTTGGGTTTACAAACTGCTGTTTTCTTTTTTTCTTATATTGGTTTCTCTATTATATACTATTAAAAGTAGCAGGATTCTGTTAGGATTGCAGTTTAAGCACCCTCATAGTGCCCTTGAATGAATTATATTGTGGTGTAGCTGGCATTGCCCAATGAGTAAACTCTCTTGTTGCTTCTAGTTGTCTAACAGCCCAGCAATATTCTGACAGCAAGTGGCAATGCTTGCTTTTGTTTGCATATTTGATTGCTAAGGTTAGCAATTTTAAGTAGCCTTAACCCTTTAAGGACTGAGCCAATTGTACAAGTTGTGATCAAATCAAAACGTAAACAAAACCTTGAATTTGCGGTACATGTTTGTTCAGGCGTAATTCACCTCTTTCATATTATGTGTACCCACACTTATTATAAATCATTTTGTTCTGGAGAAACGGGGCTTTCATGTCACATCAAATATTTGTATATTAAGCATAATTTAATATGACTAAAATATAAGAAAATGTGAGAAAATAAGAAATTTGAGTTTTTTTAGTTCTGCATGGCATTTTAACTGTGAATGTCACAATGCTGTTTGCTTTTACTGCAATAAAATACACATATTTTTATTCAGCAATGTCTCACGGGTAAAACAGTACCCCCAATGTACAGGTTTTAACACATTACATTTTTCAGTTTATACACATTGAAATTTGACAGACTCTTTATGTTGCATTTGAGACCAAATAGTAGCCCAGGAATGAAAATGACCCCCATGATGGCATGGCATTTGCACAAGTAAATAACCCAAGGTATTATAAATGGGGTATGTCCAGTCTTTTTTAGTAGCCACATAGTCACAAACATTGGCCAAATTTAGCATTCATATTTCTTTGTGTGTGAAAAATACAAAAAACTATTTTTGTTTCCAATTTGTATTTTATTGAAAGAGTTTTCATGAAATATGGGGTACAGAAAAGAAAAGGGGAAAACAAGGGGATAATCACAGATCCAAAGGTCAGTATACAGTTGCACAATTGTACAGGTTGTATGGTAGTACAGGTTGTATAGTATTTTATACAATATAGTAGTGAGCACAGGCAAAAAAAACAAATTTTAACACTAATTTTGTTTGTGACTAAGTTGCTACTGAAAAAGTCTCGACACAACCCATTTGCAATAACTTGGGTTACCTACTTTTGTAAATGGTATGCCATCATGGGAGTAATTCTCATTCCTGGGCTACCATACAGCCTCAAAGGCAACATAACCAATATGGCAAATTTCAATGTGAAAAAAAACTGATATGCAAGCCTTATATTTGACTCTATAACTTTTGAAAACACCATAAAACCTGTACATGGGGGGCACTGTTATACTCTGGAGACTTCACTGAACAGAAATATTAGTTTTACAGTAAAACGTATCACAACAATGATATCGTCAGTGAAAGTGCATTTTGTGTGTGAAAAATGCAAAAAAATGGTACTTGGTAAGTCACTTATAATTGTTTTATAGACTGTATATAAATGCACATTATGCACTGTATTGCCATCTTGATAAAGACCTGTTAGGTCGAAACGTTGATCCGTATTGGCAACATTTATTATAAAATAAATAAAAAAATTTCACTTTGAAAATCCATTGAGTGCTCTCATTTTTATTATTTCTTTCTTTTATATATATATATATATATATATATATATAGAGAGAGAGAGAGAGAGAGAGAGAATTATATATATATATATATATATATATATATATAATATTAGAATACACTGTTATTAATGGTTTATGTATGTGCATATAAAAGTACTTGGATCATATATATAAAAATATATATATGATCCAAGTACTTTTATTTACTTTATTAAACTTTTTATAAGCTTTTATTAACTTTAAAAACTTTTTTGCAAACAAATGCGCCTCGCCATCTCTGACAGATGCTTGAAGGGCTGTGGAGAACAGGGGATGTACCTCCACCTTTGGTGGGAATGCCCTCAAATCTCCCAACTATGGCACGAAATGGCCCAAATAGTCAATAGAACGCTACATAGCAACCTCCTACTAGACCCATGGATCTGGCTCCTTTCTAAACCATATGAATCCCTAACCAGGGCCCAAAATAAACTCACAGCCCGGGTCGCACTGGCCACACGCAGAACCATAGCCAGACATTGGGGCAGCAAAGATACCCCCTCTGCACCAGAAGTACTATGGAAAATAGAAGACGCCATCGAAATGGACAAACTGTCCGTCCTAATCCATGATACAATTAAAACCTTCCACAAAATATGGGATCCATGGCTGATAAGACCCACAATAGCACCATAGACCCTTCGGGGCTTACCCTCCATGGCCCGACAGACCTAACTTCGTACACCCCCCCCCCCCCCCCCCCCCCCCCCCCCCC
>OW240914.1:167338079-167354192 GCA_933207985.1 Pelobates cultripes | reverse complement strand
TTCTCTATAGTAAATGGCGTATTAGTATCCTACATTTCTCTATGGTAAATGGCGCATGTCTGTCCTGCAATTCTCTATGGTAAATGGCGCATGTCTGTCCTGCAATTCTCTATGGTAAATGGCGTATGTCTGTCCTGCAGTTCTCTATGGTAAATGGCGCATGTCTGTCCTGCAATTCTCTATGGTAAATGGCGCATGTCTGTCCTGCAGTTCTCTATGGTAAATGTCGTATGTCTGTCCTGCAATTCTCTATGGTAATGGCGCACGTCTGTCCGGCAATTCTCTATGGTAAATGGCGCATGTCTGTCCTGGACTTCCCTATGGTAAATGGCGCATGTCTGTCCTGCAATTCTCTATGGTAAATGGCATATGTCTGTCCTGCAATTCTCTATGGTAAATGGCGCATGTTTTCCTGCAATTCTCTATGGTAAATAGCGCATGTCGGTCCTGCACTTCTCTATGGTAAATGGTGCATATCTGTCCTGCACTTCTCTATAGTAAATGGCGTATTAGTATCCTACATTTCTCTATGGTAAATGGCGCATGTCTGTCCTGCAATTCTCTATGGTAAATGGCGCATGTCTGTCCTGCAATTCTCTATGGTAAATGGCGCATGTCTGTCCTGCAATTCTCTATGGTAAATGGCGCATGTCTGTCCTGCAATTCTCTATGGTAAATGGCGCATGTCTGTCCTGCACTTCTCTATGGTAAATGGCGCATGTCTGTCCTGCAATTCTCTATGGTAAATGGCGTATGTCTATTCTACATTTCTCTATAGTAAATGGCGTATGTGTATCCTACATTTCTCTATGGCAAATGGCGCATGTCTGTCCTGCAATTCTCTATGGTAAATGGCGCATGTCTGTCCTGCAATTCTCTATGGTAAATGGCGTATGTCTGTCCTGCAATTCTCTATGGTAAATGGCGCATGTCTGTCCTGCAATTCTCTATGGTAAATGGCGCATGTCTGTCCTGCAATTCCCTATGGTAAATGGCGCATGTCTGTCCTGCAATTCTCTATGGTAAATGGCGCATGCCTGTCCTGCACTTCTCTATGGTAAATGGCGTGTGTCTATTCTACATTTCTCTATGGTAAATGGCGTATGTGTATCCTACATTTCTCTATGGCAAATGGCGCATGTCTGTCCTGCAGTTCTCTATGGCAAATGGCGTATATCTGTCCTGCACTTATCTATGGTAAATGGCATTTAAGTAAATACTGTGCTATGTTACGAATACAATTTATCAACAAGGCTGTCTTGCCTCACATCCTAAATAGCCAGGCAGTGTTTGATTTTTACTTTTGGTTGATTGGAAACAGATTAAGGATGAAATATTTGAGGAAACTGAAAAGAACTTCAGATTGCAAGAGAGGCTGATCAAGTCATTTATCCGGGATCTTTCTGTGTATCTTCAGCATATACGGGTAAGACATTTCCTTCAAGGCAAAGAATGAGCACTACAAGTGAATGTAGTAAGCACACACGCCTTCTTCTTGATCTATTCTTGTCTAGAGGGGTTTAATTCTTTATTTTCGTTTTCCATATTCCTAAACAATTATCCTATTTAGAACTTTCATAAAAGGATATTATTAAACTGTGACCCTCCAACTATAGCTCTAGTGTATGCGCATTCATGGAGCGAGCAGGTTTCAAACCAGTTATTAGCTATTATTAGCAAACAGACTCTCGCACACTGGCCTAAGGCAAGGGCATTCAAATGTTACGACAAGTAACGTTAATGTTATAGGAGAATGGTTTATTATTAGTCATGGAAGGTTCACTTAAATGTCAGAAACACCTAACATTACTTGGTGTCCATTTAAAAGAATAGAATTTTGTCTATGCATTGAGTTTACAGATACATAAATAAAAAGGTAACTCTAAGTTTGTTTCCTCCTTTAGTGTTACTGCTGTTGTGCCATTGTCATTGCAGTAAACAATACAAATTTTTACATTAAAGGCAGCTACATATGTAAATGCTTCCCATAACACCTGGGCACTCCACTGTGTGCGGTAGAAGAAAACTTTACGTAAATGTATTATTTTAATATATACACTTGACGGCAATTTGACCAGCCAAGTGTATTGATTAAATAAATACTTACCTTAATGGGTATTTGTCGTCTATGTGATTTTTGTCAATGACCGCAAAAATTGAATAAAAGCAAGCACCTGGTTTAGAACTATATGGAGTTTGTTTTTGCAAGTCTAGTAGGTTATGGGTTTTATAGATTCATTATAATGTGAGATGAAATCATGCTCTTTTTTTAATTAATATTTTAACAAGATTCTATTATGGTATTAAATATGCGTCTAATTTCTGGAATTAAATGGGTAACTTCTACCTGATTTTTCGTGACAGTGCCTAGATATATGTAAAACTAATCAAATTCATTATAAAATAAAAATAAAAATTCTCCTTGCATCTGAACATCACATCTTCAAAATATAGTGAATACCTATACGGCAATTAGAATTATGTTATCATGTAAAAAAAAATGAAATTTAATTGAAATTTTGGGGGAACACTCAGCAAAGAATGATTTGGATATTTTCTACAGAATATCTTAATTTTTTTTTATTTTTTTTTATGATTTTTTATAATAATTGGTTATTATAAGCTGTGTTTTATTTTGGGCATGGGGTAGGGATTCCCTTCAAATGTATACTAAATTAAGCCCTACTCAATTGCAATCACTGACTCTGGAACCATTTTGTTTCCAGGTAATCTTCTCTGATAAAGGCCTCAATTTTAATATTTTTGGATAAGCCTCCAGCAGATATTACTAGCCATTCTTTCCTTGTGTGTTTTTCAGGAAGCTGCTTGTGTTAAAGTGCTGGCTGCCATGAGTATGTGGGATTTATATGCAGACAAAGGAACCAGCGACCTGGATAAATTTCAGAAAGCCCATCGACACATCAGCGAGAAGCTTTTCACGGACTTTGTGAGTGGTCCCATTCATTCCTGTGTGCTTCGTACCTGATAACTGGTTAATGATTTGTTGCAAACAATGACCTTTAATCGATGAACATAACCATACACATCTATGTAGATTACAATTCATAACAGATAGGATGACTTGTTCTTATCTATTTTATGGTACAGTAACGATCTTCGTTCAGGTGTGGCTGCAAGCAGGAATTTTTATAAATTTCCTTTTTTTTTATGACTTTAAAACAACATGTTTAACCTCTTAAGGACCAAACTTCTGGAATAAAATGGAATCATGACATGTCACACATGTCATGTGTCCTTAAGGGGTTAAAGAATCCTACATACTAATGAGCTGAGAGTAATGTGTTTACATATAGATTAATGCCCTAACCTATATAGTGGATTAATACCTGTGCATTCACAAATCACAACGTACTGACATTGTTTTTTTTTTTTTTTTTTTATGGTAGACCATGTTCAGGTCTTGCTTAATCTACTTCCTGCTATTTATTTTATTTTTTTCAAACTGCATTTCATAAGCTGGTCAAAGTCTTAATATGTTTACAATTACATACTAGATTATGAAAAATAAGAAGCATAGCTCAAGCGCCCAAAATATTACTGTATTAAATCTACCAATGTTCTGACCAAATTTAAAGGGGAAATCAAGTACCAGAACCATTACAGCTTATTGTAGTGGATGTGATGCTGTAACATGTTTTATTTAATTAAATTTTTTGCGCTATAATCCCTCCAATGCGCAATTATTCTATTTATAAAACATTTACGTTTTAAATTTTTTTAGAATGAAAACAAACGTAAATTCGTTTTTCTCATTTACAGAAAGAGAGGACGGAGAAGTTGGTCATATCTCCTCTTAACCAGCTTCTTACAATGTTTGCTGGGCCTCACAAGTTGGTCCAGAAGCGGTTCGACAAACTCCTGGATTTCCACAATTGCACAGAACGAGCGGAGAAGCTGAAAGACAAGAGGACTCTGGAGGAGCTGCAGTCAGCAAGAAATAACTATGAAGCTCTGAATGCCCAGTTACTCGATGAGCTGCCCAAATTTCATAATTACGCCAAGGAACTGTTTGCCAGTTGCGTGCGTGGGTATGCCAACGCTCACTGTGATTTTGTGAAACTTGCTTTGGAAGAGTTGAAACCTCTCCTTATGGTGAGCTACAAAATAAATAAATGTATATAATTGTTATATTCATGGGGGGTGGGGGGGGAAATCTTTCTGCAAGCCCAATGTTGTCTGCAAAAACAAAAAATTTTGGGTAAATAAAAATAATTCAGAAGTACTTATGCAAAATAATGGAAATGCCTTTCTAATAGAGTAGAAACAGACCACAAATGCATGCGCAGTTGGTCATCGCAGCGGTGTACAGACACATTCTGCATATTGTGACTTTTCTAAGGCTGCTGAATATATCTCAGAAGTTCCAGCGGCAAGCAGAGTTTCATGGGACTTGTGTTGATCTCTCTTTATAAGCGATCATTTGTTGGCCAGTCTAGGCTATTCTGTAGTCACTGCAGACATCGCTTTAAATCATAGGTGTTTGTGTGAGGAACCTAAAATGAGATTAGTATTTCAGAATATTTTTTACATTTTTTTTTGCTTGTGTTTTTGTATGTTTTAAAGGTTTGTTAGTGCAACCCTGTTGTGTTACTTTTAATATTATTTGCCTGGGCGGTGGTTACAATTGTTATTAAAATCAGAAAAATATTTTTATAATAATCAAAAATAGTTACACATAAAATCAATCTGTTTTCCCCAGCACAATCAGGTCTGAGTAATGTATTTCTGATTTCAGCTTCTAGGAATAGGCAGCAGAGAGGGGAATATCGTTTCCATCTTCCAGGAGGAACACGGCAAGGTTCTACAACAGCTTCAGCTCTTTACCTTCTTCCCTGAAAATCCTCCCCCTGCCAAAAAACCATTTGAAAGGAAAACAATAGAACGTCAGTCTGCGAGGAAGACTGTCCCAAGCCCAGTAAGTTGCATGTTTTCTATGTGAGTGATACATCCAATAATATTCTATTTAATTTAACCAGAAAGAGGACGGATAACTTGGATAGATGGACAGCCTCAAACTAGTGCCTATTTGTCCTTATTATGTTTACTTGTAATATTTTGATCAACATATAACCAACACTTTCTGGAGACTGGACATGCATTTTCTTTTTTACCTTTTGAGCACCAGAGGAGTCAGAGATCTCTTACAAACGAAGATCCACTGTCTGATTAAGCAGAATCAACACAAATAAGAATTCCATTAAAGGACCTGCCAGGAAGATTCTTTTAGCGTTTGATGGTTTTCAAGTATATACTTGACTACAAGTGTTAAGATTTATCAACTTTAAAGGGACACTATAGTCACCCGAACAACTACAGCTTAATCTATAGCCCCTGCAGGCATTTTCATGTAAACACTGCTTTTTCAGCACTGATGTTCAGCGTCTCCATGCTCTGCATGGAGGTGCTGAATGCTCCAAAGAGAGATGCATTGAGTCAGTGCATCTCTGTGAGGAGATGCCGATTGGTGCAGAGCGACATTTTTAAGTTTATGTGAGGTATCCTCCCAATGCTTCAGTAAGGGAAAGCATTGGATTGGCTGAGAGCATCAGTTCTGATGATCTCATCCAAGTGGGTGGAGCCAGCGCTAGCAGACCCACACGGCACTGGAATAAAAGCAAGTTTAAACTATGTTTACAAAAATGCATGTGTATTCCTCACCCTATAGTGTTCCTTTATCAGATAAAAAAGGTTGAGAGAGTTAAAGGTGCTGGCCATTGAGTAGAAGAGAAATATTCCTCATAATACAATTTTTTTTCCTCCCTACTCTCTAGTCCAAGTACATACCTCAGTTGGATGAACATAGAGTAGCTCTGCTTGCAAGATACCCTCCAGAAAAACTCTACCAGGCAGATCGCAACTTTAATGCTGCTCAGGATTTGGATGTGTCAGTCTTGGAAGGTGACCTTGTTGGAGTAATTAAACAGCAAGATCCAATGGGCAGCCAGAACCGATGGCTCATAGACAATGGAGGTAAGATTTATTTACATATTTTTTTATTATTATGCATAAATGATGTTGATAACCAAAAGAACCAACAATATGTGAGCGCTGTAGAATATAACGCGTTCAGTATGGAGCAGGGTCGGACTGGGAAAAAAATTAGGCCCGGGCATTTTTCAATTAGAGCGGCCCCCCAAGAAGGGGGCGGGGCCAGAGACGGTGTGTTTTGTCATCACTAATGACAAGTACACCCGCTCTGAAAGTGAGCATGTTGGTTCAATGCGCAGAGCCCCGCTGAAGAGCTCTAGCATTAGAAAAAGGCCCTGTATTTGTTCTGCGCAGCGCAAGCAAATGTAATGACATGCTTGCGCTGTGTTTGCTTTTAAATTGTCTCTGGTGTCTCCACAAGTGGGATACCAGAGGACAAAAGGGCCAGGAAAGTGTATGGTGCATGTGTTTGGCGCATGCTTGTGGGATTGCCTGTGTGTAGAGTGTGGTGTGTAAATAGGTCAATTTTGTGGTGTAATATGTGTGGCTAGGGGCTGTAGAGATAGCGTGTATAGGGGCATAGTGTTATAGGGGATGTAGCGAGTGAGTGCATAGAGGCAGTAGTGTGTGTGTATAGGTGACGTAGTGTGTGTCACTTATACACACACACTACTGTGAGTAGAGAGGGTGTGTTTAGAGAATGTTGTATGTGTTTGCTTACAAGGAATGTAGTGTGAGTGTAGGTGGTGCAGTGTGTGTGTAAGAGATCTAGTGTGTAAAGGACCCAGAGTGTGTATAGAAGATTGTGTGTGTGTGTGTGTGTGTGTGTGTAGAGGATTAAGAGTGCATATAGGGTAAGGGATCTAGCGTGTATCTGGAGCGTATTGTGTGTAGTGGTGCAGTGTGAGCGGTGCTGTAGTGTGTGTGTGTGTGTGTGTATATATATAATAATAATAATAATAATAATAATATATATATATATTTGGACGTATTGTATGTGTGAGGTGCGCAGCGTGTTTGTGTAAGAGGAGTGCTGTGTGTGAGGGTGTTTTTATCTGCCGTCACATTCTGGGTTTCTAATTTTATTTGTCTGTTAACTCACTGAGGGTTATTTTATATAATATATATGTGCTGTATATGTGTGGGAGTGAGGGTGCTGTCTGTCTGAGGGTGCTGTGTGCGTCTGGGGGTGGCTGTGTGCGTCTGGGGGTGGCTGCGTGCGTCTGGGGGTGCTGTGTGTGTCTGGGGGGGCTGTTAGGGAAATTATTTTAAATATATATTTGTTTTATTAATAATAAAAAAAAAAAAAGTTATGCCTTTTTATGCCTTCTTTGATCTCCCCACCGGCCCATGAAGGCACACAGCAGGGCCGGCGCTCGGGTAGCGCTGGCCCTGTACGGGCTGGCAGGGGAGATCCTGTGATCTCCCCTGCCGGCCTCTGCCCACGGCCATCGCGGCCCACCGGGCATTTGCCCGGTATGCCCAATGGCCAGTCTGGGTCTGGTATGGAGGCACTCAACCACAGTGATACAAAAGTATACACCGAATACAGACAAATGTTTACAAAAAAGAGTGCGCTAAACTGACAGAACAGATCTGTAAATACAAAAACACATAGAATAGTGCAGACTATCTGGACCAGAAAATATTTAATATGGGGGTTTCGGGGAAAAAAAACTCACATTTAGCAGAGCCATATCACCCCTGGCTCTGGGTTTGCATTGCTCCACTTGAAAGGGAAGACTCCCACACTGAATAGACTCCAAGTAGAGTGCTCACTGGAAGCTGGTAGTACTGTAGGACCTGCCTCTCTATGTCCTATATTGCACAGTACTACCAGCTTCAAGTGAGCACACCACTTGGAGTCTATTCAGTGAGGAGCCCCACTCAAGAGGAGCATTGCAAACCCAGAGCCAGGGGTGATAGGGCTCTGGTAAATGTGAGTTTTTTTTCCCCCCACACTCTCATATTACATATTTTCTGGTCCAGATAGTCTGCAGTATTCAATGTGTTTTTGTATTTACAGATGTTGATAACCAAACTAAAAAAATGTAAATAAAATAGACCAGTTGGATATGTTTTGCAATACTGCCATTTACAGCATCACCCATAATGTAAAATCTCCTGGATAGGGGTTTATTGTGTATGCAAAGGGCTCCCTTTTCAAAACGACTGGACCAGTAGTAGATCCCGACTAAAGTGTCCCCACAGTACACAGCAAACGTATAAACTGATTGTGATCATTCCGTCCATAACCAGTTATTTTTTTCTTTTCTTTTCTCCAGTCACGAAAGGTTTCGTTTACAGCTCTTTTTTGAAGCCATATAATCCCCGGCGCAGTCACTCAGATGCATCCATCGGCAGCCAATCTTCCACTGAATCTGGCTACGGTGGCTCCTCTCCAAACTTCTCCAGACAGAATAGCAATAGCACTTTAACATTCAACCAGAACAACTCCTCAGTGAGCTTCAGTGCAAAATCCAATACAGATTCCTCTCCCCCAGGTAGTATCCTACCTTTGTCCAAACCCGCTCAAGCTGACTTCAATTTGTCTACAAGGAGCTGTGAAACAGACTGTGCCCTTCCGCTACCAACAAGTGACCGGGGACCAAGCAGTTCTAGAGAAAACATGGTTGCCACGGAGACTGTTCAACAGATGAAGCACACAGAGGCCAGTCGCCGAGGCAGCCAGCCTGAAAATGGGAATAATGCTACATTACAAAACAATGGAGAAAAAGGTCGTGTATCAGATGGTTCTAACATTTATCGAAAGAAAGCCAACTACCCCCTGTCTGTTGATTTGGAGGAAGATAGCGGTGAAGGAAACCAGGTAAGACACAGAATAATTGATTCTTGATTGGCAGTCCAACATGAATATAATTCAAAACAGAATTTCCACAAGCATTCTATAAAACTAGTTCTAGAATACCCTAAGAGCAACCATTGCTACCTTGGCACTTCGGAAGGCTGGCTCTGTCTCATAGGGAAATGTAGTTCACATGGAACTTACATCCCAAGGCTAAACATCACTGCCATACACTAGTTAATTAAGTTAATTAAATCATCAATACTGCGTGTGAACTTTCGTGTAACACAGAATCAATATGGTGGTTTTGAGGCTGTAGAATGGATATGTATTTTCGCATTCAAGTTTATTTTCTTTGAATTGGGATAGACACACAAGCAGAAGAGTGTTCACTTCACTCTTATCTAGACCATGGTGGTTCTCCGTTCCAGTACCACTACTTCTCACTGCAGTGGTTATGGTGCCAAGATAGAATGATTTAGTTGATGTGGCTAAATCTAGCACTCGCAGAATATCATTGTTGCCCAAAGTTGGACACATGAATGTTGAGGTCCACTTTCATATTGGTTGGGTAGATACAGACTGATAGGACTGCAGCCACAGAATATTAGCAACATAACTATTGCAATGAGCTGTAGTATTTTGGGTGTTTAGAAAGTCCATTTTATATATTTTCTTAACTTTGCCATAATCCTTGTTTTCTCCCAAATCCTCACCTATGTCAAATTGAGTATCTTCTTGTTGAATCCTAATCACTCTTATTTCCTGCCTCTCTCCTTTATCCATCCTCCTTCCCATTTGTAAACATTTTTCTGATAAAAAATTGTAAGACAAGGTACAAGGTCCATTTGTACACCATCCTTGTCTTTGGTCTTATTTATTAAATACATTTTACCGGGAGTCTGGCAGACTTTTAAGTCTATTTTTTTTCCATTGCAGGTGTATTATGCCGTATATACATTTGAAGCCCGCTCTCCCAATGAACTTTCAGTTTCAGCTAATCAGAAACTTAAAATTCTGGAATTCAGAGACATGAATGGGAACTCTGAATGGTGGTTGGCTGAAGCAGGAGGAAAAAGAGGCTACGTGCCATCAAGCTACATCCGTAAAACAGAGTACACGTGAAATTAAATACAGGCCCTGGACATTTTTATTCCATTGTTTGGAATGGAAACACTTTTGTGCCTTTTCTGGGATGAATTTTCTTGACATTTCTGCTGAAATAACGAACAATATTTATGATGGATGAGTCTTTAAGCAAGCAGACTTAGATCAGGCAGCTTGTATGCCCATGCTGAATCTGAGAGTATTTTGAGGTTTCGTGCAGTTTTGGGTTGGGCACATTGTTAAGGCACATTATAGCACTATGGATGTTCTCTTAGTTTGGTCCAACTCTTTCATTGGGTGGGTTGTTGACCACATTGAATTTTGTACTGGTGGACCTGTATCCTAATAAAATAATAATGACAAGGGGACTGATTTGTTCTGCTTTATTATGAAATAGAGAAGCAAAACATGGAATGTTGATAAATTTGGTCAGTAAGATGAGGCATTCCTCTGAAGCTTTTCCACCCTTTTATTTTTAAAAAGAGTATCAATGTTTAAAATTAGTGTTTCACTTTCTGGACAAAGCGTTCTCTGCTCACCCTTGGGAGATCTAAATAGCAGTCTTACACATCTAAACTTTGGAATGGCAAGTGATGTGCTGTAGAATAATATTTTTATTCTGCCTGTTAAAATTAACTTAATATTTTTAGTTGCCATAACATTAAACTGATTGGGTTTTTCGCAAAACATTTGCTCAGCAACATTAAATTTTTATTTTTTGGGGGGGGTTTAAATTTTGTGGTTTCCTTTATTGTCATTATGCCAATAACCATTACTGAAGCTTAAATCAACAATGCTATTAATTCAAGTAATATGTTTATCCAGGACATTTTCTTCTACTTGTCATTCTTATTACTTCTATGTGTGCTGCTGATCAGAAAACCCAACAGTATTTCTTTCATAGACCATTTTTAATTTAATAGTATGTTTATGCAGCAAACAATAGTGTTGCGAAATCTGGGCCGAAATGTGGTGCATAGTTTAAGTTTTTTAAGGCCTACATTTTGCAACAGTATTGATAACTCACTGTTTGGTTAATAAAGTCCAAATATTTTGAGCAGCACAGAAATTTTGTACCAGCCCTTCCCAATACATTAATTTGTGATCTTAATGGTTGGCTATACCTAGGTTTGCTAGATTTTACAACGTTTTCTGAACATGTTTAACTTTTTCATGGTGATGGGCAACACATGAAACATATTACCCTTCAGTCTTCTAACAACACTATTCATACATATCATTTAAATAGATCTAGCTAGTTGTCTATTAATGAGTCAAGGTGGGATTTTCAAAGAACTGATGGATCAATTCCCATCTTCCACGTGTGAATACTGCACTCTTAGGGATAGTAATTTCATTTGCTGCCTATGATCATGAATATGATTTACTACAGACCTGACTTTCATTTAAAAAATATATATATATTTTTAATTAGCTGCCATAATTATTGAAAAAGCCCTTTCTGTACCTAAAAATCTTCCATCACAAAAAGTGAAACCCTTGTGTCTAATTAGAAAGAAGTGACTGATTACACTACACATGGACGAACGTTGAATACTAAGCAGAAAATCCGACTGCTTTGTTCTTACGTTCAGTTGTTTTTGTATATTGACTGGCTCCTTCTCACATCCCTAGCGTCTTGCAAGGGGTCAGGCAACAAACTTTTTGTAAAGCATATCAATTCCTATGAAATGATTATACTATGTATATACTATGTGTATTAAACAAATGGCAACTTGTACCAAGTATAGATCAAAACGAGTCGAACTACTGATGTGATGGGGTTAGAGATGTAACATTTCTTGTTTTTATAAAGTCAGTAGCTGAATATTTTATTTCTTAGACATAAATGTTATTAAAACTTAACCGTTGCACTTTGTTTTCTAATAGGCACATTCTTAGAATATACAGGTTACCTTTTTTGACTTTAAATCTCTTAGAACAAAAACCCTATTGTGTCTTCTTATATTTTTATATCTTTCTTTCTGCAGAGGAATGAAATTTAACTTTTTGGCAGGAGGTTCATTGAGAATAGGCAGGTCCACCATATTGTGAAATGCTACAAAACACCAATAAACCTCACATCTTCTTAATAAGCATGTCTAAGAGTGTGTTTTTATATGTGTGCGTCTGTTGTATAAGAGTAAATTACTGCTATGGTTACAGGAAGAACCATACTAGATCAGTCAAACTTTGTATATTAAGGAGCAGAAAGGAAGGATGGTGACCTTTTTAAGGGCAAACTGTGGCTATTAGCCAACTCATATGCTTGATTGCCACGGTCTTGTTTCCTCACTTTCTGCTTTTATTTGTGGTACAGGAGAAAATTATAAAGTGTACATACAGTTATATTACTAGGATCCCTCTAATGACACGAGTGAGATAAAAAGTTGTTTGACACCTGATATTTGAAATTCATTTGGAATTCCCATCAATTAATACTTTAGTAAATAACTAAATAACTCTGTTTAGAAAATATTTCATTGCTGGGTTAAATTGAATGACCACTGCCTTCATACATGCAACACTGTGGGGACAGGGCTACAGTTAAACCCAGCCCATGCAGTGTGTATTACGGCAGACTTCATTCACTTTTTCCTATTTGCAAACCAGAGTAGAAAAAGAGAATTGACAACATCTTGGTTCTCAAAGCTGTTTATTGGATGTAATAGTCAAATACAGTAGACCGGACTCGCAGTCCCAGTGTCATTAGAATAATCAACAGTTTGAACAATAGTAGGTAATTATACAAATATTAAGAGTAAATGTGTACAACAAGCGAAATTAGTCAGGTGGACGACAAGGTTGCGACTCATAGATTGTTAAACTATAAGCGGTATGCTGAATTCGGCACATTTGAGGTGTTCATCATGACTTTTTGGGCATCAGACTTTGCCTCATGGGAGATGTGCAGATTATTTGAGGTCATGGGTACCCGTGCTTTCAAGTGTGCTTAGGTGTGTGGCCTTGTTGGCCAAATGCGCCTATTATGTCTGGTAGAGTTTTCAGAGGGTGTCTCCGCCCTGGCATATTGGGTGATGTGTGCTAATCTGGTCACTTTGTGTGCTAATCTGGTCACCTCTGGGGTCTGTTTGTCATGGGAGTATCGTTGTATGTCTCTGGGGTGAATGTCCCCATATCGCTCCCCAGGTAATTAGATGCCTTGGCTGTGTCAGCTGTGTAGCTACGCTTGGTATTTCTTTGCACCCGTGGGTCTCATCCCTTATGTGATGGTGAAGACTATCGGACCTAGGCTGGATATCATTAGCTGTTTATGTGTATTCCCTGTTTGTATTTCGTGATGTTGTGGTTGAGGCGTTCGTCACTAGCCAGATGTATGGGCGTGGATATATGGTGTGTCCGTTGGTAACCTCGGGTTGAATTATACTGCTTCTGCTATTCAGTCAGCTTAAGTATCATTGTTGGAGAACTTAGATTTAAGACGAGTGAGAGAGAAGAGAAGAAGATGGGGGGGAAGGGGAGAGCGGGATGAAGGAGGGGTGTATAGAGGGGTAGGGGAGCCCATTGCCTGTGCCTGTGGTTCCCGTGTGTGTCATATCGGGTTTCATTCTCCATCTAGGAGGGGGCGCGGGGTTTCTTCAGGCATGCAGGCATTTGCTCCCGTCCGTGTTCCGGTCCGCTATATAGATCAGCCACGGGCGCCATCTCTCCACATGTTTTTCCTCAAGACCCATAAGGGTGGCCTGTGTTGATTCTGCTCTGTATATCTCTTCCACCCGCTCCATCCATTGTGCTATTGTTGGGGTAGCCGTCTGTTTCTGGTGCAGCGGAATTAGTGCTTTGGCAGAATTCAATAGGTGTCTAAGAATGTTTTTCCGGTACGTCCCAATGGTGTCTGGTGTGGAGTGTAGGAGAGCTGCCTCTGCATCACAATTTCCGTCCGTCCCCAAGATTTCCTCAGTTTTCTGTTTTACTTCTTCCCAAAACGACGTAATGAGTGGGCATTCCCACCATATATGCAGTGGTGTACCCCGCTCTTCCCCACATCTCCAACATGTGTCAGGTACATTTGGAAATATTCTGTGCAGGCTATCAGGTGTTCTGTACCAAAATGAGAGAAGTTTGTAATTTGTTTCTTGGTATTGGGAACTCGATGAGCATTTATGGTGAAGAATAAGGACCTTATCCCATTGGGCTGCAGTGAAGGATGTATCCAGCATGCGTTCCCAGCATCGGCGGAATTGGTCGTTGTTGGTGAGATGTCCCACTAGCAGGTTTTGATACAGAAGGAGGTAGAAAATGGATCAGCGCTGTGTGATGTGGTCAAGTGGGAAGCTGCAGCCTATAGGTATGAGGTTCCCTCTAAAGTCCTCAAAAGAGAAATGACAAAAACAAGAATAATAGGTTGCGCTACAAGAATATCAAATAAAAAGGGATAAATATGGAAAACACTTATAACGTAAAAGAAAGATAATATGTATAAAAAGAAGGGGATTTAATAAATATATATAACTAATATGTATAAAAGAAGATAGTCCAAATTCTTGATATACTTTAAAAAGTTCAAATAAATGGATGATAGTGACAGTACTTGGTATATTTCTCTTTCAGGTTCTGGTAAGTATTTGGAAGTAGAAAGTCCAATAAGAGACTGAATCTTCTAATCTTTAGAGGAGTCTTGATTCAGAGATGAACATGGAAAATATAAACAACAAAGACGATCCAATAGTGTAGACTGTCTGTGATAATTAATAATGATAATAGGTAGGTAGGTAGTACACTCACCTATCTTAGGGCATGAACTTGCTCTAGTATTTTGGGCGTTCAGTGGCGTTTATCCCCCACTGGTAGGATATAGGTGAAGGTAATTCCTCGGTAAAAAAGGAGATAAAAGCAGAATATAGTGCTCACTGAATCAAAATAAAGTAAAATGAAATAAAAGAATAAAAATACTCACATTCGAATGAGCAGGATAAACTGCTCAGTATATTCGCATAGGTGGTACAATCCCCACCAAGGATTCTTGGTCGTGGGTAGATTCCAAGTTGGTGAATGACCAGGTGACAGGAAATATTTTTAAAACAAAAAAAATTATTTTAAAAATCAGAAAAGAAGGTATATGGCAAAGTTGTTGTAAAAAAGCCACTATTCCTTTATTGATACAATAAAAAATATAAAATATATGTAAAATAGCCAAAACGCGTTTCGCCACACAGGGCTTTATCAATTTATGATACAGAAGGGATATTGTCTTATCTAGGGTAGTCTTATGGTCGCAGAGCGTTTCGAACCACGATAAGTCCCGATGAAGTGCTTCTTTGCTCGGGAGTGTCTGATAGTAGGACCTGAGTTGCATATAGCGAAAGGATTGTAGGTTGGTTGCCCTCTAGCAGTTCTCTCAGGGTGGACATGCCCGTGTTGTTTAGTATCCTGTGGACACGGGCATGTCTTGAATCCCCCTCTCCAAAGAAAGTCCCAGATGTCAGTGGCAGTCCCCCTCCTATGTTGTATCTGAATCATCGGGCTTGGTGTTTGAGATACGTGCAGAGCTATTCTGATAGTATCCCATGTTTTCAGTGTCTGCACTATGGTAGAGGTTGGTTCAAGGAACACCCGTGACAGTCTCTTTGAGTTCCACACCGACGCCAGAAAGGAAGGGCCGTTTATCTAGGTCAGTGATGGCGAACCTTTTTGAGCCCGAGTGCCCAAACCGCAATACATGCCAACATTTTTTCTCCTTAAAGTGCCAACATGGCAATTAAACCCAAATACTGAGGTTTAAGTTTAGATAAAAACAACTCGTACTGTTGTCCGAACTAATAACTTTTGTTTTAAAAGAACACAGAGTTCAATGATACAAATTTTAAATAATGATATAAATAGATAAAATTAAGCTTATATTTATTAGTATCTCCAACAAATGCAATACATACACAGACAGACTGCTGAATACATACACACAGTCTGCTGAATACACACACACAAGACTGCTGAATACAGAGACTGATGAATACATATACAGACAGACTGCTGAGTACACACACACACACAGACTGCTGAGTACACACACACACACACACACACACACACAGACTGCTGAGTACACACACACACAGACTGCTGAGTACACACACACACACACAGACTGCTGAGTACACACACACAGACTGCTGAGTACACACACACAGACTGCTGAGTACACACACACACACAGACTACTGAGTACACGCAAACACAGACAGCTGAGTACACGCAAACACAGACAGCTGAGTACACGCAAACACAGACAG